>CM073951.1:6000000-6377500 GCA_037179545.1 Sesamia inferens
AATGGTAAGCAGTGATGCAATCGTTGATGGTACAGCGCGCTGGTTTATTAAGAGCCTATTCAGGCTAGCCTTGAAGACACTTTGGTAAATTGTTCGTCCACATCGTAGTGATTTCAACAACGTAAGGGTGAACACACTTGCGTTGTTGACACTAGAGTTGTTCAAAACGGCTATAAAACAATAGCACGCTACAGACTATATGCTATTAATTTCTGACGCGCTATTAAATGCGCTATGTTATAGCGCGCTATAAGTAAGAAAGCACGTGGGCGTCCAGCAGGCGCGATAATTCTCGCAAAACGCTAAATTTCGTAGCGCGTTACATTACATATCGTTCTTCGTTACACTGACCGCATGTTATAACGGAATGTAAAAAAAGCAATATAAAAGATATCAATGAACTTTCGTTCATACTTTTCAGGTTTATGACTGTCTGTAATTGGCAAAGGTTATTCTAACATTAATTTTAATAAATCTTAAATCAATTATAGGTGTATTTAAAAGTTCATTGATTGTATATACAAAAATCAACTATTTACATTATACACAGATATATACAGTAGTTCTTCTTTAATTTATATTTTATTTGCATTTAAAAACATTAGTTGAGCTACTTTTGTAGTAAACAACCGTGTTCTTCGATCACTGATAGTGTATCCTGATTTCCTCTGCGGACTTTTCAAAAAAGATCCAGATTGGCAAACTTTGCGATTAGACATTTTTACAGATTTACCTTTGCACACGGGTGGATTTTCATTTTATGATTAAATATGATAGTTTTTGTGTGACATTACTTTTTTCTTGAATAACTAAAAACTATCAATAAAATTATGATGTCATTTGAAAAACTAATGTTTTAGTATATTTAAACAATAATTTAAACACCAAATTTAAAAGAAAAATCATAAAATATAAATATCGCATTGAAGTGAATGATGTTGTGTAGATATAAATGATATCTTCTGTTGAAGGCAATGATATGATGTAGACGTTAATGATGCAAATAAAACACATAGATTACAATCAGCTCTTTATGGAAGACATATGAACATAGAAGTACTAATTTTTTAAGACATATAACAACTCAACTCTTTGTTTAAATAAATAAATTTTTTTTTATTTATTTAAACAAAAAGCAACCAGGCTCAAAAAATAATTAACTTTGGTTTAAATCACAGAAATCTTTGATTTGAAGCAATAAACAACAGACACAAAATGATTAATGAATAAGATACTGTGATTGCTAAACATGTACTTAACAAAATAAAATACACAAAAATCTTTGTATTTTTTTTTTTTCTGAAAGTTACTACACTAGCTAGCCTCTAGAAATAATGCGTAGTTGTAGCCCGCGAATTTATTTTTTTCTTAATATTCCAGGTCAGTGCCAGGTTGTATCTTGATCAAAATTTGATAATACATCTTTCTAAGTTAGATTTGTACTATAAACATTTTGATTTTATTCTTATGGTACAAATCTAACTTAAAAAGATGTATTAATGATTATAATTCCGTAACTATAACATGTACGTAACATGTTATAGTCGTGAATAAAATTTTGATCAAGATGGAACCTGACACTGAACTGCAAAATGCAAAAAACTTTAAAAATCACCTTACTGATCCACATTTAATATTTTAACATGTAACTTACAATAAAAATAAAAAAATCTTAGTTCGTTTAAAACAAAAAGTAGCCTCTACAAAATAAAACGGTCAGCCTTCAATCGAAATTCACTAACTCACAATATTTTTTTACATGGTTCATCTAAAGAAATGCTGTGTTCATTTAGATATTGATGGTTGCGGATAACATCATTACATTTTCCGGTTCTTTCTGGACCTCAAAAGGGAAGTAGCACTACTACAATTCTTATTTATACATGTCTTCTCTTTAGTTATCTCTATGTTGCTATCATCATTCTGATTTTTTGATATGTCATTCTTGTTGTTGAGATTTGCTTGTAGCCTTAAAATTTGCATTCTTTGGTTTTTATTCAATTTCCGCAGGTTCTTTATAATATTTATCAACTTAATTCTTTACTTCGATTCGTGATATCTTCTTCCTTTCTGCTTTTTGTAAGTCTTCTTTTGTAAATAAACCAATTGGGTATTTCCTATAATCAGTTCTTCAGAAATTTCATTAGCTTGAACATGAACTATATTTGGAAACTTTGATGACGCTTCTTTTTGTCGCTGTCCATCATCATCATCTCAGCGTTAATCCCAGTAGCATCCGAATCTTTTTTCAACTTTAAGCCTGGGGTCCGCTTTACCAGTCTAACTGCTGATTTGGCTAAACTTTGATATTCTCCGTGAAGCGACTGCCGTCTGACCTCCACAACCCGACGGCGATATAGAAGCATTGCAGTTAGACCAATTGCTGTCTATATTTCTTCGAATTTACCTTGCACTGTTTACGCAATTTTCTTTGTTGACGTGGACTTTTTCTGTGATGAATGTCTGTTTCCTTTCTTTTTTACGTTTTTTTTTTTTTTTGTATTTTGCTCTTTGTTTTTCTTTTTCTAATGCTTATAGTTCGTGGTTATTTTTTATATCTAAAAACTTGCGTTTTTTGCATAGCCTTTGCTGGGCTAAACGTTCTGCTTTCGTTTTAGCCATAGCTGTACCTGGGTAATGAAATAGGGTAAAAAAGTTAGTTTAAAACTATTAATTTACATCTAATAATTTGTTCTATTGTACAGTAATAAAATTTAGAGGAACCTAACTATATTGCTTTTAAAATTCTTAATTTATTACACCTAAATCATTAAACTCTATATAGCGTCATTGTAAACGTAACAAAAATGTCATTTTCCTCAAAAGAAATCATTCGCCTCATCTAGAAATTCCCGATGAATGATGTTACGATTAATGACGAAACAAATTAAAACACATCCCTGTCCAAGCACACGCAAACCTACAATATAACACTATACTTCATATTTAATGCAAATTCCATATTGTCCATATTCATTTATCAACAAAATAAAGCAAAATATACTTACCATCAATATTTTCAATCGTTTAATGACGAAATTCGTTGACAAATTTATATCAATTCACTTCAAAACGTAATTTTAGTATGTATACGTGCAGACTAGTAAGAATCTCCACAACAGCTGAAGTGGCGCATGGGGGAAGCTATCCGAAATGAATTTGGTTACTGTTATTAAATATTTTCGTTGAATAAATTTCTTGAAACCACAATCGAGGAAACAAATGACGATATTCTTGTGACGAATTTTTAAATGGTTATATAACAATGTCAGGGGTAAATCTCGATTTAAGAAAAGTAATAAATAATCAGTTTATACTTAAAACATTACACATGAGATTAAATCAAATAAAATTTAGGCCAACACAATAAGATTTTGAAAAATTAATGAACATGGTATTGAAAGTAACGGAGAGGTAAATGATTTCCGCGATACTATATTTAAGTTTTTAATGTTGTATGTAATTGTTTTGTTATTTTATTACCTACTAAACATACATAAGTATATAAAGAATATTCTTAGGTATATTTTACATAAGGCGTAGTGAATTTTTTTGTGAAAAAATAGAATCACACCAATAATATGCTATTTTGAAAATCCACCCACACACTAAATAATCGTCACTAGTTCGTTTTGCAATGCAACAGAATTTTATAATAATATTTACACAATAACAAGAAAGATCGCGCGCGACGAAAATAGTGTGCTTCGACAACAAGCATACATATAGTCCACAGCGCTCACGCGTGACTGATTGCCCGCGAAGTGCCGGCGCGCGCTGTGCGAGTTATTCGATCAATTTCATTCATAGCGTGAATAGCGTCATAGCGTGCGCTATGCGCTACGAGGAAATAGCGTGCTATTGAATGGCGCTATGCGCTATATTAACTACAATTCTCTAGTTGACATCACTACGATCCGAACGAAGCGTTTCGCCTCGTCTTTTATACTGCGTATATCGAGGGACAACAATCAACAATCTGTCATCGGCGGTCAACACGTCAGATTACAATTTAAATGTCTCCAAGGCTAGAGTGAATAGGATCTAATCGTTTATTTGTTAATTTCAGGAGAAGTACCAGTAGGCCTCATGGACGGTGTTGCAGGCCGCGGCCCAGCTAGAAGATGGGAACAAAAGCAAGTTCAGATCAAAACCATGGAGGGAGAGTTCTCTGTCACCATGTGGGCCACAGGAGAGGATGATGGTAAGTTTAGATATCCGATTTTCGACTCTATTTCAGTAAGCTAAAGATCAGTGTTTTCAGCTAGAATCGTTAACAAGGTGTCCGATTTTTGACCCTATTTCAGTACCGTCAGTAGATCGGTATTGCTTTGTAAGCTAAAATCGTTAACTGGGTGTTCAACTTTATACTCTATTTTAAAGCGATTAGGTTGATTTTCTTTAAATATTTAAGCCGCAAACTGAAAAAAAAAAATCGGTAAGGGTGAGGTTATAATAAGGGTGTATCTGACATCGACGCACAAACGAGTACCATGGATCCAGCAGGGGCGTGCACAAAGATTTTATTGGGGGTATGCATAAATATACCTACTATCCAAATCTCTGTGCTTATATATGGTAAAACTTAAAAAACGTAACTTAGACGTAGTTTCAATTTAACATAGTCGCGTACCTACTTTTTCGCATGTCAACATTGAATTGATGTTTGTGCGTGGCTACAATGAACATCTAAGTATGTGATTGATGATAAGAACAAGTCAAATAAATTATATACGTGGGGTATTAGGTATTTTTTATTTGCCCAAATGAATACAATGAAATCATCATCATCTCAGGGTTAATACCAGTCGCATCCAAAGCTTTGGAATCTGGGGTCCGCTTTTCCAGTCTAATTGCTGATTTTGGCGAAATTTCGACAATTTCCGTGAAGCGACTGCCGTCTGACCTCCACAACGCGAAGGCAATATCGAAGCATTGAAGTTAGACCAATTGTTGGACTTTTGTGGGCTCCAACAACCCGTAACGACTGCCACTAGATGTTCGCATGGCAACCGAAACCAACGGCTTAACGTGCTTTCCGAGATACGACCAGACCAGTGCAAATATTCATATTCATGCATACAAATACTTACACTGCGCGAGGATCGAACCCGCGCCTCCTTACGCAACGGCCGCGTTCGCTACCGCTACGCCATGTAGGCTGTCAAAATACAATGAAATGGTATTACTAACTCAACTGTAAATAAGTAATAATTTATTTCTCAAAAAACTAAAAAAAAATATTTCACTATCTATAAATTAAATCAACGCGCCTATCTATTTTTAAATAACTCTGTAAAAATCAAATATATATAAGATCGTTTTGAAATCGCTAAAAGTTCTTTTAAAATGGACAGATAGACAAATCTATGAGTCTGCTTTGGCTTTTCATAAATATGCGTAATGCACTACTCATTGGAATCATAACTATTAAATTTTGCTAATTTGTAAACTTCAGGAAAATTATTACAACATAAAGTATAGTATTGAAATTCAAAAGCAAGTAGGTTGAAAAACTTAAGGTCTTTTAAGTTTTTATAACGTCGAACTGTCAAAGCCGTGTTTTAAAATAATATACCTATACGAGAAACAAAACAATTTATTTGTACACACTACACAACCTGCTAACCACATATAATTATCATAATACTTTTTATAAAGACAACCTTTCTTTTGTGTTAAACCAAAAACTCTAAAATAAATGAATATTCAATTCCGCTTAAAACAATCAATACATATTTAACCCAAAAACACCAATAATGAAACAACATAAGCTGCTAAAATAAAAAGGTATTTGAACGAACAACAATCATGCTATATTTCTGAACTTCTTAAATTCGTCGCATTATTAGAAGCTGTGCTTATCATGGGCTTTAAACCCAAAGAAATTTCACGCACACGTACACAACAGTTTAGGCACACAAGCAAATAATTTTATACACAGACAGATACGGAAGAGGCACATTTTGTTTATGCTTACGCCGTAAGAGGCGTGGGTGTCGCGCCTAAGGCAACTAATGTGTCTCGTTAGCACTAGCCACTAGGCCCAATAGATGGCAGTGTTATCAATAACTGATTAACAAAGTCTTTTAGTTTTAACTTTGTAGTATATAAATTATTTTACAGTATATTATAATTTTAGAAGACTATTAGGGTATGCAGAGCTTTTCTGCTTGTAAGGAGCGCACGCGCCTGGGATCCAGTACATGATTTTGAACCCCTAAGTGGTGGATTTTTTCGTCGGCTTTTTCATGATTAAAAAAATTGTAGTTTTTTTCACTCTGAACCGTTCATAATTAGTTAATTACTATACTTTTATAACCCAAAAAGAAAGTTAAAGTAAAAATTAATGAATTCGCTAATTACACAAAAAACGCAATGAAAACAAAACTCAAAAACTATCTTATCAGCTGATTTAATAGAGTTCACATCAGGGATCAATGTCATACCTACAAACCCGGACGGCGGCACGCTTGCAACGTTCAAAGGCCGAGTCGACACTTTTTTTTAAACACTGTGAATTCTGTAAACGTTCATTAACGACATTGACTAACATAATATTATTAGTGGCATGCGGTCTAGCCTTTTCGCGAAGTTTGCGTTACGATGTCAGATACACCCTGTGTATACTGTTACGGGCTAGGTGTATTAAAATGCCGATTAAGGGTTACAAAGTTTATTGGCAAGGAAGGTATAGTCGGTAGTACTAAATGACGTGTTAATCACAAACAACAACACCACAAATGCGCCTTCACGTAGTCCTTAAAGTGTTCATTGTTGACGTCACTGTAGATGTTCTCGAATATCGCTTCGTAATTATCGCTGGTTTCGCTTCGAAAGTCAAATGCAGAATGATTCATCTGCTGCTTCACACCGTATTTTATATGCAAGCTCATTGAACATTGCTAATTTGTCTAGAATAATAATAGCGCTTAATTTCAAATACGTTCAGCAGGTACCTACAAGTATTTCCCCGAAGACGAGTTTTTAGTGATTTCGATGTCGCCATTTCGTTGTCAATATTAATGAAGCATGTGCCATTCGATAGGCCATCCTAGGTCTAGTAATGCGTTTTTATATCGTACCTCTACAATGCCTAGGTATCAAGATATAGAGCTTGAAAGTTACGTGAGACATGTCACGCTATATTGAACCTTATGCCATTGGCATAAGGTGCATTATTCGTAACAATACAATGCTTTCGCCCATTCTTCCTATTAAGGTATTCTAAAGTCAAAGTATTTATTAGTACGCTTTTGATGATAGGCATAACTGAGGGGCAATTCTCGTAAAAACATTGACAGTCTGATCTGACTGTTTAATTTGATAACCTAATTGCTATGTACTCTTTCATTTGCAGATGACGGTTCAAATCCTGAGCCTGATCCGGACTACACAGAGTATATGACTGGAAAGAAAAGTATATTAGGAAGTGAAACTATTATGCCAGGTAGGTTTATAAATCAGAATATGAACTAACTACCATGAACTGCACCATGAGCGAAAAGATAGTAGATATGCATCTCTTTCCAATAAGGTCGGTATCCCATTGTTTTTTTACCAGAAAAAATATATTTATTTTTATTAATTATTATTATGGCACCCACGATACAGTAGAACTTCCTTGTGTGGGACAACGTTTTTCTAAAAAAAAAACATACTTAGAAGTTATTAGTCTTATTATTATAAATATAAAAAGTACTATAGTGAACTTATCAACTAAAGGTGTGTACAGCGCTTTCGTAGTTCGAGAGAAGAGATAAAAATAAGCACATAAGCGCAATGTGATCAGGTAGGGATAACAAAGCTTACTACTGTATTTTTTCCTACACTTTACAACTCGTACGAATCAACTGTGTACTTCTCTTTAATGCGACCCCTCTCCCGCTTCCGCCCCGCAGTCGCCGTAAGCGCTCAGTAGCGATAGCATCTTTGTAACGTTTTTTTTTGTCTAAATACAGTTTAAATCCCCTGTTTCTGTTCAATTTGTAGGATTCTGTAGCCAAATGGAAAAAAAATTAAACCTTTATAGATTCGTCATGTCTGTCTGTCCGTATGTCACAGCATTTTTTCCGAAACTATAAGAGCTATACTGTTGAAACTTGGTAGGAGATGTATTCAGTGAACCGCATTAACATATTGATGCAAAAATAAAAAAATAATAATAAATATTGGGGGCTCCCCATACTTAGAACTGAAACTCGAAAGACATGATGTACATTACTATAAAAACTACCAACGAAAATTGTTTTGAACGAGATTTAGTAAGTAGTTTTTTTTACACCTCGTAAATAAATCGTAAACCGCTTATTACCGCGTAATCTTTCATACAATTAAATCATTTAATTTCTTAAATCAATGGTACGGAACCCTTTGTGCGTGAGTCCGACACGCACTTGGTCGGTTTTTGCTCGTTAAGTTTGTTTTTGTTTGGACATTTTCAACGGGTTAGTGAAGCCTGTATTGTGACGCCTTATCATCAAAACGACCTTTTATTAACATAAGAAAATGGTCATTTGTATTTTTTTTTTTTTAACTTAATTCTCATTTTTTTGCAAACTGTAACGGTTCCGACGGCGGAATGACGTTACAATCAAAATCAAGTCTTCTATTCAAATTAGGCTGAGAATCAGCACTTTTTAACGTCAATAAAGACAGTCCCCCAAAGCGCCCACCCAGCGACACTTCCTAGTGCTTTTCGCTGGGAAGAAGAAGTGGCGGAACAAACTCCCGAGCAGCACAGCTATCTGTTCATTTAAAAAACACATGATTTTATACAATACTATGTATAGTGATGAAAACAATGAAATTATTTATCATGTGCCAGCTAGCCACGCCAAAATACCAGAAAAACAAACAATAAAATATCATTAAAATGGAAATGTAAATAAGTAAAACCTTATTACCTAAATAAAAACCCCAGGTATAAAGGGCGTGACAGCTCAAATATTTATGCGTTGTAAATAAGTAAATTATATGAACTCATATAACGTGTCAGTAAGGTAATTCCGAAACTTTTCACCACTGTACTGGAAGATACGTTCAAGCTCCTGGAATGGAAAGGGCTGGGCATCAATATCAATGACGAGTATATCACTCACCTTCGATTTGCCGACGATGTTGTCATTATGGCGGGAGTCGCTGGAGGACTTGACTGTCATGCTTAACGATCTCAATGGGGTTTCTCAACAAGTGGGCCTTAAAATGAACATGGACAAAACGAAGGTCATGTCGAATGTCCATGTTGCGCCATCACCGGTTTATATTGGGAGCTCCATCCTTGAAGCTGTAGATCACTATATATACAATATGTAAAGAAAACCCTGTCCGATCCTTAAAAACGGGTAACTTAACCCATTAACCGCCAAACAATAAATACAAGAGTAGTTTTTCCAAAGTGTTTATTTTCTTATTACAATGGAAGTAAGTAAACAAAAAATTGAAAAAAAAAATCACCCTCCCTCAGAGGGGGGTGTACTCATTTGAGTACAACGGCGTGTTATGTATGAAAATTTTCGAAGCACGGTTTTTCAACACACAATGTCATTAGGCACTTTTTGCATTGCCAACGTACTCTTGCATGACATAAAACGCATCTCAGCTGTTTATCTAGCTTTTGAGGAAAGTGTCCGGCTCCATCTTGAGGTAAACTTGGAACCAATGAAGACGATGGTCGTGCTCTTTGTAGAGATTTTTGTCGTAAATAGTACCTAGCAATGTTACGCCGGAAAAGAAGTTGATCCATATAATTACTATGGCTCATAACATGTAAGCGCCAGGCATTAGCGATAACCATGTCGATCATGTAGGTAAACAAAACCCACCACCACTTTTTTCCGTGAATTGCGATTCTATAAAGAGAAATAGATTGATCGAGCTCATCTACACCTCCCATATGTTTATTATAATTTTGAAACAAACTTGGTATACTGACGTCAGTTTTTTCACGTGCTACGCTACACCATCGCTTTACAACTCCCAGGGGCTCAATGGTGTCATAATTAGTGGCCATTGTGCAGACACTGTTGTCTCTCCACCGTACTAACAGTATTTCGTTTTGCTTGTCAAACCTATAGTCGTAGGAAGCTCGATCTTGTTTCTTCATTTCTTTAGCGCTTTTCAGTGGACATTTTTTTGTTCTATTCTCCCTGATAGTCCCTGTTGCACGATATCCTTCTTTTTTGAGATCTACGAGAAGATCATAAGACGTGAAAAAGTTATCAAAGTATACCTTGTGATTCTTTGGGTCTGCCCCTAATTTTCGAAGTAATTTTTTCACTACTCTTGATCCTAAGGGGTCTGTAGAAGCTTCATTTGCCTTCCCACAATAAAAATCAAAAGAATAGCCATATCCTGTAGAACTTGCAGCTACCCAATTTTTATAGCCAAACCGGACTGGCTTTCCTCGTATAAATTGTTTTGCAGGATGATGGCCAAAATATTTCACCATCGATTCATCGATTGAAATATTTTCATGAATCACACCCCATTGAAGAAATTTATTTATAAGAATGTTAGCTAATGGCCGAACTTTGAACATCTTGTCCGTGGAACTAGTCGCCTCGTCGTTATTTGCGAGATGAAGATTCTTTTTTATGTCGCGAAATCTTTGTCTTGACATGGACTTGGATACTAATTCGACACCTACATCTTCATCCAAAGACCAGTACAACTCTTCCCTGGGAAGTTTATGGTATCCAGATAAGATCAATATACCTATAAACTTTTTCAAGTCAACAGCATCCACGTGAAAATTATGTCTGTTGTTTTGTTGAGCATATAAATTCGTGTTTGTAACTATCCAGTTTACTACTTCTTCGTCAAATAATGTTTCAAATATTTGTACTGGGCTGTGATTTTTGAGCTCTTCGCTTACAATATTCTGTCTATCTGCAACATCAGTGGTTTCTAATAATGGCGAAGAATATGTCGGTGAACATTTACGCCACGATGTAGTTTGCAGCTGTCTGCGAACTCGCTTTGCTGCCAACGGCTCATCATCACTGCTATCACTATCGTCACAATTTCGTACATTATCTCCGTTACTCCTAAATACCTCTACATTACCAGGTATATCATGCGGCAAAGAAGCAGTGACCATATCCTCATCAACACTTTCTTCTTCATCGGTCACGACACTGGGTTCCGGTGGAATGATTGCTAAATCACAATCAGCTTCAGTGTCACTATCTTCTAAAACGGCCTCGATAGCTTCTTCTAGTCCTTTAAAACTGTTAGATATGTTAAATCGCTGAGAAGTCATTATTATAAATCTGAAAAATAAAAAGGTCGATTAGTACACGAATTCGGCCATTGTACTCAATTGAGTACAGCACTATGAAAATAGCAATAACTCTTTAGATTTTATCAATAAAATTACAATTTGAATTTTAAACTATAAAAAGATACATAATTTACCAAAATATGTATGTTAACGAAAATTAGATCATCAGTACATAATGAAAATAATTAAAAATGTTAACGTACCTGTATATGAGATGTTAACCTCAACTTAAAATCCACACAATGTCACTAAATATGCAAATACCCACTTGTATTATATTTATTAAAAAAGTATTATATCTCATTTATAAAATATGCGGTACAAAATAATTACAGCTCCTTACATTTTAAGACTACCCTCAATTATTCAACTGTACTCATTTGAGTACAGTGGCGCCAAATGGGTTAATACATGTGCGGTAAGCAACCCTTCCACGGGTGGCGGGCGGCAGGGCACGCGGCACGTGGTCGCATCGCTATTCGCTCATAATAATACCGGTGTTGTCACTTTTTAAAAATTACCAAATTTCGGGGAAGTTGGAATTAATTCGTGGGAAAAAAAGATTATTTCAAAATTCATTAATATTGTTTTTATGATGATTACGTAAAATTTTATATTACCTAACCTTTATTATCCTTTTGGATCGGACAGGGTTTTCTTTACATATTGTATATCTGGGACAGCTGATCCCGATCGATGTTCCGGCTTCAAGGACGAGGTGTTTCGACGGATCCGACTGCTGGGCAGCGTTCGGGAAGCTCCGTGGTGTCTTCTCGTCCAAAATACTTCAGTGCCTAAAGACAAAAGTCTTTAATCAATGTGTGTTACCTGTGATGACATATGGATCAGAATGATCATGAAATCAGAGAAGATCAGATGCTCTCGGTGGTAGGCCATAACATCGGCCGCTGGCTAGCTATTTGTCGTGGTCCGGCATGATGTCTGGTGAAGCCGTACGGAGGACGGGTCTGAGCAGTTGTGTTGTGATGTGTGCCGGGTATGGTGCGCCTAATGTTGTTGTGTTGGGAGTTTGGTCGTGGAGGGTTTTCAGATCAATCACCCTTTGGCGCAGCATCGTTGGCCGTGTTGTTGGGTTTAACATCGCATCACCTCGCTCAACTGCCGTCTTCCTTCCTATTCGCTCAGTTTTTCTGAATGAATAGGCTCTTAATAAACTAGCGCGCTTTACCATCAACGATCGCATCACTGCTTACCATCCGACGGGATTTGACCGCAATCCCGTCGGATGGTAACGCTACGCAACGCTAGTTTATAATTATTAAAACAAAAAAGAAACGTGGTCCCTCATTATGGGCTTCATTAGAAAGCTCAAGGTCGCACAGAGAGCTATGGAGAGGAGTATGCTAGGTGTTTCTCTACGTTATCGAATTAGGAATGAGGAGATCCGTAGAAGAAGTCGCCGACATTGCCCAGCGGATAAGCTCTCTGAAGTGGCAGTGGGCGGGGCACATAGCTCGTAGAGCCGATGACCGATGTGGCACAAATGCTCTTGAATGACGACCACGTAGCGGCAAGCGCAGCGTCGGGCGCCCACCCACTAGGTGGTCGGATGAATCTGACCATAATCGCAGGGAAGCACTGGATGCAGGCCGCGTCCAACCTTTCTTTTTGGGAATCCTTGGGGGAGGCCTCTGTCCAGCAGTGGACTTCTTGTGGCTGAGGTGATGATGATGAAGCTAATTCCGGAGAAAGAACACAAACATTCTCTCTTAAATTAATCAGAGCGACCAATGCAATCGCATTGCATCGCAATTTGACAGGAATAAATTAATATTTTATCTTCTATTCTTTTCTTAATGAAATGGAAAAGAAAAATATGCACTGAATTTAAATTTAGTTCTATTTGTGAACAAAGGATTTGTTAGTTATTATTCTTTTTTGATTTCCAGGTTTAGATTTATCAGATCCCAAGCAGTTAGCGGAATTTGCCCGACCCGGACACAAAATTAGGCTAAAGAAACCTATGCCAGAATCCTCAGACAGAACAATAGGTAAGAGTCAGAATATTTATTATTTTTACCATAACATCACGCATGTGCAGCGGTGGCCTAGTGGTACCGGTGGCGTGGATCGCGATCTCGCCTCATGGTAAGCAGTGAGGCAATCGTTGATAGTAAAGGGCCCTAGTTTATTAAGAGCCTATTCACTCTAGCCTTAAAAACACTTAGGCCTCTGCCTCGAATCTTGCGGGCAATGGGGCGGCGGCGGCGGCGGCGAGTGAGCGGCAAGATCTTATGCGTAAAATCAAACGGACCGGTTCACGAAAACAGCGGTGTACTTCTCGCACTCGAATCTTGCAGCGAGCGCTGATCGAGCGTTAGGAATAAATATGAATCAAAAAGAAGTTGCCGCCATTGTTCCGACATTTCTTTCTCGAATAAAAACAGATATCTCGTCGACACAATCGTGATCACAACACTACGCGGCTATAGTGACGCGCGATCTGCCCGCTAGTTTCGAGAACGGGTCTTCGATGCCCGCCCGGCTCCCGCGCCGCTGCCGCCGCCGCCCAGCTGCCCACAAGATTCGAGGCAGAGGCCTTAAATTGTAATTAGACGGAAAGACCGCTGCAGGCAAATTATTCCCTTACTAACCATATCATAATTCACACAGTACGTCCATCGTTTCTTTTGTGTCTACTCTTATAAAGCTATCTGTAATAGGATAGTTGATTAAAAATCTAATTAGTCCGTCAGTCATAAATATAACAAAAAAAAAAAAAAACTAGTCACGTAATTTTTCTTTTTTTCATATAAACAAAAACGAAGACGATACAGTTCGTTGAAAACTCGTGTGACGTCACTCCTCGCTATACTTTTTGGCCAGGAGTGACGTCACCAGCCCCCACTCCTGATGCGTTTTATATTTGTCAATTTTTATTGATTTGACAATACAAATTAAACGTATCCAATATTTTTCTATAATCTAAATGACGGACTAAATAGATTTTTTTTAATCCAGGACACTCTTATTATGATGTTCAAATAAATATTGTAATTGTTCAAATTGACGAATTTCAGCATGTCCACACAAAGGCTGTACTAAAATGTTCAGAGATAACTCTGCGATGAGGAAACATTTGCACACGCACGGGCCCAGAGTACATGTTTGTGCTGAGTGTGGTAAGTACTTGATAATGAACTCATCTTTTTAACTTTACCCCCAAAATTATTCATTTTAATCTTAAATCTCTTTATTTATAACGTGTAACGGTTAACCTGTCCCGCTGTACGCACGCGCCTAGTACCTACCACTGATCTGCCGTGAACTGTGTTGTGCGTTCGGTAACCATACTGCAACAATTTCTAAATGTATTTGGGAAAGAATATAACATGGTGTAAAAATGATTGGAATCGATTCAGTTGCTTATCTGAACAAAATACACAAATATCAAAGGCACGTCTTATTTAGATGATTTTCATTTACATATATCAAACATCAAACCGTAATCTAGAGTAATAAATATAGTTAAAAAAACATGTTTTTAAAGAATATCGAACTAAAAAGTTTTTTTTAAATAATATACAGATAACACGAACACTTAAGTGGTGCTCATTTTTTTTACCAAACTTTTCTTGACCTCCAACAGACAGAATAGCAAGTGCTAAAATTCGTAATGATGATATTTTGCCTGCACAAATTAATGTAAGGTAAGGTTGAAAAAATTTTGACTTAGAGACGAACAAACAAACAAGCAAACATATAAGTGAAGCTAATAAAAAGCATGTAAAAATGCGCATTGCTGCTCGCCCCCAAGTTAAATAAATATCAACCTTATTTTTATGACAATAAGAGACTATCACTATTAAAAAAGTTACAAAAATTTGAAGTTTTACCGTAATCTGAACTTTATTTATTACGTAGGAATTAAATTTATTTTTACACAGTCATTTTTGCCGAATTAATGGACGAATTGATCCAATCCTTCGATGTTATATGTATTATTTTTTGATACAAACGTTATTTTTTGGTTATGCGAAACCTGAATATATGCAGTCTGTTCAGAATAAGCAATTGAATCGATTCCAATAATTTTTACATGTTATTTGGTTTTTTTTTTTCAAACATTTAGAAATTGTTGCAAAGTGGCTACTGAGCGTTTACGATAGTACTTGCGCAACAGCTGACGCCAGAGATCAACGCACCGCGCTCGCCCTCCTGTTCGGAGCTTTGACCATATTTTTGTTGGGACAACCAAGTAGAGTAGCAAGCTCATAACTTTGAGGTTTTTCATTATATCTTTTTGTTTTGTACATAGAATCTTTACTAAAATAATGAAATTTTTTAACTAACAAAAAATAATGTTGTATATTTCAGGCAAAGCATTCGTAGAAAGTTCGAAGCTAAAACGCCACCAACTCGTTCATACCGGGGAGAAACCGTTCCAATGTACCTTTGAAGGCTGTGGGAAGAGATTCTCACTAGATTTTAATTTAAGGTGAGTATCGGAACATGTTATATTACATACGTTTTATTGAACATCTATACTAATATACAATATGTAAAGAAAACCCTGTCCGATCCGTGAAGGTATTGTTAGGTGGCGATAACTGATTCTACTAATATCTACAAAGCCGAGCTAAACTTAAAAAAAAAAAATCCCCCTAAAAAATAAATATTATTTCGCAAAAAGAGGTAACATGTGCGGTAGGCACCCCTCCGCGGGCGACGGGGGGCAGGGCACGCGGCACGTCGTCGCATCGCTTATAATAATACCGTCAAAATGGTGTGGTCACTTTTATAAAAATTACCAAATTTCGGGGGAGTTTCTCGGTGGTAGGCCAGGCAAAGCCTTGCCGCCAAGCGATTTGTCGTGTTCCGGCATGATGTCTGGTGAAGCCGTACGGAGGACGGGTCTGAGCAGTTGTGTTGCGATGTGTGCCGGGTACGATGCGCCAAATGTTGTTGTGTAGGGAGTTTGGTCGTGGAGGGTCTTCAGATCAATCTCCCTTTGGCGCAGCATCGTTGGTCGTGTTGTTGGGTTTAACATCGCATCACCTCGCTCAACTGCCGTCTTCCTTCCTATTCGCTCAGTTTTTCTGAGTGAATAGGCTCTTAATAAACTAGTGCGCTTTACCATCAGGCGGGATTCCGGTCATGCGCTAGTTTATAATTATAAAAAAAAAGTGTGAATTAATTCGCGGAAAAAAAGATTATTTCAAAATTCATTTGTATTGGTACTATGATGATTACGTAAAATTTTATATTATATTTGGTCATGTGTTTACCTAACCTTTATTATCCTTATGGGTCGGACGAGGTTTTCTTTACATATTGTATAAAGCTGAAGGGACTACTGGTCCGATTTGAAAAAAAATTTTTTGCGTCGGATAGCCCATTAATCCAGGATGGCTTTAGGCTATATAACAACACGCTGCGACCAATAGGAGCGGAGCATATAAAAAAATATATCGAAACCTACACGGGTAAAACCGCAAGGCGCAGCTAGTGGTGAATATGGTGTGAGTTTGCCGGGTGTGCGAGGCACAGGTCCCGATGGTTGTGGAAGGGTTTTATCAGAACGGACTTGTGGGCAGCTCACCGCCCGGTCGCGAACCAGGCCCGAGTCGACGGCGCAACGTGTTTCACGCGCGACTCACAAGAGATGTCAGCACTGAGTGACGGGGTCCACGAAGACCAATGTAGGTCGCCGATAGTTCGAAAGAGATACCGTGCCTCTGGCGCAAAGGCAAGTGCCTTCACTTGCCTGCACTTTGTCATAACACGGGTGGGCTTTAGCTTTAAATTCAGAATCGCTTGATTAAAATCACTGATTTAAATCATATCAACCTTGATATGATTTAAATCAGTGATTTTAATCAAGCGATTCTGAATTTAAATCATTACATTTTTACTGCAACCAAGTCGGTCAAAAATTGTCTAGAGACATCCTTCAATATAGATTACGGCGCGCGTACGAGCAACTGCTGAGTACAGTTGCTTCTTCGGCTGGGGTTGAAAGAATATTTTCGGCATTCAATTTAGTGCACAGCAAAATAAGAAATAGATTAGGCACCGAGAAGGTAGCCGAATTAGGTTTCCTTTTGAAGGAACTCAAGAATGATAAAGCTTACTAACTAAGTTTATTAATACTTAGCATAAGTATTTGTTCATGTTCCTTTTTTAGTCCGTAAGTTATTACTTTCCTTGTAATTTTTTCAACGCTACTGTTTTTTAAATTGTTGATTTTAATATTAGAACTTGTTTAATTACCTTAATTGTATTGATAATTAACTTAAACCAAAATATGTCGTTTTCCTTTTAATGAAGATTTGACTATTAAATTTACTTAAAAAAAAAGACAAGAAAGTAAAACACTTCAAAAAAAAACCCGATTTAAATCAAATTAATCGGATTACTTGATTTAAAAAAAAAATCATGATTTTTATCAACCCTGGGCTTTAGTCAGTAAAAGTCTGACAGACTCGTCGCTCCGCCCAGAGTGGGAAGTCATTTGATGATTTCCCATCTTTTTTTTTATCTTAAATCATCGAATGACCTTCCCGCTCTGTCGGCTTAAAGGGACCGTCCAAATATTACGTAAGCAGATTTATTACAATTATTTACCCCCCATCCCCCATGTCAGCAAAAGTAAGCAAAACTCTTACACCCTTCCCCTATGCTTACGACGTAAACATTTTTTAATTATAAATGTATCTTTTTATATTTATAATTATAATGTTATATTATATTTATAATTTTAAAAATAAGAAAATAGATTTAAGATAGATATTAGATTTTACTTATACAGTATTCAACATAGAGTAAGGGACAAAAATATTATAATCTTATGAACAAAACAGTTCAAGCATCGATAACTATGTGAGGGTTGCACTTCGTGTAAAATAGTAAATAACTACGGATGACGTAATCATCATCTAGACTCCCCAACCCCCCATGTTATCCAAAATAAACAAAACAAAGACCCCTCCGCCCCCCAATAGTGCTTACGTAATACTTGAACGACCCCAAAGACCAAACAGATTTAGTAATAAATTGTTTTTTTACACATTTCAGGACCCACGTTCGTATACATACAGGCGACCGTCCTTACGTCTGTCCGTTCGATGGGTGCAACAAGAAGTTTGCACAGAGTACCAACCTCAAGTCACACATACTCACACACGCCAAAGCTAAGTGAGTACTTAAAATTAAGATCACTCCTCCTATCCTCTGAAATCTGTCTTCAACATACTACTTGCACGAGTTAACTGTGCAACTAGTTGGAATATTGCATAAGTTCAAGTTCTTTATTTCATAACAAAAATACATTTGTGTTGAAATGTTTACATTAGGAATACCAGGAAAAGCAACATAAATATTAGAATATAAACAATCTGAAAGTGCAGTGTTTGTACATAGCAAACAAAAACGACCCTTTCCTGATTGGCCTGGGTCCCGAATGTCCATTATAAATCAATAATATGTAAAAATATATGTATCCATTACAAATATAGTATCATTGAGTTAGTATCCCATAACCGAAGTCTCGAACCCATTTTGGGGCCAGCTCAATACGACCTCTCTCCAGCTTCCCCGCGCGTCGCCCCGCATTCGTTGTAAGCGATGAGTAGCGATAGCATCTTTTTTACTTTGTTTAAATCTCCTGTTGTTAAATATTACTGTTTCTGTGGAGTGTTGTTATTTCTTTTTTATTAAGTTTGTTTTTGTTTTTTATATTTTCGACTCGTTACTGAAGCATGTTGGTTGCATTATGATCTAGTATTATGACGCTTTATCATCAAAACAACCTTTTATTAACATCAAAAAATTAACATAATTCTCATTTTTTACAAATGACCGAATGACGTGACAGAACTCGGTGCACAGTTTACTCGAGCGAGTTATAGGTATGATAATACTTGGCAGATAATGGTTTGTTATGAAATATAATATAGAAAATGCGGTAAGTCGGTACACTTCTATAACATACGGGGCCTTACATCTTAATGATCAATCAAGCAAGTCAAGTCAAAGCCTTGAGACTTTGGTTGCTTTACCTTTGACAACTTTTTTAGAATCTCGAGGGGGAGGGGGGGCAGTACTCCCCTTGGGGACGCTTTTGTGGAATGGTATGCATCCAGAGTTCAGAGAAGCCACTTTTCGTCTATCATACACTCGAAGCAATTTTTAAATATATTTGTAAACTTACAGATATGTATTTTTTATAATATAAGATTGACTTGATAAATAAAATAGCAAGTCAAAGAAATTATTTCCCAAAAAAGACAGTAGTTTGGGTTTTTTATACATTTTAGTTGTTTTTTTTTAGTTTTCGAATTATTATTGTATTAAGAAGCGTTCCATTTACCATATTAATTTTGACTGCTTATATACACACAACTATTATACTTATACAACTCTTCATAAGCTTTTTTATGAGTATTATTTCACTTTGGTTCATGTATCGACGACTACGTGTGATTGATATCGATCATGACCAATATCGGACCCAAATCCTTTCAATACATTTGTAACGATATTCGATAGTGACTCTCAAAGTTATCGATTGTCACAATCAGAATATTGATTCAGAAAATAGTGTTTATTCCACAAAAGAGGACTTTGGAGCAATTATTGTGGGTTTGGCAAAATTTAGATGCATGTACCTTTAGCATTTGTTTGATTTTCTAGAGATAATGGAATTATGCTAGTCTAATCTAACTAATTCTAATGCAATTAAAAATATTTCCAGATCAAGAAATTCCCTATCACGCAACGGTGGAAATTCCTATGAATCAGCGCGAACAACGCCGCAATACGTCCAATTAGAAATGTCGCCGGACGACTCTAACCCCCAACTAATCTTCTACACGCACGAATGAAGCAAACCTTGTGAAAAGTGATGCAAGAAACGTGAAGCAAGACAAGACTTGTGAAAAGTGACGCAAGAATCGCGCAAATTAACCAAACTCAAGTGATAACAAGTGATGCAAGTTCGAATAATTCAATTATACAAGACTTCTTAAATAATTGTGTATAGTGTATAAGCAGACACTGAAGTAAGTGCTGTGTTAGTTCTTATGAAGCAAGACTTTTGAAAAAACGATACAAGAAAATTTTAAAAAATCAAGACTGTGGAACAGACTTGCTACTGATCAAGTTATGTTTTTTTTTCTTCTATATTTTTTAACTATGCTTTGGAGTAAACCAAAGGAATTTTACGTTTTAAATGTAATTTTAGTTTGGCAACACTGGGCTTTTCAGTGTTGTGTACTAACAAAATTGTATTGGTACCTTCTTTTAAGCTTTGCACTGTTTGCTACATTTTAATGAAATAGTTTTGACAATAATATAATCACAGCTTAGTACCTTTTAATATTTATAAATTAAGTTACAGAATATATGGTTCTTAAAACACCTGCTTTACATTCTCAGAACCTGTATCTTAGACTTTGAAATACCATCACGCCTCTAATGCCAAAATGGTTAGGCAGAGGTATCCATATAGCAAACAGTTATGTTTACTATATGGATACCTCAAGTCCTCAAGTCCCATGTGCCATGTGGTTTGCTACTAACAAAAACACTGCTCAAACGGCATCAAACCTAACATCGCATGCTTATCAGTAGCTTTAACAACCACTGGATCAACCAAGCATTAAAGATACTATATATTTCTGTTTACCCCAGTAGGCAATACAGGAGTGATGGATATTTACATAAAAATATTCAACTAAGCTGTGAATGTACGGACAACAGCCGGTCAAGCTACCTGATACTGTCAAATATCTCCAATCAAACTTAAGAGTTGATGCTTTAGAGATAAAGTTGAAAATCTAATAAAGAAAACTGACAGCTTGTTAGCTTGAAGTGCTGTCGTCGGTACTAAATCCCCCTTATTACAAAACAATGGGTCTGTTTAGACCACCTAAAAACTAACTTTTAATAGAAATGTAGTTCTTTATATGAAAATGACAGCTTAGTTCGTAAGTTATCACTTTTGTATTAAGAACTTTGACTTAACCTTAACAAAGTTCGAAATACAAATACTGGCCCTGATTATGTTGTTCATAAACTAAACTAATTTTAAGTTATGTGCATCTTTTTCTTTCCATTTCGTTAAGAAAAGGATAGAAGATAACATTTTAATTTAATCCTGTCAAATTAAGATACTCCATAGACAGTTTAAACATGGCGGCTAAAATTATGCGAGTTTACGTCAGGAGCGCACTAAATTGACAGGTCTATACTGACATTTTCTCTTCTGTCCTTTTCTTAACGAAATGGAAAGAAAAAGATGCACAACTTATAACAAGGTTAAGTCTGGAACTAGAGTTAAATTTTGTTTTGTAATAAGGGGAATCTGTTGAAATCAGTACTACATATACCTACAAACATTTATATTTCTTCTTTATTTTAGTCTATGACTTGGCGTATAAAGAAATTGTCGAGAATAGATACTGTTGAAGAACAACCTCTTTAAAATCTCTATAAAATAGTGATATTCTTGTAGGGAATGATTTTTTTGCAAATGAAAAAAACTGGCAAACAGCGTTTCGGTATAGGATTCCATAGTTTTCTCGTCCCTCAAAATAAATATCCCCCACTTCGGAGTTCTAAAAAACAGGGTATGTTCTTTTTTATTATTATTAATTCGAATTGAGGGTATGTTTTTTTTTTTTTTTAGTAAACCCTTATTTATTAACCGACTTCAAAAAGGAGGAGGTCACTCAATTCGACCGTATATATGCTTTTTTTTATGTTTTTTCGCGGATAACTTCGTCGTTTATGAACCGATTTTGTTAATTCTTTTTCTGTTGTAAAGAATACATTCCCAAGGTGGTCCCTTGATAAGGACATCAGGGTTTGATGGTGGAAGACCAGAGAAATTAAGGGGAACTTTCAAAAATCGTAGGGGCACCCAGTGAGTTTGTAAGTTTTTTCATTAAGTATTTTAGCGTCAGCATCCAGTCTAACCGGATGCAGCTGAAAAGTACTTTTCACAACTAAAATGTGTAAAATAAAAACTTTTTTTACAAAAAAAAACCGTCTTCCGAAAAACACTATAAAGTGAATAATAACTAATTTCGGAAGTCGGTGTCAAAAACTAATATACAAAAACCAAAGACACCGACTTCAGAAATTAGTTATTTTTCACTTTCTAGTGTTTTTTGGTTTTTAACAGTCGCCTTGGTTGATAGGAAAAATGAAAACAAAAAAGTAACTTAAATTTAGTTACACAAATGTAAAGTATATTACACCCTAATATATACTTATGTATATAATTCTCATTTCATAATGTCTTACCACACCCCAAAACGGCTTGGCCAATTTTGTGAAATTTTTCATAAATGCATATTCAATAGATCTAAGAATTGGCTGCTATATATTTTTCATAAGCGATTTGGGTTGCCCACCCATCCACTATTTTACTTTCTACTCGTCTGTCCACCCTCAAGATTATTTTTTTTAATAATGTCGCATTTAAAAGTGCACTAAATTTTCACCCCTATAGACGGGTTGCTGTAGCTGTAGCCCACCGGTATCGAGAACAGGGTCCAAGATACCGGTGGTCAGGGCTCCAGAGAGAGGAACCTCCTGACAATGCGGGCAGTGTCTAGAAGTACTGCTTTCTGAATCAAGCCCATGATCCAGCTGCCTAAAGAGAGCTTCCTGAGGTGATGGTCGAGGCTCTTGGCTATTAAGCCATTGGCTGTTACGACTATCGGTACAATGGTGCAGAATCCATATCCCACATGTCGACAATCTCGTGAGATAAGTCAAGATACTCGATTTGTTTATCTTTCTCGGCTTTTACGAGGTTCTCAGCATGTGAATTGGTTGGTCTCAGGGTCAACTCCTGTTTTTTAATAGTGATCCTAGAACATTGTTTGCTGGATTTGCTAACTAATATTTGCAATACTAAATAAAGGCAGAGATGTAGTTGAACAACTTTACCTTGATTTCAAAGTTTTTATTTGAACAAAAAATATTTTCTTTGAATAAGGGATGTTCTAAAGAGGTTGTTGTCACACAGGATAGATAATTTGTAAATTTTGTACCATATAAATGCCAAAAAATAATATTGTAATATAATTTTTAATTGTAAGTCAAGGGGAATTCTTATGATTTTGTCCTGAAAGTGTTCATAACACATTTTGACTTCCATAGTAATTAGGTCTGATTTGCAATAGCGGTTTTTGATTTATCTCATAAAATATTTTACTTTTGAAGTAGTCAGCATAATATGCTTCACCTTTTCGCGAGTAACATGCTTAGTAAGCTAACATGCTTACAGTCTGACCGGATTTAACTGAATACAAGTACTTATTACTAATTATGCATTTGACTATCTTTCCTTCACAACCCAGCCACTGGATACCCTTAGGACTACTGTTTCAATAGTCAGATAACTTTTATCAGAGAAATTATAATGTCAGTTTGATTAATAAACTTAATCATTTATGTACACATATATGCAACGTTATTTTTTGTATATACGAAACCCAAAACACGAGTCCAGTTTTTTAAAGTAAAGAATCTATGTACAAAATTTCAGATAGATATGAAAAACCATAAAGTTATGAACTTGTTATCTGACCCGGTCGTCCCAACAAAAATATGGTCAATGCACCTTATGCCCGCCCGCGGCGCGTGCCTGTCTCACTGTGCGCCTACTACTATGATCTACCGTCAGCTGTGTGCGCTCGGTAACCCCGCTGCAACAATTTCTAAATGCATTTGGGAAAAAATATAACATGGTGTAAAAATTATTGGAATCGATTCAGTTGCTTATTCTGAACAACACAGGTTTTGTATAAAGAAAAATAATGTTGTAAATAAACAGAACTGAAAAAGGTACAGAGGTAATATTTATTTCATAATAAATCTCTTCCAACATACCTCTAAAAGGACAGTAAACACAGATGTAGGTAAATGATATACTATACAAAAGCTGTCCAACTGCAATATTTATTTGGCAGATAGGGTTATCTCAGTGTTGAAAAGTCAGCCCCTAGTCTGATTGAAAGTTTTTTTTTATATTGCCTTAAGAAATATTTTTTTTATACTAGGGTATTTGACTAAAAAAAAACTAATTAGCCCGTCAGTCAGATTTCCAATAAATACTAGACACGTATTTTTCTTTTTTCATATAAACAAAAAATGAAGACGACACAGTGCATTGAAAACTCGTGTGACGTCACTGCGCGCTATAAAGTGTAACGTCACCAGCCACAACTCCTGATCTTTGATGCCTTTTATATTTGTCAATTTTTATTGATTTGATAAAACAAAATATACGTATCCAATATTTTTCTATAATATGACTGACGGACTAAATAGAATCAATTTTATTTAACCCAGGAAACATCCGTATTATAAATTAGTGCTAGATCGCAATCCCGCCCGATGGCATGCAGTGCTGCAATCGTTGATGGTAAAGCGCGCTAGTTTATTAACAGCCTTGAAGACGCTTAAATTGTAGTCAGACGGAAACACCGAAGCTTTCGGCGATATTTTAGTGCATATATCTTAAGGCAATAAAAAAAAAAGCTTTGATGACTACCTATGATGAATTATAATAGAATGTCGTTGCTTTTGACATTTGGACAAAATTCATTGCATTTCTTACTTTGTTGAACAGACGAATTCTCAATCATATGTAGCAATGCATTAGTAATTTCTTTCAACAAGCCTTCGGGTTGTGCAATAGTGGCCTTTCCTCGCGCTCAAAACTTAATAAAAGGTGTCTCTGACATCGACGCACAAACGAGTACCAAGGATCCAGTACATGATTCTGTGACCCCTCAGTGGTGGAATTTTTCGTCGGCTTTTTCATGATTAAAAAAAAATGTAGTTTCTTTCACTTTAGACCGTTCATAATTGCTATACTTTGATAACCCAATAAGATATTAAAGTAAAAATTAATTAATTCGCTAATTACACAAAAAGCGCAATGAAAACAAAACTCTGGAAAAACTATCTTAAAAGCTGATTTAATAGAGTTCACATCAGGGATCAACCTCATACTTACAAACCTGCACGGCGGCACGCTTGCAACGTTCAAAGGTCGAGCCGACACATTTTTTTAAACACCGTAAATTTTGTAACCGTTCATTAACGACATAAATGACTATCATAATTTTATTAGTGGCATGCGGTCTAACCTTTTCGCTAAGTTTGCGTTACGATGTCAGATACAGCCTGTATATTGCATCAAGATTGACTTTATTTTTTCTTTCGTAAGTCTTGTAGTCTTTGCACGTCGAAATTTCATGTATTTCCCATAAATTCCACTTTTATCTATCCTCAAACTATACTCTGTTCAAAATTACTAAAAAAAACCTTTTTTCTGTTCGTTTAATCGATTTTGAGTTTTATTACGTTGGTGGAATGACTACAATATAATATACTGCAAACAAATGGCTATTTGGTGCTTCTTAAGACATCCTTATGCCCAAGGATCAGAAGTTAAAATTGATTGAACAGACAGTAAAAAAGGTTCTTTAGGATATAGATTACTATATTGAATTTTATTGCTGAAGTCTATACTAGCCTTGCCTTACTTCTAAACATGAATTCCCCTTTAATGTATGCACCCAAGAATACTTAAGAATACTTAATTTACTCTGAATTAATTTTTAAACGAAAATTTTAGAGTTCGTTGTACTTAGTCAATTATTTTGATCATGTTGATGAAGGGTAGTTTATCAAACAAATAATATAACAAAATTGTCAAGTACCCGTAAAATCCTGTAATTCTACAATCATAAGCAGCATAGTAGCCTAGTGGTATCAGCCATGACTTACAAATTGTAGGTCGTAGGTTTGAACCACATCAGGCGCTTTAGTTTGTGTTAATTATTTCATCATCACTGCTCTCAAAACGATGAAGGAAAACATCGTAAGGAAACCGGGTATGTCCTGGAGCTAAAAATAAAAATCTAATACATGTGACTTCTACCAATCCACTCTGAACTAGCACACTCCGTCTGACCGAGAGGAGGCACCATACCCCGAAGGGCGTGTGTGGGACTCGCCCAGCTGAAGCCGGGAATACCCACTAAACCCAACAACGGCACACCGACATCGCCTTAGTGGCGGGGTCATGGGAAATAGCAGAGCCTTTCGACCAATCCCCCGCCGGCGATTCCCGCCAGAAGGCGGGCCCACAGTGGGCCCTCCATAGGGAGGGGCCTGGCTGGGTACGTCTTCGTGTGCGAGAAGACGCAGCAGCCAAGGGTTTTTTAGCGAGGTGTCCTTCCTCTTAGCCCCACTCGTTCGCCCGAAGGCAAACGGGGCCCCCAGCTCCTCTCAATGAGGAGACCGGGTTGCCCGACGGTGACCCGGAGTTCGGGTCACGTCAGCCACCTGGAGTGGTGGCCGACCCGCCGCACGTGTGACCGCCGAAGCGGTCCCCACTTCTGGTTTTGGTCCGCGCCGGTAAACCGGTAACCCCCATTTCTGGGGGCCGTTCCCGGCGGACGCGTCCGATGGCAGGCCAGAAACTGCACACGGAACCGAGAGGAGGCCTGTCCCAACATTGGGATCATTATAAGCTGATTACGAAACAGCATAGAATATTATTGTCGTGGTGGCCTAGTGGTTAAAACACCAGGTCAGGCAAGTACCAAGTACCAATGGAACTTTTCTAAGTATATCTTAGTCACCAATGACTGATTACAAGGTGAAGGAAAACATCTTGAGGAAACCTGGACTTAAGTCTGAAATCGCCAACCCGCATTGAGCAAGCGTGGTGATTACGCTCAATCCTTCTCTGTATGAGAGGAGACCCGTGCCCAGCAGTTGGACGATAAAAAGGTTGCTGATAGAATTTTAACTCTGTTTGAGTTACAAACTTCTCTAAGAAATGGGGTGAGTTGGTAGCACATCATCTTAGAAATCCAAAACATTAAAACCTAAGCACGTATTCCAGGTAGCTAAACTAATTACAGGCGTTTTTGTATTGTCAGTATGATGAAGCTAGTCGCACATTACAAAGCGTAGGTCTATGTGGATGTTACAAAATATTGAATAACATCATTCATATTGAAATTAAACATGTGAGATAATACAGCCTTTTCCCAATGGTTGGCTTCCCGTCTTAACCGGATGCCTGAATATCAGTATTTTAGAAAGAGCGACTGTCTCCAGTTACCGCGTAATGCGACACCCCTTGATAAGGCTAGTTCTCAGATCTTCAGGCTTCTGATGACCTGTAACCATCATCTCGGCGTTAATCCCAGTTGCATCCGAGGCTTTTTCTGTTTTGAAGTTTGGGGTCCGCTTTACCAGTCTAACTGCTGATTTTGGCTAAACTTCGATATTTTCCGTGAAGCGACTGCCGCCTGACCTCCACAACTCGAAGCATTGCAGTTAGACCAATTGTTGGACTTTTGAGGGCTCCAAAAACTCGTAACGACTGCCATTACTTAGATGTTCGTATGGCAACCGGGACCAACGGCTTAACGTGCTTTCCGAGGCACGACCAGACCACATTGCGCAGCGGCCGCGTTCGCTAAAGCTACGCCACGGAGGCTGTCATTTTACTTTTTTGTAGTAATCTCCATAATATTCTGGTTTTCTGGTGACCTGTAATGACTGCCAAAAATCTACGAACTTCGGGACAAACGGCTTAAAGTGCTTTCCGAGGCACGGGAATTATTCGAGTCACTTTACGGGGTCTTTGTAAGTAGAAATGGTAATCCAGCCACGGACCAGCCGTGACAAGCGTAGTTTAACCTGATCGTCCAGTGAGGCTGTTAGTATTTAGTCAGAAGCCTGGTTGCTTGGTTGCTAAACTTCACAGTTCTGTTAAGTTTTAGGATATGGTTTCCTGAAGACCGTTTTCTTTCAGTTTTGAGAACAGTGGTTGTAATTTACACTAAGTGTCTGTCTGGGTGTTTGTTTACACTAGACCAACAACGCAAGCCACATTAGTTGTAACATTGACCATTTTGTCACATTAAAACATTCACCGCCCCCGACTCGGCCAGAGTTTTATTCCAGCGCCGTACTCGCCCGGCGAATTCAATGTATTTGCAATTTTTTGTTTACAAAATACATGTGTATTTCTTCCTTAAAATAATACTGAAGACTAAATATTCCCTATTCTAAAGAATTACGTGGTGGGCCGGTGTGCAAACCCAGTTTATAATTCTGCAGCTAGCCTAAACGGAAGAAAATTGATTTTTGTTCGAGAAACTACTCTAAGGCTTCAAAATCTTCTACCTAGCCTTTTATTTTATTGAATACAATAATTTAGTTGGATATTCTATACTGAAAAAGCCAAAGGCATCAAAAACTCTTTAGAATATTTTTGTGTGCATACAAAGTGAATTAATTTAATTTTAGTTATTTTTCTTATAAGTTAGGGAAATAAACGTCGACGCTTCCTCTCACAGCAAATAGATATAAGCAATATTTTACAAAAGCAACAGTTTTAAAGATTATGTACCTTGTTTCCTAGTGCTTTAGAGGTCCTTTTTCATTCCAACGAAAAATGTGATCAAATTTTAATTTGTCATTGTAAAATTAACTTTATTTCCACGTTTTTAAAATTAATATTGCTGTGAAGGTAAAGTATTGTTTAATTCTATTTACTCGTCGTTATTATATATTTAAGTTTTTTCTAAATAAACGACTGATGCGACTGTATATATTATTATTTTCATGGTTCTAAAAGTGAATTGCTGTATTTGACAAACAAATATGTACTTTAGGAAATTATTGTTTAGTCAAAATAGAATTTATTCTTTCAAAATGGCACATTTTTCGTATTAATGAGCCATTTTGGGTGAATTTTTAATGTGTTTTTACATTTTTAAAGTCGAGAAGGTGTTTTTTTTATATATATTTCCTCTTTTTATTTTAATGATTGGAAATATATTTGGTTTTAATTTTAAAGCTCTTGTGAAATGTAATATATATATGTATTAATTTATTTCACTCCTGCAGGGTACCGCAGTTGCATATCACACTAAAAGTATTGTTTATGAATTAATAATTGTCTAGAATGAAAATTTGTACCAATGATTACACGAAAATGATTGCAGGTACAGGAGGGCAAGCTACTCGAAATTGTCAAATATTCCCAGTCAACCTTAAGCCTTAACGGTTTAGCGATAAAGTTGAAAATCTAATAAAGAAATTTGACAGATTGTTGTAGCTTGATGTGCTGTCTTTTGTACTAAATCCCCCTTATTACAAATCAATGGGTTTGTTTAGACCACCTAAAACCAGTGTCTACTTTACCTCTATAGTACCAATGTCTGCTTCAAAATTACAGTCTCCACACACTGGCCATCATTTTCGTTTTCTGTGACTTTATTAATTTGGCAACACATATGCACTTTGTGTGTTGTAGTGTAGACCCCTATATAAAAGATGAAGGATTAATAATTTAATAAGCATTTTCTAGTTTAATGGACTTTAAAATTGTAAATTTACATGTGAATGTCAAAATACAGCAGTACATTGAACGAGTGAGTTCTCCATCGATGAGACAAACGAATAAAATGTAAATATTTATATAATAAGTGTTTTATTTATTTTCTTTTAAAGAAATTAAACATTTTTTTTTTGTATACCTATCTAAAATAATGTTACGATATATTTGCGAAAAATCTAAAGAAATACGAGTATATGGGAAAATAACTGGAATTATATACTGCTCTATAAGGTTTCCTGTCAGTTTAAGGGTACTAGTCACTCTAAAATCAAGTTAATCGTCATTAAGATAAAGCTGATAATTGTTTAACCCGAAATTACATCAATTTGAAACATTTGGTATAGACGTACCTTACATAACATCTCGTCTGTAATTCTCGATGTATTGGGTTAGGCAGAGATAATAGGGTATTTGTCTAAAAAAAAACTTATGAGTCCGTCAGTCAGATTTTCAAAAAATACTAGACACGTATTTTTTGTTTTATCAAAACAATATCTAAAAATTGACAAATATAAAAGGCATCAAAGATCAGCCCCCTAATCGGCGAACACATTTTTGTCAAATTTGATTGCTACTAGTTGAGATCATTTGGACCGAACGGACCAATGGGCGGCCCGAACGATACCAACTACTCCCAAATAGTCGCAATCATTTGACAAAAATGTGTTCGCCGATTAGGGGGCAGGAGTGGTGGCTGGTGACGTCACTGGTCGCTAAAAAGTGTAGCGTCTAGTGACGTCACACGAGTTTTCAACGCACTGTGTCTTCTTAATTTTTTGGTAATATGAAAAAAGAAAAAATACGTGTCTAGTATTTTTTGGAAATCTTACTGACGGACTAATTAGATCTTTTTTAGTCAAATACCCTATTATGCATGTAGTGCACCTACATATCACCTTATTACTAACTAGCGACCCGCCCCGGCTTCGCACGGCTGCAATGGTGATACTAAATAAGTACACTACAGAAAAACTGAACGTTGTATAAAAAACATAGCGGCCTGCTGCTCCAGCCCACCACAGCCGGCCGGCCGGTCTGCAAACGCGACGCTCCGGAATTTTTAAATCTACTTTCGAAACTATTAATTTAAAATATATACTGTACAGGTCGATATACATGTATATTAAATCAACAATGTATTTAAGGTATTAAATTGGATAAGGATTAATGCTGTATTGGTTAAAATCGCTTCGTAAATTCCAGTGTATTTGTCATAAAAAGTAAATGACAAAAAAATGTTGTTGTGGGATATCCATAAGAGATAGACATATACCACCGCGAATTTTTTTGTAGACCTTTTCAATCTGTACAATATTTAATACATTTGTAGCATTTGCATTTTGATAAATCTCGTAGGGTACCTACAGCCTGCGTTTCACTGTAAACGCGGAAAAAATTTAATTATCTACGACATCACATTAGAAACCTCAAAAATTATAGTATTTCTCCACAATTTACTGGATTTTACACATACTCCTTCCTCTTTAACCACTCTATCTATTAAAAAAAACCGCATCATAATCCGATGCACTGTTTTAAAGATTTAATCATACAAAGGGACATAGGGAAAGAGAAAGTGACTTTGTTTTATAATATGTACTGATGCATAATTTGCCGCTATAGAGATATTTTTGATTGAATAAACCCGAAATCAAGCCCAGGCCTTCGTGCTCAGAGAGCCAGGATCCATACTTAACTGGACTCCAGTCACAGTGAATTGAAAGGTCATCATGCACCTGCAACCAGCCTTTCATGCCTGAACACAAAAATTTGATAATAATAATATTATCAAGCCTGCTTCGTGGCTTATGTTTTGACTAAAAGATCTAATCCACAGTCTTAAGAGAATATTTATCTCTTTTGACATGACTGACCCATTTAACTCACGTTCCATATGGTCATCTGCTTTAATACAGACGACAGCACGTCAAGCTACCCGAAACTGTCAAATATTTCCAATCAACCTTGAGCCTTTTATTTAGGGATAAATTTGAAAATCTAATAAAGAAATATGACAGATTGTGGTATGTTGATGTGCTGTCGTCTGTACAAATATGTGACTCTAGTAGCTATTTAGAGTGTAAGTGGTGTTATTTTGTCATAAAAGTAAACTCGTTGAATCTTTTTCTTAAAATTCGAAATTCGTTACATTTTTGTGTAACAAAATCGATTGAAACGTAAATGAGATATAAGAAAAATATAAATATTATATTTCGCTACATCCTTTGCGAAGCGTAAATAATTTTTATCGCCTTGATATTAACGTCGTGTTATCTCCAAACTTAAGGGATAATATCAGAAGAGGAATAATGAAACGTATTCCAATTATTTTGACAGTGACGTTTTATCATCGACTCGTTTGAAGTGACGTGTAAGCTGCATTCTTCGGCACCTTATAATTTCCTTCTGGGAAGCCCAAACAAGCTCAAAATGAGCTTTAAACGCGACAAAAAGGAGGAAGAAGATAGTGGCGGCAACCCTTATCAAAACCTGGACAAAACCATCATCCTACAAGAAGCAAGATACTTCAACCAATCGCCTGTAAATCCGCGAAAATGTTCCCTAATTTTGACGAAAATTCTGTATTTACTGAACCAGGGAGAACAAAAATTCACGACCCAAGAGGCTACGGAGGCGTTCTTTGCAACTACAAAGCTGTTTCAATCGAAAGATGTGATGTTGCGGCGTATGGTGTACTTATGCATCAAGGAATTGAGTACCTTGGCTCAAGATGTAATTATTGTGACTTCTTCATTGACCAAAGACATGACTGGCAAGGAGGATTTATACCGAGCGGCTGCTATAAGAGCTCTGTGCAGTATTACTGACAGTACGATGCTGCAGGCGATCGAGAGATACATGAAACAGGCAATTGTTGATAAAAACCCTGCCGTCAGTTCTGCCGCTCTGGTATCGGCTCTACATTTGTCGTCGACTGCTCCAGAACTGGTTCGGCGGTGGGCAAATGAAGCTCAGGTTTGTACTATTCATTTATTTTGAATCTTCAACATAAGATGTCCCATAAGACACAAATAATGGACAACTTCTGAAGACTAATTCCCGAAGTTTTAACTTTTAAAATAAAACTCCTACCTTAAAATTTATGGTCTGAGCAGCAATCTTGGTGGTCTCAATCTCTGAGAGACGAGATTCAGATACCTGCCCCCTAATCGGCGAACACATTTTTGTCAAATGATTGCGACTAGTTGGGATCGTTTGGACCGAACGGACCAAAGGGCAGCCCGAACGATACCAACTGATCCCAACTGGACGCAATCATTTGACAAAAATGTGTTCGCCAATTAGGGGGCTGATCTAGTGGCAAAAATCTAGTTGCATCCTCCTCTCTGTGTCAATCTATGTTATCAGAACAATATTAGTTCCCCCTTTTTTATAATTATGAACTAGTACATCCACAATCCTGCCTGATACAGTGATGCAGTTGTTGATGATAAAGCATGCTAATTTATTAAGAGCCTATTCATTCACCGATTTAAAAATCTTTGTATATTAGCGGTATTTATTACTGAGAATGTTTTTAAAATTACCACAAATTCCCTTCAGGTAAAAAAGTACTCAGGTCTACTCCTACGCTTATAGGAGGCTACAGTATGTACAATAGAGTTAACAGATGAGCTAACAAAGTTAATTTAGTAATAAGAGAAGTTTTGAATTTCTATTGCTTATTGCATCACCCAAATGTTGGTTAATAGAAAATGACTTAGCAGGGTAATTAAAAAATTTCTATTGCTTATTGCATCACCCAAATGTTGGTTAATAGAAAATGACTTGGCAGGGTAATTAAAAAATTTCTATTGCTTATTGCATCACCCAAATGTTGGTTAATAGAAAATGACTTGGCAGGGTAATTAAAAAATTTCTATTGCTTATTGCATCACCCAAATGTTGGTTAATAGAAAATGACTTGGCAGGGTAATTTAAAATTTTCTATTGCTTATTGCATCACCCAAATGTTGGTTAATAGAAAATGACTTGGCAGGGTAATTAAAAACTTTCTATTGCTTATTGCATCACCCAAATGTTGGTTAATAGAAAATGACTTGGCAGGGTAATTGCATAAAACACTATCAATAGCAATGGGATTCATTTTGACATTTCAATCACATTCATTACCTTATTTATATTTTCATTAACCTTTTATTGTCCCACTGCTGGGCACAGGTCTCCACTCATACAGAGAAGGATTAAGCGTAATTACCACGCTTGCTCAATGCGGGTTGGCTTTCAAACATATGGAGCAATGGATTAGCAATATGTCGGCCTCCATGGCGCAGCGGTGAACACGTCTGCCTGTGACGTGGAGGCCCCGGGTTCGATCCCCGGCCAGGTCATGATGGAAAACGATCTTTTCCTGATTGGTGTGGGTCTTGGATGTTTATCTATATATGTATCTATTATAAATATAGTATCGTTGAGTTAGTATTCCATAACACAAGTCTCGAAACTTACTTTGGAGCTAGCTCAATCTGTGTGATTTGTCTGTATATATTTATTTATTTTTATTTTATTTATATTTAATATGATTTAAATTGATAGTAATAGTGTGTTATGTAATTATGATGCTGGCAAAACTACTCATTCATCTGTTTGTGCCGTCATAGTTACGAAGCTATGGGTATGCAGATGACAGCACCTTTGTGAATAGATGGCACCTGGCGGGTGCTTGGGCTATGAAGGTTGCAATCCGAAAGAGAGGCTATGGTAGAGCGTATGAATATTGCACTACAGGCAGACTCTGAATGGGGAAAAAATTCAATGCCACCAAAACACAAGCGCATTTATTCCCCTCCAAAAGGAGCTTGTTTACATTGGCTCCTAATTTTCGGAATGTGTACTTGGAGCACCGACCAGCCTCAGCTTGTGGGATTTAAGGTTTCCTCAGACCTAAACTTTGAGCATTTCATTAGTTTTGGTTGATTGCATTGAAACCTCAATTCATTCAACCAAAACTCATTGAGTCCAAAACCAGGGCGGCTCCCAGGAAACTTGGCGTTATTGCAAAGGTCCGGCGGTACTTCACACCAGGACAGCTTCTAATGATATACAAAGCGCAGGACCTTTCGTGTGTGGAGTAATGCAGTCAGGTTACGCTTATGCATCAGCTCGACTAACAAAAAAGTTTAGAATTACCAACTGAATTTCGACAAACCGTAATTCGACAAGATTTTTTTCGACAATATGAAAATTATATGAAACTACACGTTTTTACTCTTGTTGTTCTTTTTTTTTTTTTTTGACAAATCACACAGATTGAGCCAGCCCCAAAGTAAGTTCGAGACTTGTGTTATGGGATACTAACTCAACGATACTATCAATAAACATCCAAGACCCAGGCCAATCAGGAAAAGATCGTTTCCCATCATGACCTGGCCGGGGATCGAACACGGGGCCTCCACGTCGCAGGCAGGCGTGTTGACCGCTGCGCCACGGAGGACGACAAGGTCGTAGAATAATTTCGAATTCGCATTGTGGCTGAGATATATCACGTCGAATTCGGTCGAAGTGCAGCACGCCGGGGAAGAGTACGTAGAAATTGACTCATGTTGGACTGACTATCTTTGTTGTCGAAGAAGCATGTCGTGAAAGCCGCATCGTTTTCTAGTTAAGTAGTGCATAGGTGTCGGAACGATATATTGTCGGCATGACAACGTGTCGGAATTCCAAAATGTCGAAATAAAATCTTTGTTCGTATTACTATTTGTCGAAATTCAGTTGGTAAATCAGTTGGTTTGTCAGAGGTTAGGCAGAAATGTTCAGTCAAATAATTATGTTTGGTAATCATACCACAGTGTAATAAGCTTATCTTTTTCATATTAATCGCTGACTGTAACTTTTACATGCTTTATTAATTAAATGGGTGTTACCCATATCTGATAATGATTTATTTATAGTCATCAGTGTTTATTTAATTTGTGAACTAGCAGCGGCGCGTTTCATCTGTATAAGTCATGATCCCATAGAGACATTGGGATAAAAATACCTTATGTGTTTATCTTGGTTGCAAACTATCTGTGTGCCAAATTTCATCCTGGAAGAATGACAAATGGCCACCCATCCATTCTTTCAAACTTTCGCATTTATAATATTGGTTGGTTTAATATGTACAATATTACTTTTCTTTATACGAAACCTGATTATAGTCTGTTCAGAATAAGCAACTGAATCGATTCCAGTAATTTTTACACCATCTTATACAGAATGGTGCTGACAATACGACAATAAATGAAAACATGAATGAACAGTGCTGGTTCATAGGAATAATCCTAAACCAAAGAAAAAAACTTGGCATAAAAAAAAAAAAAAATTTCATAAAATTGCAAACGGAAAAGAACATCCTTTAGAAATATTGGTTCACTGACCTCCGCTCGGCGACAGCGCGATCCTGTATAGGCATGCTTTTTTCGCGCCATTATTATTAAAGTTTAGTACCTCTGGATGCGGCGGTCATTAACTTGTAAGCGCTTCCTTATCAACATGTACATCATGTAGAAACTGTGAAAAATGCAAAATAATTTCCTGTGACTAAACTAAGCAACATATTTATATATTTTTTTATGGGACTGAGAATGTGTTGATTTACACGATGTTTAATTTATTGTCGTATTGTCAGCACCATTGTGTATATTTCCTAAAAATATTTTAAAAAGGGTGCAGTTTGATTACCGAACGACAGGCACACAACATAATAGGGATATATCCAAGGTATGAAAATAAAAAATATAATTAGTCCGTTTTATAGATAATAAAAAAATTAAGACCCGTATTTTTTATTTTGTCGAAATTACCAAAAACTACTGAGATATAGCGTATTCATATTACGGAGTGGGGGCTAATTACGTCACGCCGTGGTGTATTTTGTTTAGGAATTAATATCAATGTACCCAACATGAAACCATGCCGCTGCAGGCGCGATCGTTCGAGTGTCGCGTTGACCATATTTTTGTAGGGACATCCCGCATTGAGCAAGCGTGGTGATTAAGCTCAATCCTTCTCAGTATGAGAGGAGACCTGTGCCCAGCAGTGGGACGATAAAAAGGTTGTTGATGATGATGAACTAGGTAGGTAGGAGGGAACTATACCTTTATGAAATTTGGTGTATAAATTCTTTCCATAAAAAATATTGGACCCGTGTTTCGGGTTTCGCATAATTATACAAAAACGAAAGCTGTACCTACATGTATCTCGTATGACCATTTTTAACTAATGAGAACAATGTAATGGTCAACAGGATGCAAACTTCCCTTAATGTGTAGATAGCAATGTGAACAAACTACAATATCCACCATACAGATCCAATTACTTACAATTTTATGTGGGTTGTTCGTTCTTGCGGAATGCCCAGATCCAGTAGAACTTTCAAGAATTTCTTAAATAATTAACCTGGATTCATGAACATCTGCTGCCGGCAGAAGATAATAACAAGAATACGTTTATTATCCAAATAATTGTCTGAGAACATAACGAGTTGAAGAACAATTATAGTAAGCAACAACTAGTTCAAGAGTGAGTAGTAAAGTACAGTCAAAACCATTTTTTTTAGACCTGACTCCTAATCTAGGAAGATCCTGCAGGATCCAGCCAGAAAGCCAGCTTTTGCTGTCAAGTGATTCGAGAACGGGTCTGAGCAGTTGTGTTGCGATATGTGCCGGGTACGGTGCGCCAAATGTTGTTGTGTTGGGAGTTTGGTTGCGGAGAGTCTCCAGATCGATCACCCTCTGATGGTGGGTACAGAATTTCACTGCAGTTGAGCTCTTCAGACTGCTTCTTCTTCTTCAGCCTATAGATGTCCACTGCTGGACAAAGGCCTCCCCTAAGGCTTTCCACGATGACCGGTCTTATGCTGCCCGCATCAATCGGCTTCCCGCGACCTTCACCGGGTCATCGGTTCACCATGTTGGGGGCCTCCCTAGACTGCTAGAAGATAGTAAATTTAACAATTCTACTTTGCATTTGATTTAAATACATTCAAAACAGCAAAATATACAATAGGTGGCCTTATCGCTAATGCAATCTCTTCCAGGCAACCAATGTTTGGATAAAGATTTTTCAGAACCAGAAATGTAACTGTCGTTGGTGCAAATATTATAAATACAATACACTAAAAACCTTTTTATTACAAAAAAAAAAAAACAACAGACTTCCAAAAAACACTACAAAGTCAAAAATAACTAATTTCGGAAGTCGGTGTCTTTGGTTTTTGTATATTAGTTTTTGACACCGACTTCGGAAATTAGTTATTTTTCACTCTAGTGTTTTTTAGAAGTTTGTTGTTTTTTTTTTTTTGTAAATAAGTTTTTATTTTTCACTTTTTAGTTGTGAAAAGTACTGTTCAGCTGCATCTGGTTTGACTGGATGCTGACGCTAAAATACTTAATGAAAAAACTTACAAACGCACTGGCTGCCCCTACCATTTTTGAAAGTTCTCCTTGATTTCTCTGGTCTTCCACCATCAAACCCTGATGTCCTTATCATGGGACCACCTTGGGAATGTCTTTGTTCCAACAGAAAAAGAATTATCAAAATCGGTTCATAAACGACGAAGTTATCCGCGAACAAATATAAAAAAATAGCATATATACCGGTCGAATTGAGTAACCTCCTCCTTTTTGAAGTCGGTTAAAAATAGATACACAAATACATACATATCAAAAACTAGCGGCCGCCAGCGACTTCGTTCGCGTGAAATTGGTTATGCTCCGCTCCTATTGGTCGCAGCGTGATGTTATATAGCCTAAAGCCTTCCTGGATTAATGTGCTATCCAATGCAAAACGAATTTTCCAAATCGGACCAGTAGTTCCTGAAATTAGCGCGTTTAAACAAACAAACAAACAAACTCTTCAGCTTTATATATTAGTATAGATATAGATTATACATACATAAATAAATAAATAAATAGATATTGAACAATTAGTAACAAATTAGACGGCTCCTAAACTTATAATATCCTTTTTCGTAAATGTAATCAAACAAACAAAGTTTCCCTCTACTCATAAACAAAATTATTTTTTGTATATGCGAAGCCCGAAACACGTGTCCAGTGTTTTTATGTAAAGAATTTATGGACAAAATTTCAAGATATTAGCATGAAAAATCACAAAGTTATGAGCTTGTTATGTTACCTGCTTATCCCTACAAAAATATGATCAACGCGCCGCTCGCTCTATGATCCACGGTGAACTTATATTGTTGCGCTCGGTAACCACACTGTAACATTTTTAAATATATTATTTGGGAAAAATATAACATGGTGTAAAAATGATTGGGATCCATTCAGTTGCTTGATCTCAACAATCTATATTCAGGTATCGTATTAAGAAAAAATAACAATGTATACTATCTGACCCGTCATCAAGTGCCATCCACCTCCATCTATTCTTTCCATCCGTTGGCGATCGGCTGGCTAAGACTTGGCTGGAGGTTGACCACTGCGTTGCCCAATTTCTCACAGGTCATGGCAACTTTAAAAGTAAACTGTATTCTTTTAAACTTGTTCCTTCGCCTTTGTGTCAATGTTCTACATCGAACTGTGAATTTGATCAGTCCGCACATCACATCTTGTGGGAGTGTGTTCTTTGGCAGAATGAATGCAATATTATGTTGGATAGTGTACAAGTTACATCCGGAGTCGTTTATTATACGGACCTTGTAGAAACTAAAACCAATTTCCATGCGTTCAGGCGCTTTTGCCATACCTATTATTGGAATCAATTGTAACAGCTAATACCTACTTAGGACCCAATAACTTAATCAAATTTTATTCCGCGGTACTTGGCAATCTGGGCTTCTCCCAGTTGCAATAATGTCCCTTTGTGCCGATTGGCCTAGTTCTGTTCTGTCTCCTGCTCGTCGAGCTTCATTGCTCGGCGTTTTTCTGGCGGTCTACACTGTTGATTCTGGCTTTCAGGAGTTACAGTGGGTGGGAAAAAGTGTGGCGGGTTTTGTCCCAATAAAAAAAAAAAAATAGCTGACCCGTAACTACGTGTATTGCCTACGACACTCACAAATAACATGACTCTCTATTGGTAAAACAAATTTCAAAGTCGGTTCAATAGATCCAGAGATTATCCCTACTTATAAGTTTAACCTCGCAAATTCACAAAATTTACCAGCCCTTTAGATTGTCAGTATAAATAAATGAGTTTAAAGAATATACAGAGTGGTGCTGACAATACGACAATAAATGAAAACACGTACAATGCTGGTTCAAATCATAGGAATAATCCTAAACCATAGAAAAAAACCTAGCATCAGAAATAAAAAAAATGAAAATTTCAAACAAACTAAATCGCAAATAATTACAAACGGAATAGAACATTCTTTAAAAATATTGGTTCACTGACCTCCGATCGGCGACAGCGCGATTTTTTTAAATGTTTTTTTTATTAAAATGTAAACCAGCGCTTGACCGCAATCCCGCCTGATGGTAAGCAGTGACGCAATCGTTGATCGTAAAGCGCACTAGTTTATTAAGAGCCTATTGACTCGAGCCTTGAAGACACTCAAATTGTAGTCCGACGGAAACACCGCCGCCGGCAGATTGTTCCAGTCCCTCGATGTACGCGGTATAAAGGAGGAGGCGAAACGCTTCGTCCGGATCGTAGAGGTGTTAACAACATAAGGGTGGAAACTCGCCGTACGACGGGTTGTCCGATGGTGGGCCGGAGATGGGGGAATTAAATCATGCAATTCCCTCGCACACTCACCAGAATGCATCCTATAGAAGACCGAAAGGCTGGCTACTCTACGCCTGTGCTCAAGGCTTTGGAGACCTACTCGAGTCAAATCAAGGTCACCAATCAGCCTCTTCGCACGCCTCTGCACTGAATCCAAAGTGGCCAGGTGACACTTAGCAGCACCAGCCCAAATGTGGCTGCAGTACTCCACACACGAACGGACCTGTGCTTTGTACAACATTAGAAGCTGCCCTGGTGTGAAGTACGGACCTTTGCGATAACGCCAAGTTTTCTGGCAGCCACCTTGGCCTTGGACTCAATGAACCGCCCAAAGTTTAGGTTCGAGGAGATCTCAACACCCAAAAGCTGAAGGCGGTCGGTACACTCCAAGGACACATTCCGAAAAGTAGGAGCCAAGGTGAACGGGCTCCTTTTGGCGGTGAAAAGAATCGCCTGCGTTTTGGCGGCATTGAATGCTACAAGATTGGCATTGCCCCATTCGGAGACTGCCTGAAGAGCAACACTCGTTCGCTCTACCATGGCCTCTCTTTCGGACCGGATTGATTCCCTACTAGCCCGAGCATCCGGCAGGTATCTCTCCACAACTGTGCTGTCATCTGCATACCCATAGATACCGGGCATCAGCAGATCGTTAATATGCAGCAGAAACAGAGTTGCAGAGAGAACAGACCCCTGAGGAACAACGGCATTAGTCGACATGGGCTCAGATGAGCATCCGTCGAAAACAACTCGGAGGGACCGTTCAGTCAGGAAGTCTTTTACCCAGCTTTTTTCGCGATATTATTATTTAAATTTGGTACCGCAGGATGCGGCGGTCATTAGCCTGTAAGCGCTTCCTTAGCAACACGTACATCATGTAGAAAATGTGAAAAATGAAAAATAATTTCCTGTTACTAAACTAATCGACATATTTATATATTTTTTTATGGGTAGACTGAGAATGTGTTGATACACGATGTTTTATTTATTGTCGTATTGTCAGCACCACTCTGTAGATAAGTAATAAGTGTAAATAACGTCACACCTCAATTATTAGTACAGGTAAAGAAAGAGTGAAAATTTGTAGTACGTATAGGTAACACCACACCTCTATCTATTAGTCATCACCGTCATCCACAACCTTTTATATCGTCCCACTGCTGGACACAGGTCACCTTTTAATCAGTCATTGGTGTCCAAGATATAATTAGAATTCACTCGCATTTACACAATAATTCATTCACGCAAAAATTCAGACTACCTCGCTACTAAGAAAGTCCAGATAGAAAAATCCAATAACACTGCCAGACTCCGGAATTGATCCTCATGCTCATTCACTAGCGTTTATGACCAATACATCATTTAAACAGACAATCTTACAGTGTCTTTACTACATAAAATTTTTCTCACATTCCAGGAAGCCATCAGTTCCGACAACGCAATGGTATCCTACCACGCATTAGGCGTCGTCGCAGGCTCCAGAAAGAACGACAAACTCTCCACCGTCAAACTGGTAACCCGACTGGCTAGGGCTCCACTAAAGTCGCCCTACGCCCTCTGCCTACTTATCCGTTTGGCGGCCCAACTTGTCGAAGATGACGATTCGGATTCCGCTCAACCTTACATTGAGTTTATCGAATGCTGTCTTCGTCATAAGTCAGAAATGGTTATCTATGAAGCTGCTCACGCGATTGTCAACCTTAGAAAGACTGCCAGGGATCTTGCTCCAGCCGTTTCGGTGTTGCAGCTCTTCTGTGGATCTTCTAAAGCGTCTTTAAGGCTTGCTGGGGCCAGGACTCTAGCTAGATTGACTGCTAAACATCCAACAGCCGTTGCAGCATGTGCGGTAGATTTGGAGAATTTGATTTCGGATCCGAATCGTTCTGTAGCTACGTTAGCGGTGACAACGTTGCTGGCAACAGGAGCTGAAAGCTCAGTCGATAGATTAATGAAACAAATATCTAGCTTTGTTTCCGAAATTTCAGATGAGTTTAAAATTGTCGTTGTAAGAGCTATAAGGAGGTTGTGCACAAAATTCCCACGAAAACACCAGTCACTTGCGGCCTTTTTGGCAGGAATGTTACGGGATGAAGGGGGCTTGGAATACAAGGCAGCCATAGCGGATGCCATAATCGCTCTGGTGGAAGAAAACGCTGAAGCGAAAGAGACAGGACTGGCTCATCTCTGTGAGTTCATCGAAGACTGCGAACACACGGCTTTAGCTGTCCGTATCCTACATTTACTAGGACGCGAAGGTCCAAAATCGCGTCAACCATCAAGATATATAAGGTTCATTTATAACAGAGTGATTTTGGAGTCTGGGCCTGTTCGCGCAGCAGCTGTGTCTGCCGTTGCTCAATTTGGCGCCCAAAGACCGGAATTACTCCCAAATATCAGGGTCTTGCTCGCTCGCTGTCAATTAGATGAAGAAGATGAAGTTAGAGACAGAGCTATATACTACAGCGCGATCCTAGATACTGGTGATCAACAGTTAATAAATGATTACATTGTAAATGTGCCCAAACCGAACCCCGTTCTACTCGAGAAGGCGTTACGAGACCATTTAGCGACGACTCCAGATGAGCCTTTCAATCTGTTGACGGTTCCCGCTGAGGAAGAGACAAAGGAAAATAAGGAGGCTATAGTTGAAATTGAAGTTCGCAAACCAGTTCAAATGTCTATAGAAGAAATATACGCAGAACATCTAGCTAAAATTCCTGGCATTGAAAGACTTGGGCCGGTCTTCAAAACTAATCTTCCCGTTGAACTAACGGAAGCGGAAACTGAATATAGAGTCCGTTTACTTAAACATGTCTATGCTCGCCATGTGATTTTACAGTTTGAATGCGTTAACACTCTTAGCGACCAGTTATTAGAACAAGTGCATGTTCGGTTGGACGTACCTCCAGAATACGAAATCAAATCCATCGTTCCTTGCCAAAAATTGGCTTACGACAAACCGGGCAGCGTTTTTGTTATAGTCGAATACCCTTGCGCGTTCCTGGACAGCTTAGGCACTTTTGGAGCCACGCTAGAATTTGTAGTACGCGATTGTGATCCTAATACGGGAATTCCTGATCCCGGTGAGGGCTACGCTGACTCCTATCCTTTGGAGGAGTTCGAAATGGGTTGTTCTGATCAAATTCGTGCTAGAGCTGGTTCTGATGATTGGGAACAAACCTGGGAACGGGCAGCAAATGCTCCAGAAGCAAGTGACACTTTCGTTTTGTCGCAAAATGATACGAATGAAGCTGCTCGAGCTGTTTGCGAACATTTAGGCCTTCCTAAGGGTGCTATTGTAGGGGACGCTGTGAAAGAGATTCGGGGAGGCGGTATTTTCAGGGGTGGAGCGCCCGTCTTGGTAAGGGCTCGACTAGCGGCTGCAGGTGGAGGCGTCACCATGAAATTAGCCGCTCGATCTCCTAGAGAGGACGTTGCACAACTCTTATTAGCAGCGGTCGGGTAATTGTGAAAGTAGTAAGTAAAAGATATATTTATTAATTCCATGTCAGTCTATTAGTGTAAGTTTTATTTATGTTTTTGTATAGCGTTTCTTAGGGCGATGTTTAAAATAATTGAAGTGAATTTTCAAATTTTTTCGTTACAAAGAGAGGGGATATTGTTTCCTTTACTAAATTACCACGCCCGGCGGTCTACCCTTCCTCCGTCTTACGAATTTTCGATCAGGTTATGTGTCCTAACGCTACATTAACATGTTTAGCCATCCAAAAAATTTATAACACCTCATAAAGTTTTCACTTCAATAAAATTATCTTTACCTCTTAAAATAGTTTACATACGTTTTCATAGTTCGATATTTACAAAGGTCGGAAGTTGATTGACACTATCGTTGCAAGCGAAGCGAATTATGACCCTCATCTCGATCAGCAGGGCAAGTCTGTTGGGTTGGGAAATCATCAAATGACCTCTCCTACTCTGGGCGGATTGAAAGGTCGTGTCAGACGTTTACTGACAAACCCAACTGTGTTCCTTCACTTGCCTGTGCGCAGGGTCCACGGCTTCTCTTGCGAACTACTCGCGCCTAAGGCAGGGCTTTACTTTAGTCAGAGCATAATACAATAATATTATGGTCTTGGCAAAATTCTTTACTTAATATATTTTAGAATTTTTTATTTTATAATTTGCCTATTTTTGCTACTTGGTATTATTTTAGTTCTTCGGCAAAATATTTCAAAGTGTTGCCAGTTAAAGCATAAACTGTATTATTACCATTGTTAAAAATATAATAATCGCAACTATGTTCCACACCGACATGTACTAAGGATGCCTGAGAGATGAGAATTGTGGCACTCCGAAAGAAAGAGAGGAAACGAAGTTTCGTCTATCTCTTTCCTCATAGATGATTGCCTCATAGGCCACTCTCTCAGTCTTTTTAAACAAAAAAAAAAATACTGCAGATTATACGCGTACGGCATGTCCGTATAGGTACAGAGTGGTGCTGACAATACGACAATAAATAACACATCGTGTACCTCAACACATTCTCAGTCTACCCATAAAAAATCATATAAATATATCCATTAGTTTAGTCACAGGAAATTATTTTTCATTTTTCACATTTTCTACATGATGTACGTGTTGATAAGGAAGCGCTTACAGGCTAATGACCGCCGCATCCTGCGGTACCAAACTTAAATAATAATAGCGCGAAAAAGCAAGTCGTTACACGATCGCGCTGTCGCCGATCGGAGGTCAGTGACCCAATATTTTTAAAGAATGTTCTATTCCGTTTGTAATTATTTGCGATTTAGTTTGTTTGAAGTTTTCATTTTTTTTATTTCTGATGTTAGGTTTTTTCTATGTTTTAGGATTATTCCTATGAACCAGCATTGTTCGTGTTTTCATTTATTGTCGTATTGTCAGCACCATTCTGTATGTATATGATACTCCATCGGTTTAGGTTGTTAAGAGAAGGTGAACAAAAAAAAGTCAGTAAACCGACGGAGTATTCTCTAACTACGAGTATTAAATTAGAAAAATAATAATTGTCTTATGGCTGATTACTGTATGCTCGCTATAATGCATTTAGAATCATGCTGTATTTGATATTCAGTAACCTAATTTCGTAACACACTGTTAACCAACATCTGCATCATTCTGAAGCCAATTGCTAAACCGTTGCTCCATATGTTCGGAAAGTGTGTTTGCTCAATAACGTAGACAACGCAATGAATGTTATTGACCTGTCAAAATGTTACTGATAGCGTGTTACGTTATTACTCTGTTGGAATTTACTGTAACCAAGGTATTGAAATAAAGTAATAAATAGATATATAATAAGCATTTTAATTACTCATCATAATAACAAATGTGTGCTTACATGGAGGGACTGGAATAATTTCCCAGCGGCGGAGTTTCCGTCGGACTACAGTTTAAGAGTCTTCAAGGCTAGAGTGAATATTTATTTATATATTCTTTATTGTACACCAATCAAGCATCGAACAAAATACATTCAACGCAATACATACAATGGGCGGCCTTATCGCTAATGCGATTTCTTCCAGGCAACCAAAGAATGGACGGATTCTCCCGAACCACAAATGGGACTGTCGTTGGTGCAAACATCATTACAATATACTAAGGTAGATACACAAATACAAAAGATACATAAATACATAGATAGTGAACATAACGTAAGCAAGTAAATTAGCCAAAAGTGATTGTAGAACAAGATCATAACGACAAGTAGTGTTCCCTCACAAGTCTCTTGAATTCCTGCAACGATTGTGCGCGTTTAATTTCAATTGGCAATGCATTCCACAAACGAGGGGCCTGAACAGTGAAAGATTTATCAAGGAACGCTGTTTAATGCATAGGCATTTTAGGAATAGGCTCTTAATAAACCAGCGTGCTTTACCATCAACGATGCAGCACTGCTTACTTGCCGGGATTGCGGTCAATCACTAGTTTATAATTTTAAACACTGACCTCGGATAGCAAAAGAGGTCGTGGCGAGACAATTTCCCTCGATCTTATAAAAGTCATTACTCATTAGTACAGCCCGGGGCCTCCAGCCTTTAGCATAGCTCCAGCAAATGTACAGTGCACATTAAGCTACTACAATCAGTCAGATTTATTTATTAGATTTTCAACTTTATCTATAAAGCATTAAGGCTCAAGGTTGATTGGGATTTTTTTAAAGTTTCGTGTATGTTGACCTGCTGTCGTTTGTATCATCTTGGAAAAATTCCTCGCGGTTGATTCTTACGGCGTAAGGCCCGGCGCCTATTATCGGCTTCGGAACGACTGAGGAGGTATTAAAAGATGTTGATAAAAGGCATTATACATTAACTTCATGCCTTTAAAGTAGAAATTCCCATGATACATGGTTGTAGAAACAAAAATACCGTTTCGGTGTGCTTGAGGGCTGAAACGGAGTTAAGCGGGCGCTCGCGATGGGTCACCGTCGCGTGTCTACCCACGTGGACATGCGGGCGGACTCCGTTGGGAACGCGACGGTCCCCGGCCGCGAGCCGGAGTGACGCTAGTTCAATTTTAACGGTACGGATTTATAGTCGATGTGTCGATGGAGAACTTAATATAAAATTACGCATTAACACGATTAACGCAGTTTCAGTTCTTACTTACTGAACAAGTCCGTGCGTATTAACCGCTGGCGGGTCGATTTCAAACAGAGCTAAAAATGTTGTCATCTCTAATAACTTTGATTTTTCTTTGCGATTGTTTTTGTTTTATTTTTTAATATCATAGTCTTCATTTACCTTTTTACGTTCCAAAACAAAACAATACCCAAAATTGTAGCATTTGCGAGAAAACTAAAACTTTAAAATTTAGTACCTTAAGATGATAGCGGTCATTTTCCGTTTACGTTGAAATAAAGTCGTATAAAAACGAAATTATTCGTAGAAATTCTATATATTTAATATTTTATATCATGATATCGTGTAAGCCTTCAAACGTAGAATACATTTTTCATTTGTGGATAATAGAATACTCTTATCCTAGTGTTTTAAACATGAATCAAGGTTTAACTATCATTAGTGTAGCTTAAGTTAATACAGTCATAATATTAAATCCATGGAGGTCCTGGAACTCCGCCTCACCTCATACGCCGAAACATCGTCATTGGCCTTGCAGCGTGTCTTCGGAGTGGTAGTGCGTTACATATTTTTTGCGAGATATTCATATTTCTACCGATTTCCGTGCTTTGGACAAAACTCGACTCATTCATGTCTAAAGTGTAATTGCAAAAGATGTTTTAATCAAATATTTATAACCTAGTAATTCTAAGAGCTAACAGGAACGTGCATATTTTAAATGTATTCGATTGCCGCCTAGAAAGGTCTACAAGCTTAAAAAATTTAAGTTTGTCCCAAATATCATTTGTGTTACTGTCATTTGTGTCAATTTCTCAAGTAACACTAATGATAGTGAATGTAACACTAATGAAATATTATAATAATGAATTAAATAAAAGAGCTTTTCCGCCTATAATTCTCCTTCTTTTTGTGTAATATGATGAAAATCCACAGTTATACTCATATTTACATGATTATTTATCTACGAAAGTTGTTAAATTATTATAAGTTAGGATTTAATGGCTGTTGTTATTTACACTTCTAACTGCTGTTTGCCAAAATCAGCAGTTAGACTGGTAAAGCGGACCTTAGACTCCAAAAGCTGAAAAAGCTGCGGATGTGACTGGGATTAACGCTGAGATGATGATGATTAATGGCTGTTATTTAAGAAATTATTTTTTTCGGGCATTATGCCGAATAAGACAAGTATGAGTGAAGATGAATTACAAAGAAGAATAATAGCAAGGAGGGAAAAATATAAACAAATTAAAAACGAAAAATATTCCACTGAAAGATCTAAAAAAAGAGAAGCTTATAGAAAAGAGGGTAAAAAAGAGCAAAGATTACAATGGAAAAAGTGGGGTAAAATTCCAAACGTCATCACGAGAATAAATTAAAAGAGAAAATATACAAGAAGTTATTGTGCCACAAACTGAAATTGATTCTATAGCTGATGATAAAATTGGCGACCCTTTGGATGCACCTGATACAGATCGACAAAATAAGTTAAAAACATAATCTTGTTGAACAAAGTTAAAGCTTTAAAACGAAAGCATCTCTTGGAAAAGAAAGAAATGTCACAATTACGAAAAACGAGACGATGACGATTAACTACGAAAAAATAATAGGTACTATGAAAAATAATCGAAACAAAAAAATCTGAATACTGAAAAAACAGGCCTAAAAGAAGCTGCAAAGATAATATTAAGTCGAATACAGTATTTCCACGGCGGAATTACGACCTCTATAGGAAGTACCTACGCAGCCGTTTACAAAAGAAGATTTTAGAAGGAGGCAAAAGTATCCAAGAGATAGTGGAACAATTTTATGAAGATATATCAATAGAAGAACATGAGATTATAGAAAAAGAAATTCATCATCCCCAAAAACATAGCTCCTTTTAAATAATAATAATAAATCTTTATTGTCGCAAGGTTTACAGTTCACAGGATGACTTATATATAGATACAGGTAAATGTAATGGCTATAGGTACTGATGCTGCCTCCCAAACTAAGCGAAAGCTTGTATTTTGGGTGACAGTGTTCAGTCGTCTAATGTGGCTCGGTGTTTACAATTTACATTATTTGTGCGTGCGGGTGAACGTTATCGCTGGATAATTAATAGAAAACAAAAATATAATGATTATATAACTATGTGTGAATATTACTTATGTGGACCATGGATTGTTGAGGAGATATGTGTATAAGTGAGTGAGTGTATGTGTGGGTGTTAATGTGTGGGTATGTGTGTGATTTGTAGTTGTGTTGGAAGTGAATATGGTGTTATGAAGGTAATGCTAACGTGTGTTTTTATGTGTGGGTAATTCTATGTGACGTGCGTCAGTAACTCTTCTGTTTTTGTGTAGTTCTTATTTTGAAGCCAATTAGTTAGGCTGGTTTTAAGTTTATGCCTGTTTAATCCTGCGATGTTTAGTTCTTTGTGGATATCATTATATAACTTAGTGCTCATGTTGTTAAATTGTTTACTGGCAAAAGAGGTCCTACAAGGAGTACGTGGACATACTAACCTCCTGCTGCATCTGCTTGGATCGGGGGGAGGGATCTTTTGGTGTCTTCTCATGATGGACTTTAGCACAAAGAGCTGTCGAACTGTTAGGACTTTGCAGTCTGCGTATAGTTGTTCGGTGGAGTATCTATACCGCTTCTTAGTCATTACTTTGAGCACAGCTCTTTGTGCTCTTTCCAGACCCAGGAGGAGTGTCTTGCCGGCGCCACCGGGATGCAATACTGAATAATGGACTGACAGAGGGCTAGGTAGACGAGTTTGAGTTTCTCGAGTGGGAGACAGTCTCTTAGTGCTTTGAATATGTGAATTAGTCTCCTCACCCTGGAGGTAACTGTTTCTATCTGTTTGTCCCACCTCAGTCCACCATCGATGTATACACCCAGGTACTTGACATACTCGGCTCGCTCGATTTGTTGGCAATTACAGGCATCTTGAGAAAGACAACTATGGGCTGTTATGGAGAAGTCTTGTGGTGGGGAGTTAATTTTCCTGATTGAGAAGGCAACATAATGCGTTTTGGAGAGGTTTAACGTCAGCAGGTTGTTTGTAAGCCAGTTCATAATGTTTGATAAGGAGTACTCAGCTATCTCCTTTACAGCATTCCAGTTCGGTCCCCAGACAAAAATTGCTGTATCGTCTGCGTACGTATAGATGCTTGTGTTAGGAAGAGAGATTTGGCAGAGCTCATTAATGTATAGCTGAAAAATGGTCGGACTTAAAATAATCCCTTGTGGAACCCCATAGGACACTGTAACCTCGTCGCTATCTATATTTCCAACCCTAACTTGTTGTTTCCTATTAGATAAATAGTCCATAATTATTTTAAATGCATTTCCTCGTATGCCTAGTTTCTCCAATTTAGCAAGTAGGATGGGAACAGAGACCGTGTCAAATGCTTTTGAGAGATCCAGAAATATACATAGGCATTTGTTTTTATTGTCCAAGTTTTTAGTTATTGCTGTTGTCAAGTCAAGTACGGCATCTTCGGTAGAGTAACCGGAGCGAAAACCGTATTGGTTATCAGCAAAGATTTTATATTTCTCTAAAAATCCCTTGAGTGCCCGGTTTAGAATTTTCTCAAGAATTTTTGAGATACAGGAAAGTAGTAGTTAGTCCACCAGGTGCTTTGGAACTACGAATCGGAGTTCTCAAATCTTGAGTTTTTATGAGTGTGTTGACGCCATTTGTAAAATATACAAAAGTGCAATTGATTCAGAAGTTGGTAATGTTAAAATCATATCTCTTAATAAGAAAATTAAAATATTGAGCGATATCACTCCAATAAAGCTCCAAGTCCTCGAATTCGCGAAGAGGAGGATGTTACACCACTTTCTAAAGTTAAAGGTTCTTGAGATAATCTGTCATTCATGGTAACTCAAACAGAAGTAATGGCATTTGGATTTGGGCAACAACATCAACAAGAATTTCTTGCGTTTTTGAATCAACAACAGACATGCAAAGATTGATTGAAAGATTAAGACAATATATCTGGTAAAGAAATCATTAAAGAAGTCGGAAGCAAATTGAAAAAGATAATTTTATATAAATAATGATTAAAAAAACCAAAGGAAATCAAAGCTAAAATCAGCAAAACTATGGATAGATAAATACAAAAATATTGATTGAAATATGGAAAACTTAAAAAGTTTAAAGAAAGTTGAAAGTTCTTAAACGAATATAATACATTATATTCCTAAGGTTCCTTCTAAGAAGACTGAAAAATTATGTGCGTCCAAATAATATTTTTATGATTGTTATGAGACAATAAACTGATTTAATATATTTGGGTTGGTTTTATTTTTTTAGTTTTATTCATATAGAGTTCATCGCAAAATTATTACAATGAGTGATTACACTTGTTTTATTTTTAATTATATTATCATTAGTAGGCATCTAATCTCATTAGTGTTTTGGATAATTTCATTAGTGTAACAACATCACTCATTCGTGTCACTCTGATTTCAATTTTTCAATAGTTCTATTTAAAAAATCATTATAATTTTATTTAACTTGTGCTAATATAACCCCATAGAATGAGCTTATACCATTAATTACCCAAAAAAAGGGGATTTAAGAAATCATGCAAAAAAGTGTAAATTTAATTCGAAATTTGATATCGACCCTGGCGGGCACCGTGTGTCCCCGCGACGCGTTCCGTTGCACGGATGCGGGCTCCACCGTGCGTGTGACGGGCGCGCCTGCCCGTTATGAACCCCCGCGACGGAGCACTTTTGTATGAAACCGCACTACTGCCCGCTTTCACGCAGTTTCAACCCTGAGGCTACTGGAACGGCAGCTTTGAGGATGCTTCGAGATCCTTCGGTACGCCACTACCGCGCCGAGACATCACGCGTGGGGGGTTATGCCAAGGCATAACTTCCGATGCCGAAGGGATCCCTTTCCTTACCGAGTATGTCGTAAGTTTCTTCAAAGCTAGAGTAGGCTCTTAATAAGTTAGTGCGCTTTACTATCAACGATTGCATCACTGCTTACCATCAAGCGGGGTTGCGGTCAAGCACCAGTTTATAAGGTTTAAAAAAAAAACTGTCAGCTTGTGAGAACAAAAGTTCACGACGCTAACGGTTGGTATACTATTACTGATCAGTTTGCAAACATGAGTGATCTCGATTGAGAAGCACGCGTTCCTACGCCTGGGCCTGTAGCCAATGTAACATCCCTTCGAAGCGAATCGAAATAGAATACCAAACCAACCAATGGCGGGAACGATTGACCACGTGACACGATAAATCACGTAGTCAATCTTCGCTACGAAGCGATGTTACATTGGCTACAGACCATGCCCTCTAATCGGCAAACACATTTTTGTCAAATGATTGCGACTAGTTGGGATCGTTTGGACCAATGGGCGGTCCGAACGATCACAACTGATACCCACTAGTCGCAATCACTTAACAAAAATGTGTTCGCCGATTAGGGGGCAGGTCTCAGTTTATGCGAAGTGACAATCATAGCTATTGTATACGGACGACAGCAGGTCAAGCTACCTAACCTTGAGCCTTAATGCTTTTGAGATAAAGATGAAAATCTAATAAGGAAATCTGACAAATGTAGTAGCTTGATGTGCTGTCGTCTGTACCTACTCGAGCAGCGGTAGTCTAGTGGTATCGGCCAGACTTACCTACAATTTGTCTATCGTAGTTTCGAACCCCATGGCGCTTTACTTTGTGTACCTACATTATTTCTTCACCACTGCTTTCAAAACGGTGAACGAAAACATCGTGAGGAAACAGGCATGTCCTAATCTATCAACCCGCACTGGAACCACGTGAAAGATTACTGCATATTCCCTCTCAACGAGAGAAGGCATGTGTCCCATGAATGAACGGGAAGATTTTAGGCTGATAATGCACTCGACGAAGAGAATTTTACGGGCAATGGGCGACTAGCAGCGCAAAGAAAGCGCGGAGGCGGCAAGATACTAGCGCGTAGGTATACGACTTGCACCGAGGAGGCTGCACGCTTGAAGCGCGCAGACAGGATTTCTCCAGAACAGGAATTCTCGTAATATTAAGAGGGAACTCTAGTAGTGCTTTCTCTATACAAACGCATTCCGCTGTTTTCTTCGTGGATAATGCTTTTAGATAATTTTTTTTTTCTACAACTTCACATCGTGATTATACGTGCCCCTATAATTTGATTTTTGAAGTGAAACTTCTTTACGCACGCTTGACTTGGGGAGTAAGCTGACGAACGTGTGACGTAAGCGTTACGAAAAGTGATCGGGCAAGGCGAACGGAAGTTTAGTGGGGGATATAAGCACAGAGGCGCCCGTGGCGCGAGCTTGGTCCTACAAGGTCTACAACGAGTTTTTTTTTTTTTCAATAAAAATAGAAGATCTATGCAAAAATATTAATTTACCAATGAAACCATTAAATATTTTTAGAAAATTAATATATGTATATGTGTATACATACAGATGGAGCGAAAGAAGTTTCACTTCAGTCGTGTGGTCATAAGCACACTCGTTTTTTTTCCGAATCTTAATTAATAAAAGAAATACGATAGGTGCTTCAAAATTGCGAAAAATAACCCATTTTACCGTGATGTTCAGATGACTATTAGACAAACGTGATATAATAATTGAGATCTGTCGTGCTTTGAAAAAGAAAACAGCGGAATACAAGAATATAATAGCTGCTACTGTCCTTTTCGCACTTTAATTATAAACTAGCGCTTGACCGCAATCCCGCCTGAAGCAGTGATGCGATCGTTGATGGTAAAGTGCGCTAGTTTATTAAGAGCCTATTCACTCAGAAAAACTGAGCGAATAGGAAGGAAGACGGCAGTTAAGCGAGGTGATGCAATGTTAAACCCAACAACACGACCGACGATGCTGCGCCAAAGGGAGATTGATCTGACGACCAAACTCCCGACACAACAACATTAGGCGCAACGTACCCGGCACAAATCGCAACACAACTGCTCAGACCCGTCCTCCGTACTGCTTCACCAGATATCATGCCGGAACACGACAAATCGCTTGGCGGCAAGGCTTTGTCTGGTGGGTGGTAACTTCTGCCGGCGGCCGATGTTATGGCCTACCACCGAGAAAACTTTACCGGGAGGGGTTGGAAGCAGCGCGACGGCAATAGTTTCTTCAAATACCTATTTTGCAAATTTCTCGGCACTAGAGCCACCTCTTAAGTATGAGTATCAATCTGTCAAATATACATCTACACAACATAATCAGCCATTAAGGTTCTCACAGTTGAGACATAGACCTCCTGTCGATGAGAGGTTCTGAGCCGCATTCTACCACGCTGGCCGTTGGAGATGGTAGTAGATGTCACGTCGTTTTAGTTTAGTTTTATGTACTTCCTGTTCGAGTGACAAGAAATACTTGTAGCAACCCAGCCAGATGCTACACATGTTCTATTACCCGCTGTGAAGGGTCGGCTATTAATCACACTAAGATCGCGGAAGTCATGGCGTTCGTCCCGACCGCCCATCGGGATATGCCTATAAATCTCACCCCGGAAGACATCTGTTGACCATCGTCAATGTGCGTGAGAACCATAGCGAGCTGTCTTGCACGTGAACTGTGAGTTGGCGCGCTTTCTACACCAACCAATTACACGCCGCGGCCTGCCTCGATCAATGAATCAACACCAAGAACGCACTCGACACCGCGTGGAGATCCGCAGGACAGCAAGCTGATTTCCTATTGGTTACCCCACTATTGTTTAGAGATAGCTAGTATTTAAGTGAGTGCATAGCTTATAAGAGACATTCCATTCGATTGCATTCCATTCAACACTCCATTCCATTATTGTACAGATAATTACACGCTATTCCTGTTCACACTCTTGTATATAATTACCTTACATCACGTTATTGTACACGTCATATACATTGTACCCTTTTACTTACGTGCAATACACAACGTTCGATTTATCTGAGTTTTAATTACGTAACACGACCGTTATTGCAAAGGTCCGGCGGTACTTCACACCAGGACAGCTTCTAATGCTGCAAAAATAAAAAAAAAATCAAAATCAAAGCATTTATTTCAAATAAACCAGTTAAAGGCACTTTTGAATTGCAGTGCTGCAAAATGCCATCTGACAATTTTAGATTCGGTGGAGAGGCGTTAAAAAAGGCTAATTGGCAACCCAGGTTTGGTTTAAAACGGTCTCCAAAGCCTGGAGCACAGGCGAAGAGTAGCCAGTCTGTCGGTATTATATAGGATGCATTATGGAGAGTATGCGTGGGAATTGCATGACTTAATTCCCTCATCGGACGACCCGTCGTACGGCAAGTATTCACGCTTACGTTGCTGACACCACTATGGTCCGGACTCCGCCTCGTCTTTTATACCGCGTACATTGATGGACTGGAACAATTTGCCAGCGGCGTTGTTTCCGTCTGACTACAATATAAGTGTCTTCAAGGCTAGAGTGAAAAGGTTCTTAATAAACTAGCACGCTTTACCATCAACGATTGCATCACTGGTTATCATCAGGCGGGATTGCGGGGAAGCACTAAGTAGTTTATAATATGTTCAAAATAATAAAATTATTGAGCCTTCAGGTTTCCTCATGGTGTCTTGCTCACAGATGTCAATGTCTAAGATGATCTCGGAAAGTACACAAGAATTAAAAAGGAGTTTTGACGGAAAAGCTGAGTGTCACGTGCATTTTTCATTGGACTTTTAAAATTATTTATAGTGTCGGTTACTAAATAAAAGCTCGTGATTTATGTAGTAAAAAGTGCATTCAGTAAATAATTCATAAAGAACATTGAAATATCACAGCATAGTGGCCACATCATGACTTTGCCTCAAATCTCCCTCATAGACGGTTCACGCGGCTGTCTTTTTTACAACTGTCTTTGGCGATATCCGCCATTATTGTGTAATAAATTTATCATAGAATTTCGATAATTTGTTACACGTGTTATTGGCAAAATGGTATCCAAGTATTCCACAGAGGCCATTGATCAAGAGTTGAGGTTGAATCTCACCTTGAAAAAAAAAAGCAATTAAATTTTCAACTTTCTCACTAAAACGTTAAGGCTCAAGGTTGATTGAAATTTTTTGACAGTTTCGGTTAGATTGACCTGCTGTCGTCCGTACCATTAGATGTTCAGATTTGAAACCACAACTTCGCGCATGAGATGCTGTAGATAAACATCATGCATCCCGCCCTTTCACCACGGGTCGAACAGAATAAAGAGTATCCTTTCTCTCGAGGTGTTGTAATGTGTTTCAAAAACTATCTGTAGGCCAAATTTCAACTAAATCAGTTTAGTACTATTTTGCCTTAGAAAGTATTGTATTTATACCGCCTTATTCATAAACACTGCATAAAGTTAACTAGTGATTGTTTAACCATACATTTTAATCGTTTGCCAGTCACTTAACTTCAATCGTCGTTTATGAATAAACCCCTTAAACACAGTGATGTTTATTTATAAGCGATGATTAAAGTTAAGTGACGTTAAAATGTCAAAAATGTTTGGTTAAAGAATCGCTAATGACTAGTTAACTTTAAACAACGTTTATGAATAAGGAAGATAATGTAGGATTAGGAAAATTGAAAACAAGGAGGTATAAATAAAAGTGCGTGCTTCATAACTAAATATATTTTCGTAAATCAACTGCTTATAAAGAAAATGGCATAACAAGCTACTTAAAGGATAGAAAATTAACAAAATGGAAATCAACAGTATTGTCAGTTTTGATATTAATTTATGCCCGATTTTTGAGGTACAGAGATCTGTCTAAGGCCCGACACTAATCATCAGCATCGGTGAAAAAAAGAATCTTTCAGCATCCCTACATGCAAGCGCACATTACCGGATAATATGCCTTGGCATGTTGCCACATTCTTAAGGATGACGAGACGTCCTTAAGCTAGTCCCTTAAAATCCTCAACCGTGCCGATAATGGGGGCCGGGCCCAATGAACCACAAATAAGACTGTCAGGCATGAGCCTGACAGTCTTATTTATGATTGTATGACTAATATTGTCTAATAACTTGTATGTGTGGTGCAAACTGTTCATGGTTACGATTAAATGACAGCCGAATTTGGTCCTTTTTTTCTAGACATATAAGATGCACTTTTGCTTAAATGACAAGGAGCTCAAACCTCAAAACCCAGGCCTCAAACCTTGTACAAAATAATTTATATGTTTATATGGCGAAAAGAATCAGTAATTATTAGATAACAAACGATAATCTGGTCCCATTGCCAGACATTTTATAGAGGGCTTAATATCAGTCGAATTTAGATCTTATTTCTAATTATATAATATAAAGTTTTACTTTAATATAATTATATAATATAAAGTGTTACTTTAAGTCTTAGTGCCGCATTTTAGTCTTTTGTAATTGTATATAAAACAGTTTGACATCACCCAATTGTATTGAGCCTAATGTTAATTGGAAAATTAATTAGTATGATTCTCTTAAACAACTAACTATGCAGACTAGCAGACTAACGCGTGAGTCCATGAATTCAAATTTTAGAAAAAAAAACTGCTGTGCATAAAAATGCATTTTGGCGTTCGTTGGTACGCCATTAAAATGTATAAAAAAAAATTGAACGCAAATTGGATTCAGCCCCTAATCGGCTAATCGGCTAACGCATTTTTATTAGCTTCACTTGTATGTTTGTCCGTCTCTAACTCAAAATTTTTTTCAACCTTACCTTACATTAATTTGTGCAGGCAAAGTATTTTTTTAGTTTTAGATTTAGTTACTTGGGTAACGCATCATTACGAATTTTAGCACTTGCTACTCTGTCTGTTGGAGATCAAGAAAAGTTTGGTAAAAAAAGAATATCGAACTAAAAAGTTGAAAATAAATATAGTTTAACTTAATTAAAAAAAACATTATTTTAAAGAATATCAAGCTAAAAATAATTTTAAAATTTAATTTATGACAATATAATCAATACTAGTAAAAGACGAAAAAAGCGTGAGGCGTTTAATATACAAAAAATATGGCACAAAGCGCCTCACGTTCTTTCGCCTCTTTTTCTCATTTATTCTAGTATTCTTTATATACATTATATTGTGATAAATTCTTCTTTTTCATCTCAGCGTTAATCCCAGTCGTATCCGAAGCTTTTCAGCTTTGGAGTCTGGGGTCCGCTTTACCAGTCTGACTGTAATTTTTAACTTTATAGTTTGATATTCTTTAAAAGCATGTTTTTTTTTAATTTTTTAAACTATATTTATTGTCAAATGATGGCGACTAGTTGGGATCAGTTGGGATCGTTTGGACCACCCATTGGTCCGTTCGGTCCAAACAAAAAATGCGTTCGCCGATTAGGGGGCAGAATAATATACGGTCCATTGGTCTCTGCTAACCTGACGCATTAATAATAGTTTTTACTTTTACTGGCACTCCAGGAGTCCCGGCATAAGTCCCTTTGGTTTTTGTGTATAAATACAATATGTAAAGAAAACCCCATCCGACCCATAAGGATAATAAAGGTTAGGTAAACACGTGACCAAATAAAATATGAAATTTCATCATAGTAACAATACTAATGAATTTTGAATTTATTTTTTTTTTTCTCGAATTTCCTCCAACTCCCCTAATATGTATTTGGTATTTTTTACAACACCATTTACGACGGTATTGTTATGAGCAATCGCCCGCGCATGTATTGCCTACCACACATGTATTAAGTTCTCGCTTTTACGAAATAATATTTTTTTAAGTTTAGCCCGGCTTTGTAGCCATAAATAGAACCAGTTATCGATACCTAACGATACCTTCACGGATCGGACAGGGTTTTTCTTACAAATTGTATATTTGTACTGTACTTATTTTTGAATGACTATCCCGAGCCATGATTATTCTATATCACATATAAATACCCATATACATTTTTAGTTAAATACTTATACACCTTGGTTCATAAACGTTGCTTAAAGTTCACTAGTGATTAACCATGCATTCTTTTAAACTTGTTCCTTCGCCTTTGTGTCAATGTTCTACATCGAACTGTGAATTTGAACAGTCCGCACATCACATCTTGTGGGAGTGTGTTCTTTGGCAGAATGAACGCAATATTATGTTGGATAGTGTACAAGTTACATCCGGAGTCGTCTATTATACGGAACTTGTAGAAACTAGAACCAATTTCCGTCCGTTCAGGCGCTTTTGCCATACCTATTATTAGAATCAATTGTAACAGCACATACCGATTTAGGACCCATTAACTTAATCAAATTTTATTCCGTGGTGCAATAATGTCCCTTTGTGCCGATTGGCCTAGTTCTGTTCTGTCTCCTGCTTGTTATGGAGGGAAGTGGAAAAAATATCTTTTTTCTTACTCCTCCGCTATTCTTTTCTGATTAATTTCGTTGCGGGACCCAAGACGGTTGAATCGTTTCTCCGGGACTCGTCGAGCTTCATTGCTCGGCGTTTTTCTGGCGGTCTCCACTGTTGATTCTGGCTTTCAGGAGTTGCAATGGGTGGGAAAAAGTGTGGCGGGTTTTGTCCCAATAAAAAAAAAAATAAAAAAAATAGTGATTAACCATACTTACATTTTTGACGTTTAATCACTTAACTATAACTTCTCGTATGCCGTCCGTTTATATATTTAAATGACATTTTAGATTCACACGTTCATAATCTGAATGATTGAATGGATTCAAACTGATTTAAACTCTCGGTTCTACTCTAGAAAGTTAATTTTCAATATCACATATTTTTGCGCAGATACACTACGGCAGACTACGATAATTTATTTTGAACGTACATCTACGTTCAAAGACGACAGGTTAACTTCAAGCAACGTTTATGAATAAAGGGGTTAGTGTTCAGCAAATATTTTAATTCGTTCAAAGTAAAGCATTGAAAAGCGAGCTTTATGACGATAACTTACAGTTGCATTTCCAGTATACGACTGCAGGTCAAGTTCCCCGAAACTGTCAAGTATTCACTATCAACCTTAAGCCTTCAGTGCTTCAGTGATAAAGTTGAAAATCTAATAAAGGAATTTGACATTATGTAGTGGCGTGATGTCCTGTCGTCTGCACATTCGCCATGGTATAAAGTTGAGATTTTCAATGCTTAAGCTTGAATCGAGTCGAATCGGTATGTGCCTATCAGCTAGTTTAGTAATTTTAAGCTTAAAATATTAATTGGAAAATTTTAGACAGAAAAGCTTATAATTATGATATTCTTTTGATCACAGGCGTAGGAATGCCGTAACTATCAGTCTAGTCTTAGTTTTAAAGCATCTCTGTCATAGAAGAGCGAGATATCACGACACTTTTTGAGAAATGCTGTACTTGGCATTGGTTCATGGCATCTTCTGTCATAGAATAGCGAGATAGCACCACACTTTTTGAGAAATGCTGTATTTGACATTGCTTCATGGTATCTTCTGTCATAGAAGAGCGAGATAGCACGACCATTTTTTAGAAATGCTGTACTTGGCATTGCTTCATGGCATCTTCTGTCATAGAAGAGCGAGATAGCACCATACTTTTTGAGAAATACTGTACTTGGCATTGCTTCATGGCATCTTCTGTCATAGAAGAGCGAGATAGCACGACACCTTTTGAGAAATGCTGTATTTGGTATTGCTTCATGACATCTGTCATAGAAGAGGGAGATAGCACGACCATTTTTTAGAAATGCTGTACTTGGCATTGCTTCATGGCATCTTCTGTCATAGAAGAGCGAGATAGCACCATACTTTTTGAGAAATACTGTACTTGGCATTGCTTCATGGCATCTTCTGTCATAGAAGAGGGAGATAGCACGACACCTTTTGAGAAATGCTGTATTTGGTATTGCTTCATGACATCTTCTGTCATAGAAGAGGGAGATAGCACCATACTTTTTGAGAAATGCTGTACCTACTTTGCATTGCTTCATGGCATCTTCTGTCATAGAAGAGCGAGATAGCACGACACGTTTTGAGAAATGCTGTACGTGGTATCGATTCATGGCATCTTCTGTCATAGAAGAGCGAGATAGCACGATACTTTTGGAGAAATGCTGTACTTGGCATTGCGTCATGGCATCTTCTGTCATAGAAGAGCGAGATAGCACGACCATTTTTTAGAAATGCTGTACTTGGCATTGCTTCATGGCATCTTCTGTCATAGAAGAGCGAGATAGCACCATACTTTTTGAGAAATACTGTACTTGGCATTGCTTCATGGCATCTTCTGTCATAGAAGAGCGAGATAGCACGACACTTTTTGAGAAATGCTGTATTTGGTATTGCTTCATGACATCTTCTGTCATAGAAGAGGGAGATAGCACCATACTTTTTGAGAAATGTTGTACCTACTTTGCATTGCTTCATGGCATCTTCTGTCATAGAAGAGCGAGATAGCACGACACGTTTTGAGAAATGCTGTACGTGGTATCGATTCATGGCATCTTCTGTCATAGAAGAGCGAGATAGCACGACATTTTTTGAGAAATTCTGTATTTGGCATTGCTTCATGGCATCTTCTGTCATAGAAGAGCCAGATAGCACGACAATTTTTTTAAAATGGTGTACTTGGCATTGCTTCATGGCATCTTCTGTCATAGAAGAGCGAGATAGCAAGATATATTTTGAGAAATGATGTACTTGGCATTGCTTCATAGCATCTTCTGTCAAAGAAGAGCGAGATAGCACGACAATTTTTGAGAAATGCTGTACTTGGCATTGCTTCATGGCATCTTCTGTCATAGAAGAGCGAGATAGCACGACACGTTTTGAGAAATGCTGTACTAAGTACTGACCATCCAATTCGAACGATTTACGAACGACATAGAAACTTTTTTTGGACTCCAACAGTTGCCAGTTTAGGGTTAGGGTTCTAAGGGTGCCAACGTCACCCTCCCCTTTATTGTACTCTTCATCATTTCAGCGTCAATCACAGTCGTATCCGAAGCTTTTTCAGCTTTAGGAATCTGGGGTCCGCTTTACCAGTCTAACTGCTGATTTTGGCCAAACTTCGATATTTTCTGTGAAGCGACTGCCGTCTGACCTCCAAAACCCGGAGGCGATATCGAAGTATTACAGTTAGAGGTATTGTTGGACTTTTAAGGGCTCCAACAACCTGTAACGACTGCCATTACTTAGATGTTCGTATGGCAACCGGGACCAACGGCTTGAACGTGCTTTCCGTGACACGGCATCACATTTATTGTACTACTATGGCCGCTATATTACAAAAAAAGTAGAAAATCAAAGGAGGTGCTCATACAAGAAGTGAGATTTTTTTTATCCTAACAATATTTAAAAGAAATATGTATTAAATATTGTACAGACGACGAGGTTTCCTTATTAGATTTTCAACTTTATCTCTAAAGCATTAAGGCTCAAGGTTGATTGGGAATATCTGTCAGTTTGGGGTAGCTTGCCCTACTATCGTCCGTACTATGGTACGGAAAGCGTTCTGTGCGAGTCTGACTCGCATTTAGGCATTTTTTTTATTATTATAATTATAGCTAATAGTACTTGTAGACTAGAAATATAAAATGTCTAGGTAAAGTCTATTCCAAATTGAAGTTATTTCAAGTTGAACAAATATTACTTTCATCTCAGTTGTAATTAAGTTGATTTTAGAATGACTAGCACTCTTGATAAAGTAACAAATATGTTTACAGTTATGGCGTATGGCCGTTAAGCACTTTTGTCCGATGAGGAAAAAGCAATGAATTCGCGGGAGGTGACCGACCCGACACCGTGATCGCTGCAGCGAGATATATATATGTATACTGTGTATGTATAGTGTATACAATGGCATATATTGCGTCACCGCTATAACTTTTTTTTTATTTTTGTTAACGTAATAATGATTTCAGTTTTCACTTCTGTCGGTCAGTCTCATTCTCTATGGCATTTATATTGGAGTAAAAAAAATAAATCGTCGACCGATTTACACTCTCGCTTCGTGGTTGCCGAAGCTTGATCGGCGCTTTTTCGTGTAGTATCGATCAACAAGCCTCTCCGAGGGCCCAACATCGAAATCGCGAATATAATATTAACACAACCCAATTTTTCAATCCACAGGCCCTTCTTTTCCATTAGGAACTCTGGGCTACCATACACGGTTTGTATGGCTACAATGAGTTTTCATTGCAAAGACTCGATCATCGATATTGATCGTGTTTGAGTCATCGATATACTAATGGACTTTCCTTAGCGATGAGAATTGTGGCACTCCGATAGAAAGGGAGGAAATGAAGTATTCGTCTATCTTTATCTCTCTCAAAATCATCAATCATTTATGAGGAAAGAGATAGCGCTAGACCGAAAGCATAGGCCATCTTTTCAAACCAAAAAAATACTTTAGATTATACGCATACGGCATGTAAATTAGTATACAGTATGTTAAGAAAACCCTGTCCGACCCGTGAAGGTGTTGTTAAGTATCGATAACTGATTCTACTAATGGATACAAAACCGGGCTAAAGTTAAAAAAAAACCCTTAAAAAAGTAAATATTATTTCGCAAAAACTTAATAAACGTGCGTTATGCATCTTTCCGCGGGCGACGGGCGGCAGGGCACGCGGCACAAGGTCGCATCGCTATTCGCTCATAATAGTACCGGTGTTGTCACTTTTTAAAAATTACCAAATTTCGGGGAAGTTGGAATTAATTCGCGGGAAAAAAAGATTATTTCAAAATTCATTTGTATTGGTACTATGATGATTACGTAAAATTTTATATCATATTTGGTCATGTGTTTACCTAACCTTTATTATCCTTATGGGTCGGACAGGGTTTTCTTAACATACTGTATGTCTATGGTAGCCACACTGTTCTCATAAAATGTCATTATTTGCAACCTCCGTTCCATTCTACGCATTATTGGAATTCAATGACAAAATTAAGTGATTTCAAAAGTTATGAAATATTGGTATGTTTCTTTATTTATCTCTAATCTAGTCGGAGTCCCCAATAGATTAAAGACCGCCCTGCCCATTCATGCATTTGGATCAAATGGGTATACAATTTTGACGGTTGATAATTCAACCACACCTTTTGAATGTGATGACCCCCGTCAAATACACATTATAAAATAAAAAGTAAAGAAATAAAAATGCTTTGCCATAATTAACGTAAAATGAAATAAGCTGCTAGTCAAGTTCAAAAATATTAAAATAACGTAAATTTGAGTTTAAAATTTCTGCGTTAGTGGAGAGTGCTTCAAAGTCGTCCAATGTGGTTGATACAATAACTTTCAATGCACTTTCTAATATAATGGCTTGCTCCAAGCATTTCATTACAATTTGCCTGTAAAGAAGAGAAAACGGAGATTATAATTTACACCCCTCCTGAGTACGGTGGTACGGGCAATGGAGAGGGCTATGCTCGAGGTTTCACTGCGCGATCGAATCAGGAATTAGGAGATCCGCAGAAGAACGAGAGTAACCGACATAGCCCGAAGAATTGCAACACTAAAGTGGCAGTGGGCTGGACACATTGCCCGTAGGACCGATGCCCGATGGGGCCGACGGGTTCTCGAGTGGCGACCACGCACCGGAAGACGTAGCGTGGGTAGGCCCCCGACAAGGTGGACCGACGACCTGGTGAAGGTCGCGGGAAACCGCTGGATGCGGGAGGCGCAGAACCGGTCGTCGTGGAGAACCTTGGGGGAGGCCTATGTCCAGCAGTGGACGTCTTTCGGCTGAAATGATGATGATGATGATGAGTACGGTGAACTGTCTCCCATCCCGCGGGTCCTAATTCGATTGTCCTCAAACTTAAGCTCTGTGCATCGTTAGAAAAAGACAGAAGATAACATGTTAATTTATACCTGTCAAATTAGCCCGCTCTTGACGTATTTTGGTCGCCATGTTTATAATCGCGTCTAAACTATGGAGTATCTTAATTTGACAGGATTAAACTAAAATATTATCTTCTGTCATTTTCTTAACGATATGGAAAGAAAAAAAGACACTTAACTTAAAATTAATTTAATTTGTGAACTAGAGAATCGGCTCTACTATCAGTAGCAATGGGTATAATTTTGACAATTCAACAACATTCATTGCGTTATTTACATTGTTGAGCAGGCACATTTTTCAAACATACGGAGAAATGGATTAGCCAAAAATAAAGTGTGTCAAATGATTGATCATAGCGTGAGTGTGTTATTGAACTAGGGTACGTATTGGTAGATGTGACACGTCTTCGAAGTTTTGCCTCTACGAAATGCCGGTTTCCTCAAGATGTTATCCTTAACCATTTTGAGAGCAGTGGTGATGATTTAATCCGTATTTCCTTCCAAAATCAACCCTGCTGTAGCGGTACCTACAAACGCCACATGGAACGACGCGTCATACTGACGTCACACGAATTCTACATCTCGCAAGCAGAGTTTACCGAGCAAACATAAACACGAACAGACACACACACACGCGTGAACACTTGCAGCCACACGCGTGAATACTTGCAGACACACGCACACACACGCACGCACGCACGCACACACACGCACATAAATATGCACTACCAAATACAGGCTTCTTTTAACTAGTTTAGTTTACGTTTGTTACCTAAATTCATTTATTATTTGTTAATCTGTTTGCATAGAATTCTCTAAAATTTCCTATTGGGAGATGGCACTGGCTCCTGTAACACAGGTATATATATCACCTAGCACAGGAGTCAGGTACTTCACACTTAATTGTACAAATTTTTGTGTAATAAAGATTATTATTATTAATTTAGCTTACAACAACTTCCCAACATCAACCGTTGGGCAAGTGCCCGCCAGACACACCCGTCTGGTCGGATCACCCTCCCTTTTCTATGGAGGATGGATGAAATTTGTACACTGTTTCTCATACCACCACACTATCGTCAAGGCAAGTGTGAATAGGAATCTTCTGATGCTCGATCCATCATGGACCTTATCCATTAAACATAAGGCCTGATAGAGGCCTACAGCAAACCCATTAAGCAGTACAAAAAACAAACTTACAAAAGGCAGCTGCCTAGGATCGAACCTACGACTTGTTCCTGTTAAATGATTAATTATTTTCTCTCAGTAGGGTTCCACAGACGACAGCACATCAAGCTAGTGCAATCTGTCAGATTTCTTTCTTAGATTTTCAACTTTATCTCTATTGTTACGAATGCACCTTATGTTAATGGCATAAGGTTCCATAGTGTGTAAAGTGATTTATCGGACGGTATAAAGGTGTATCTGACATCGACGGACAACGAGTACCATGGATCCAGTACATGATTCTGAACCCCCCAGTGGTGGAATTTTTCGTCGACTTCACTTCAGGGGTCAACGTCATACTTAAAAAAACGCACGGCGGCACGCTTGCAACGTTCAAAGGCCGAGCCGACACTTTTTTTTAAAACATTGTGATTTCTGTAACCGCTCATTAACGACATAAATGACTATCATGCCATGTGGTCCAGCCATTCCGCGTAGTTGGCGTTACGATGTCAGATACACCCTGTATCTTATATCAATATTGACAACAAAAGGTCGCCATCGAATTTACTAGAAGCTCGTCTCCTCTGAACTACGTGCTGGATTGTAAACAGAACGTTCTCGAAATTAAGCGCTATTATTATTACTTCTAGACAAATTTGGAATGTTCGATGAGCTTGCATAAAAAAAAGAGGCGTGACTCAGCGGATGAGTAAGTCTGCATTTGACATCGAAGCGAAACCAGCGATAAGTACGAAGCGATAATCGAGAACATCTACAGCGACAATTGCGACGAGCACTTCATGGACTACGTGAAGTAACTTCTGTGGTGTTGTTGTGTGTGTACGACACGGACTTTGTGGTCTTAAGGGAAGACTTCGGTGCGACATCAGCTGCGCCTACTATCGACTATATCATCGTTGTCAATAAACTTCGTAGCCCTTAACCGGTATTTTAACATCCCTAGCCAGTAACAGTATTAATAATAATAATAATTTATTTATTTTATCACCACAATACATGTTTTACACCTACCAATTACAAATTTAAGGCATACAATTTTCGTATTGTGGGATACTGGTGCCTAAGCTAAGCTATATGCTTGTATTTTAGGAGACCAGGTCTCCACCCCTAATTACATATTATAATGAGCCATAGATAGGTATTAACAATCAGACAAGTAATCAAAATTATTGTGGTATTACAAAAATAAAATGGACAAAATAAAATGAAAAAAGATAAATGCAATAAAGGTGAATGAGTAGCACGTAGGTGCATGAGTGAGTGAGTGAGTGAGTGAGTGGGTGGGTGGGTGAGTGAGTGAGTGAGTGAGTGAGTGAGTGAGTGAGTGAGTGAGTGAGTGAGTGAGTGAGTGTGTGTGTGTGTGTGTGTGTGTGTGTGTGTGTGTGTGTGTGTGTGTGTGTGTGTGTGTGTGTGTGCGTGTGTGTGTATGTGTGTGTGTGTGTGTGTGTGGTTGATCGGGAATATTTGACAGTTTCGGGAAGCTTGATCTGCTGTCGCCCGTACAAGTAATTTTTCTTTAACTGGGTGATTTCGGCGCGAAACAAACTCAAAGGTCACAGTAAACCGGTCGCCTTTGGCCACCACTGCTCTCATAATGACGTCATAAGCAGAATAATATAAACTTGTAATAATTACTTGTATCGTGTCATTCTCTTGTCTGTGGTCGCTTCAACACCCGCATTCCGTAACAGCGTCTTCAATACCGTGTTTTCTGCAGATTCCCTCTTGATTATACTGTTAAAGAAATATAATAATTATTATTATTTAGTTAATCCCTATACGGTACGTAAATAAAGAAATATAATTATTTAGGTACCGTACTACAGGTATATGCCCGACCCGGTTCTCGAAAATGGCAATATCACTTAGTACTGGGATCGATCCATCATCACTGACAGGTCTATTGTTGCCAACAAGCCTGATATAGTAATGGTGAATCGATTAGTATCAATACGAAACTCGATCGTCGATATCGAGCGCGTTTGGCGCTCTCATTTGTTGAGAGTTCTTACGACTTTGAAGCGGGCCAATCGCTGAGTCAAACGCGCTCGATATCGACGATCGAGTTTCATAATGAAAACTTATACTAGGCCTACAAAGCGGCTTGCAATGATTGTTGTCATAACCATCCGGCATGATGAGAACCGCGTGAAAAACCAGAAAGATACCGATAGTTGTGACAGCCAATGGCTTAATAGCCAAGAGCCTCGATCAACACGTTAGGAGGTTTTGGTTAGACAGCTTTTTTTTTCTTGTTCCGGGGTGGAAAATCCTCAATGGATGTCCGCCGCCCTGGGGTGGGCGACGGGGTTTGTCAGACTCCTACTGACTAAAAACCACCCCGGTGTCTCTCCGGTCACGTGCGCACGGAGCCGCGGTCTCTGATTCTGCCGCAGCCCCACACTCTCGTGCCGGTCCGGTCTGTCCGGGCCTCGTCTCCTGCTCGGGGTAGTGAGGTGTTAAACTACCCCGTGCATCGCCTCTGAGGCGTGCGCCGACACTCGTGCGCGCCTCCGCCTCGGGGTCCAACTAATAGGGGGCGGGGACTTCCCAATGTCCCTCGCCCCTGGACCCATTCATGGGGGCCGGAAGAGGGCGTTATCCGCCCTTCCTCGGCGCCCGGTGCGTCTTCTGCGGCCCGGGAAGGGAGTTGAGATCTCTCTCCCGTTCCACAGCTTCCTTCTGCGACATCACGTCCTCGCAGGACACCACCGCGTCCCACGACTCTGCGCTACCGACCATCCTCCGCACTACTGCCGGCAGCGTCAGGTCGCCTTCTACTTCGTTTATGAGGACACGGCGCTGCTCCTCCCAAGCTACACACTCGGAGAGCGTGTGCTGCGCCGTGTCCTCCCCGCATTGGACGCAGTGGTGGCACCGAGCGTCCGGCTCCCTGTCTATACGTCGCAGGTACCACGTAATTTTAAAGTTATTTTTATTTTATCACAAACTGCACAGTTCTTAATCACTTAATTTACATTAAATTTTTTTAAACAAAGCAATATAACCAATGTAGACAATAAATAGTATTTTTCTCGACATCGTCTCATAGTCAGGTAGTAAGGTACTATACCATAGTGTTGTGACTCGTCAAATTCACTTGTATACTATCGTGAAAAATGACCGAATAATCGAACTTACTAGTAACGATCGTTTTCAATGAAAGCGTCCTTTATTATTTTATTACTTTTTTTCATTTATTTACCCTCAAAACACTTATATATCGAACAAAGAACGAAACATTTTAATATATTGTCATCTCTGTTAAAATTAGGAAACTCAAAATTAATAATTTATAAAGCAAAATTTATAATATTTAACATGGTATGTAATACAATATTGCTTAGGTTTGGATGGAACTAAAGATTTTGAGATTTATTTCATTTAAAACTCAGATATTTACAGTCATAAAATAAATAACTCTGTAACTTTAATCGATTAGAAATTACAAAGAAATTAAACCAAAATCTCGTATAAATCGGATATTGTAGTAATCGATGTTTTAACCCAATCCCTATTCTTCAGTAAGTTAGAAGTGTCAAATTGCACTTCTTGGTTTTGGCGGGAAAGTCAAGCTGAGTGTCACGCTCGTTTTTCATTGGACTTTTAAAATTATTTATAGTGTTGTTTACTAAATCAAGCCGACTGGTCCTCGTGGGGGAAAATGACCAACACCCTCTAAAGACAACCAAACATACCTTGGACATACACATAGCTACTTTTAATACAAGATCATTACGAACTACCGAGAAGCTTCTTGAACTGGAATTAGCCATAGCCGAAATGAAATGGGATATAATAGGAATCAGCGAAATGAGAAGATATGGGGAAGGGATAGAAGATTACGGAAACTACATTCTACAATACAAAGGTGAGACACCAGGATCGTATGGAGTGGGATTTTTAATCAAAAAGAAACTTGCAAACAGTATAGAAGAAATCAAAGGAATTTCCGAAAGAATAACTGTTCTTAACATTACGCTACCCCTAAAAAATGCCGAAAAGTGGTCTATCATTCAAGCATATTCACCAACAGAGTCGGAGAAACGTGAAGACATAACGAAAATTGAAAAATTCTACGACGATCTACAAATGAATATTCAGAACTGTTACAAAAACATTATTGTGATGGGCGATTTTAATGGACAAATAGGATTGAGGAAAAATAATGGAGAAGAATACACTGTGGGAGAATATGGACATGGTAAAAGAAGCAAAAATGGAGCCAGGTTAGTAACCTTTGCTCTAGAAAATAAACTAAGGATCCTCAACAGTTTCTACAAGAAAAAGAAAACGAAGAAGTGGACATGGATTTCCCCAAACGGACTCTATAAAAATGAAATTGATTTTATCATGTCTAATAACTATAAAGTAATCCAGGATGTATCAGTTATCCAGAATCTAAACTTTCATTCAGACCACAGAATGGTTCGTGCCAAATTAACAGGCGCACCCATAAAGAAAAAGAGAAGATTTCAAACTGATAGCTCAGCCATTATATGCACCGGGGATAGCAAACAACTTACGACCAACCTACAAGTTTCAATAGAAACAGAACATTTAAAATCTTTATCAATTCAAACAAAATATGCAAAATTTATAAATTTATTAAAAACAGAAACAAAGAAAGTAAATACAGATAGCAAAATGATAATTTCAAGCGAAACACAACAGCTGCTGCAAGAAAGGAAAGAACTATCACAGAGCAAAGAAAAGAAAATTAACCGTCAAAAAATATCAGATATTAGTAAAAAAATAAACGAAAACATTAGAAAAGATAGGAAACTAAAAAGACAAAACACATTGAAAAAACATATCGAGAGAACTGGCGGAATAAAAAAGGCGATCAAGGAACTAACCATTAAAAAAGATTGGATGCTAAACACGAAGACTAAAGATGGAAACTATACAAATAAAATACCGGAAATACTCAAAATAGCTACCGATTACTATCGAAACCTGTACCAAAGTAAAAACCCAAAGGAAGTGCCGAGATATAGAAATATAGCAGACTCTGAACCAGTACCAAAAATATTAATTGAGGAAACCATAAGAGCAATAAAAACACAAAAGCCGGATAAGAGTCCTGGAACTGACCAAATTACAAATGAATTATTAAAGTCTACTATAACCGCGATTGCTCCAATTTTAACAGAAATATTTAACGAAATTATAGAAACCGAAAATATACCTGCAGACTGGACAAAATCAACAATAGTATTGTTACATAAGAAAGGAGATCGAGGAGAAATAGAAAACTATCGACCAATTAGTTTAATGTCCAACTTGTATAAAGTTTTTTCCAAAATAATCTTATTCCGATTGACATCTATACTTGAAGAAAACCAACCAAAAGAACAGGCAGGCTTCCGTAGCAAATTTTCAACAATAGATCACATACATGTACTAAGACAAGTACTACAGAAATACAAGGAATACAACAAGACTTACTATCTGGGATTTGTTGACTATAATAAAGCCTTTGACTCATTGGAACACAACTATATCTGGGAAGCTCTACACACTCAGGGAATACATGGAAAGTACATTAGAATACTAAAGAACATCTACTCAAAAAGCACAGCCCAAGTCAGGCTAGAAGCCACGGGAGAAGAGTTTTCTATAGAGAGAGGTGTCCGCCAAGGTGACCCCATTTCACCCAAGCTGTTTTCAGCGGCTCTGGAGATGATATTCAGGAATCTAGATTGGGATAAAAATGGACTTAACATAAACGGTGAAAACTTAAACCATCTACGTTTTGCAGACGATCTGATTCTATTTTCCGAGTGCCCAAAAATGTTAGAACAAATGCTGCAACAACTGTCAGACCAAAGTAGAATAGCAGGGCTCTCAATGAACACGAGTAAGACTAAAATTCTAACTAATGCCTCACAAACATATGAAATAAAAGTAAACAAAGAAAAAATCGAATACGTGGAAGAATACATATACTTAGGGCAGCTAATAGCTGTAAATGATACCATGCCAAAGGAAATTGACAGAAGAATAGCCAACACTTGGAAGAGATTTTGGTCTCTTAGCGAAGTAATGAAAAGCAAGGACATGCCAATGAAAGAAAAGCGGAAAGTGTATAATATATGTATTTTGCCATGCTTGACATATGGTTGCCAAACATGGGCATTAACAGAACAATTAATAAATAAAATAAACGTATGTCAAAACGGAATAGAAAGAAGTGTTATAGGAGTGAAAAGAAAAGATAAAATAAGATTAGAAGAAATAAAAAATAAGACAAAATTTAAGGAAGCGAAAAAAGTGTATAAAACATTGAAATGGAAATGGGCAGGGCATATGCTAAGAGAGGAAAACGAGAAATGGACCAAGATAATATCAGAATGGTACCCTAGGGATGGTAAAAGAAGCAAAGGGCGACAAACGAAGCGCTGGGAAGATGAATTTAAGAGAGTGGCTGGTCCAGTATGGAGGAGGAAGGCTAAAGACAGAGAGACATGGAAGTCCTTAGAGGAGGCCTTTGTCGAAGGACAAGCTGTTGCCGATCAATAAAAAATATATAAAAAAAAAAAAAAAAAAAAAAAAAAAAAAAAAAAAAAAAAAAAAACATTATAATTTAGATATTAAGAAAGATAATAAATAGTTATAAGATTAAGTTGTAAATTTAAACAGCAATAAAGGCTTATTTTATTTTATTTTTTACTAAATAAAAGTGCGTGAATTATGTAGTAAAAAGTGAATTTAGTAAATAGTTCATAAAGAACAGTGAAATATCGCAGCATAGTGACCACATCATGACTTTGCCTCAAACCTCACTCGTAAGACGGGTCACGCGGCCGTCTTTTTTGACATGAATAAGTCATAATTACGTGACATTGGCTAAATGCACAAACCGTGCGAAGCCAAAAAAAAAAAGAAGAAAAGAATTACACTTCTTATATTTAAAGAACTGTAGATTTCTTTATTAGATTTTCGACTTTTATCTTTAAGGCTCAAGGTTGATTGGAATATTTGTCAGTTTCGGGTAGCTTGACTTGATGTCATCCGTACCTTCTGTCGACAGCCGATGTTATGGCCTACCACCGCGCCCTTCTCTTCGATGTAAATTGGAAAATAAAGGTCTATAATTGAAACTGACCTTCGTAAGTGTTGTATGATAGCCACCATGTCTTCCAAAGCTTTGCTCGCTTGATTATGGAGAGCATCTTTCCTATTTCCAGATAATTCAGTTTCACGAATTTCTTCAATAAAATCGGTTCTGAAAATATTGAAATGAAATGGTTTATTAAGCAAGTAGGATCACTGATCACTTTCACACGTCATGTTTTTTTTAAGCCGGCATTTCCTAACTGACTACCTCTGAGAAGAAATAGCCGAAACAAACTCAGGGTCAGGGATCATAGTCTTTTTTCAAGTCCAGACATTAAAAATGAGAATGTTTACAATAATTTACCTTATAATTACGCATATTGCTTAATAACAATGCTTAACAGAGCGAGCAGCTCAGTCCCTAGCTTTTTTGTCTTCTAAATAATCTGTGATTTTATAATAACCCTTTTTGCAAAGTTTGGCCTTTATATAGTTTTTAAATCGTTTAATGGGTAAGTTTCGAATGTCCATGGGAAGCTTGTTGTAAAAGTGTATACATTGACCCATGAACAAGTTGCCTACTCTGTGGAGACGAGTGTGATGTACAGCAAAATTGTGTTCGTTCGTTTGATTAAATTAGACATCATCTGCCTGACATTTTCCCCAAATATGTTGGAGTCAGCTTCCAGTCTAACCGGATGCAGGTGGTATCTGACCTCCACAACCCTCCTTAGGCCGGGTTTCCACTGACGCAGAGCGGGGCTGAGAGGAGCTTACCGGTGCACGAACTGACCACTCTCCACTCCGCTTCAATCGAAACAGCACGAGCGGAGTGGAGCAGAGCTGAGCGGATATTCATAATAAAAACACAGTGAGGCGATGCTGTGCGGAGGACAGCAGAGTGGTACTGTGCGGTGGAGTCTTTCTGAGAGATTGAGTGTAACTAAGCGCAAAAATGCGCGATTCCAAAAGCTTGCTCTGCTTCGCTCCATTCCACTCCATTCCGCTCCGCTTCAGTGAAAACAGTGACCACTTTTCACCGTTCTTCCGCGCCCAGCTCCGCTTCAGTGGAAACACTGACCACTTTGCACCGCTCTTCACCGGTACTCCGCGCCCAGCTCCGCGTCAGTGGAAACGTGGCAAAAGCCTTAGGGTTTTGGGACTAATCCCTAACTGGATAACTCGATACCTTTTGGTTAAGAGTGGTAGATAGTTTCTTAGGAAAAACTGCGGAGTAATTCTGTAAAGTTGTTGTCACGTATAAAGAACGCTGAGCGACCGTGGAGGGGATGCGTACGCGCACGTGTACAGAATTGTGCTAAAGTACACATAATAGGGTTGTTTCTCCGGTTTAAAAAAAAAAATCTATTTAGCCCGTCATTCGGATTATAGAAAAATATTGGATACGTATATTTTGTTTTATGAAATCAATCGAAATTGTCAAATATAAAAAGCATCAAAGATCAGGAATGGTGGCTGGTGACGTCACTGCTCGCTAAGAAGTGTAGCGTCCAGTGACGTCACTCGAGTTTTCAACGCACTGTGTCGTCTTCTTTTTTTGTTTAATACAGTATGTTAAGAAAACCCTGTCCGACCCGTGAAGGTGTTGTTAGGTATCGATAACTGATTCTATATAATAGATACAAAACCGGGCTAAACTTAAAAAAAAAATCCCCCTAAAAAATAAATATTATTTCGCAAAAAGTGGTAACTTCGCATCGCTATTCGCTCATAATAATACAGGTGTTGACACTTTTTTAAAAATTACCAAATTTCGGGGAAGTTGGAATTAATTCGCGGGAAAAAAAGATTATTTCAAAATTCATTTGTATTGGTACTATGATGATTACGTAAAATTTTATATTATATTTGGTCATGTGTTTACCTAACCTTTATTATCCTTATGGGTCGGACAGGGTTTTCTTAACATACTGTATGAAAAAAAGATAAACTACGTATGTAGTATTTTTTGGAAATCTGACTGACGGACTAATTAGCTTTTTTAGTCAACTACCCTATTGTTATTTGCTATACTCTGATTGCGTTAGCTATAGACAAAATACGTTCATAGAAGCAATCACTAATCACTAGTTAACTTTAAGCAACGTTTATGAATAAAGGGGATTAAGATTGATAGTGTTACATAATTAGCAGATAGCGTGGAGATTCTTGCCCGTTCTTCTCCACAGGTGACCTACACTTTGTAATGTGCGACTAGCTTCATCTTACTGACTGACCGACCCTTTGATAATACAAAAGTACCTGTCATTGGTTTATTTGAAATACAGTAGACTATCGATTATCCGGATATCCGATTACCCGGACATCCGATTATCCGAACATCCGATTACCCGGACATCCGATTATCCGAACATCCGATTATCCGGACATCCGATTATCCGAACATCTAATTATACGAACATCCGATTATCCGAACATCCGATTATCCGGACATCCGATTATCCGAACATCCAATTATACGAACATCCGATTATCCGGACATCCGATTATCCGAACATCCAATTATACGAACATTCAATTATACGAACATCCGATTATCCGGACTTATTCGTCGCAACCCTATTTGACATGTTACGACACGTTTATTCCCGCCACCGATCGTGTACTCTCACCACAATGTATCAAAATTCTTTATAGTTATAAACCGTTTTTAGAATTCCGTAGCCAAATGGCAAAAAAACGGAACCCTTATAGATTCGTCATGTCTGTCTGTCCGTCCGTATGTCACAACCATTTTTTTCCGAAACTATAAGAGCTATACTGTTGAAACTTGGTAGGTAGATGTATTCTGTGAACCGCTTTAAGATTTCGATGCAAAAATAAAAAAAAAAATATTGGGGGGATATTCCCCATACTTTCAACAAAAATCCAAATCAAAATAACATTGATAAGATTTTGCTTATACATTTATTCAGCCTAAAAAAACAGCACACTATTAAATAAACCAAGACTGTGTTGACTGAAACTCAATTTTTTTTTCAATAAACACATACGTGTGGGGTATCTATGGATAGGTCTTCAAAAATGATATTGAGGTTTTTAAAATATTTTTTTTCTAAACCGAATAGTTTTCGTGATAGACGCTTCCAAAGTGGAAAAATATTGGTCCCCCTCCTTCTAACTTCTAAAATAAGAAAATGAAAAATCTAAAAAAAAAACATATGATGTACATTACGATAAAAACTACCAATGAAAATTATTTTGACCGAGATCTAGTAAGTAGTTTTTTTAATACCTCGTAAATCGTAAACCGCTTATTACCGCGTAATCTTTCATACAAATAACTTGAATCCTTTAATTTCATAATATAATGGTACGGAACCCTTTGTGCGCGAGTCCAACACGCACTTGTTTATATAAAGGGTGTATCTGACATCGACGCGTAAACGAGTACCATGGATCCAGTACATGATTCTGAACCTCCATGTGGTGTAATTCTGCGTCTGCTTTTTCCCGATAAAAAAAAAAAAAGTTTATTCACTTTAGACCGTACATAATTGCTATACTTTTATAACTGAATAAGATTTTAAAGTAAAGTTAATTACACAAAAAAGCGCAATGTGAATAATAGTATAAAAACTATCCTATCAGCCGATTTAATAAAGTTCGCATTAGGGGTCAATGTAATACCTACAAAGACGCGTGGCGGCACGCTTGCAACGTTCAAAGGCCGAGCCGACACTTTTTTTTAAACACTTATTTCTGTAACCGCTCATTAACGACATAAATGACTATCACAATTTTGTTAGTGGCATGCGGTGTAGCCTTTTCGCGAAATTTGCGTTACGATGTCAGATACACCCTGTATGTATAGTTTATACAAAGAACGCATGTAATAACCATAAAAAAAAAAAAAAGATTTGAAATAGATTAACCGAAGTACCTCTGGTTTTATTTGATTCGGATAGCCTGTAAATGCTTTGGAATAGAGTATCTTTTAGGTCAAAGGCAAAATTAAAATAAAAAAATACTTACACGTATGTATGAATAACTTTGAAAGTAGTACTTAGCTCGTTCAGAAATATTTTGATGAGCGAATGAGCGCATGTACTATCATTCTCAAAGCCCGAATCATTGGTACTATCATCTCGAGCGACTTGAGCCGTTTTTGCCAAAGATGATTCGGAATTGTCAAGATGTGTTCTGGAATCGTCATTCAGAGTTTTACAATTATTAATATGGATTTCTGAATTATCATTTCTGTTGTGGGATTCCTGATTTTCGGTAAAAAATTCGCTGTTAACTTCAAAACAATTTGTGACGGTGTTTCCTTCAATATGAGCATCTTGCTCATTCTTTTCTAGTATAGAACTAAAATAATGACTGATAACATTTTCAGAGCTTTCCGTATCTTTAATATTATCACTGGTCGTTTTCACATCTTTGACTTCGTATATGTTATTGTTATTTTTAGATTCGGGGCTGATCGAGGGCGTAATATAAAAGTCTTCTAATAAACACACTGTATTGTTTAGCGGGTCAGTTTTGCTATCACCAAAATTATACGTTCCATTAATTTCTTGGCCTGTTCTTTGTTTTTCTGAATCGCCATCATTTTCAACATTTCCATCGACATCAGGATCATACATTTCTGAATAGAATAAGTCTAAATCGAGAGGTTCTTTGTTGTTGTCGATTATATTTTTAAATTCGTTATCTTTTCCTTTATCTTCTACGATAGTACTTTCGTTTTTAAATTCTCCAGTCTGTCTTTTATCTATATTTTCAAGTTTATTCAATTGTACATCGTGTACATTTATATTTGCATTATCGTTGAGTAAAAAATCGAAATCAATTTGTTTAGTTTCATTATTACTTCGACCACTTAATTTAGTTTCATTTTTTGTATTTATTTCTACATTTTCAGTGATATCAGGTTTGTAGATTTGATTATTCTCCACCAATCTGATAAGTCTTGACTTATCTTTACTCCTATTGGCTAAATCTTCTTCAAAATTATTGTAAGAAACAGTTATTGCCTTTTTACAGTCTATTTTTAACAGATTTAGATTTTTGCCTATTGTTCTGACTACTTTGAAGTCAGTATGCTGGAATATTACAAACAAAACATTACTAATATAAAGCATGCCACGGTAGAGGAGGGAGGTGAGGCGGCAATTTCCCAATCTAGGGGAACCAAACACCTTTTGCCGGAGGCCTTATGCAGGGTTCCTGAGGCGGCGACCAGCCCGATGCCTGACTGCGTCCCAGAGGGTCATGGCTGTTCGGCTAGTCCGGCGATACCGTGCGGTCTCCGTTAAGGCGGCGAGCTTCCTTGTCGTACTGCCACCATGGGATCTGGAGGCCAAAGCCCTCGCCCACATGTGGGTGGGGCGAGAGGGGGCAAAAACGACGGGGCATAACACCGCTGCCCTGAGAAATCGTGGTACAGCGGACAGAATTCCGGCGGGATGTCATGGCGATATGAAGATTGCAATGACCGCAACCCAGTGCTGGGCACGCCTTATAGCGGCGGTAAGTCCCCTCTTTGAGGAGTGGAAAGAGAGGCGCCTCGACGCCCTCACCTTCCGGAGGTCTGCCCAGCTTAGGCGGAGCACCGCCGTGTCCTCGTAGCTACGATCTCACGGGGCCAGCCCTGGTCCAGGCCATGGTCTGGAGCGAAAGTGAATGGCAAGCCATCACCTCCTTTTGCGAAGCACTGATACAGGCAAAGGAGGCGGAGCGCGTGAGGGATCGGGAATCTCAGCGCCCTCACACCACTAGCCACTTCAGGAGAAGCCATGGACGGGAGCCAACATAGTTCTCCCGGGCACCGAAGGCGCGGGCTTGCAGGCGCCGAGCAGTGGGCAGCTCGCCGCCCGGTCGCGGACCAGGCCCAAGTCGACGGCGCGTTGTGCTTCAGATGCGCCTCAAACAGATGTCAGAACATCGTGACGAGGTCCACGAAGACCGATGCCTGGGCTAGGACTGCCGGTTGGTTGAAAGAAATGCTCTCATTTTGACAATTCAACAAGATTCATTGCGTTACTTACGTTGTTGAGCAGATAAAGTAGAACCTCGATAACTTAAAAACCTCTATAACTTCAAAGAATAATATGTCCCCTATATTAACCTATACATAACATAGACCATTGATAACTTAAAACCTCTATAACTTAAAATATTATGTGTTTCCCTCGGACTTTAACTTATCGAGGTTCTACTGTATTTTTTTTAGAGAGAGGTTCACGTTAATTGGAGATTATCAATGCTTCAAAATTATTCGTATGGCAGTAGTGGCCTAGTGGTATCGACCAAAACTTCAGGTTGTACGAACCCCGTCAGGCACTTTGTGTAAATATTTTATCACCACTGTTCTCAAAACGGTGAAGGAAAACATCGTGAGGAACCCGGCATGTCCTAGAGCCACAACTCCGAAGACATGTGACATCTACCAAACCGCACTGATGGCGACCCACCCCATTTCACCGAGTGGAGGCCTGTCTCCCAGGAGTGGGAACATTATAGGCTCATTATGTCATGTTAAGTAAGCAATTAAGATTAGAGATGTAACGGATAGTAGTTGGCCGGATACCGGATATCCGGCCGATCATGTGACAGGACAGTCGGATATCCGGCCACCGGATATCCGGTGAAACTTAGTCGTTTGCGCAGGCGGCGATAACCTGTGAGCTGGATTTATACTCAAGTCTTCTTATTCTTGGTGGGCAGCTAACGCCAAACAATACCCAAATTTAACACAGTTTGCTCAAATCTACCTTTCTGCACCTTGCAGCAGTGTGTATAGCGAAAGACTTTTTTTTCTGAAGCTGGCCTTATTTATGAAGAGAAATGCAACCGCCTGCTACCTCCCAATGCAGAGAAATTAGTATTCATTCACCATAATTAGCCCTTAGTTCAGTATGAGTACTAATTCATTCGAATTCTTTGTATTACATTAATTTACTATTGTGAGATTAAAAATATAAAACTTAAACTAATTATATCAAAGTGATACTAACTAAATAAAGAAAATAATTACTCAAAAATTTGTTTCATTTATTCAGTTTGTTCTATTTATTCGGCCGGATAGACATCCGGTCAAATATTAGCTATCCGGTATTCGACCGGATAGTATTAGGACGGCGGGATAGGCCGGTTACCGGATATCCGTTGCATCTCTAATTAAGACGCTGTTCTTGTTAAAGGAGTTCATTCCGCGAAACACATAGAAGTTAAAATATTTATTCTATTTTTTAATAAGTATAAACTAGCGATGGTAAATCGTTGATGGTAAAGCGCGCTAGTTTATTATGAACCTATTCACTCAGATTGAGCGAATAGGAAGGAAGACGGCAGTTGAGCGAGGTGATGCAATGTTAAACCCAACAACACGACTAACGATGCTGCGCCAAAGGGAGATTGATCTGAAGACCCTCCACGTCAAAACTCCACAAACACAACAACAATAGGCGCATCGTACCTGGCACACATCGCAACACAACTGCTCAGACCCGTCCTCCGTACGGCTTCACCAGACATCAATAAACTTACTTTCTCTGCTTTATTATTTTGATCGCCCACATCTTCTGTGTAAGTTTCCCAGTCTTTAAAATGTTTCCTTAGATAGTCAATCACAAATGATTTATTTTTGATGACTGAAAAAGAAATAAAATCATTTATTTATCACATTTTTTAAACGTTATTTTTTGTTTATGCAAAACCTGAATATAGTTTGTTCTGAATAAGCAACTGAATCGATTCCAATCATTTTTACATCATGTTATATTTTTTTCCCAGAAATTGTTGCCACTATGCAACAATTACGAGCCGCGGACGGAGCGGTTACGATAGATCATAGTACTTGCGCGCGGCCAACAGCTGACTCCAGAGGTAAACGCACAGCGCTCGCCCGCCCGAGCGGAGCTTTGAAGACATGTTTGTTGGGACAACCAAGTTTCTACTTGGCAAGCTCATAAATTTGTGGTTTTTCATTATATGTTTATGAAATGTTGTACATAGATTCTTTACTTAAAAATATTGGACACGTGTTTCGGATTGCGCATAAACAAAAAAATAATGTTGTATACTAGTGCTCGACCGCGATCCCGTCTGATGATAAGCAGTGATGCAATTGTTGATGGTAAAGCGTGCCAGTTTATTAAGAGCCTATAAGGCTATAAATGAGGAGATCCGCAGAAGAACCAAAGTCACCGACATAGCTCTGCGAGTCGCTAAACTTAAGTGGCAGTGGGCTGGGCACATTGCTCGTAGAACCGATGGCCGATCGGGCAGTAAGGTTCTGGAGTGGCGGCCACGTACTGGAAGACGCAGCGTAGGGAGGCCCGCAACAAGGTGGACCGATAGCTTGGTGAAGGTCGCGGGAAGCCGATGGATGCGGGCAGCACAGGACCGGTCAGCGTGGAAAGCCTTGGGGGAGGCCTTTGTCTAGCAGTGGACATCCATAGGCTGTACTGATGTCACACGGATTCTACATCTCGCAAATAGAGTTTACCGTGCAACTAGCATACATACAACTTCCCAACATCCACCGGCAAGTGGGCAAGTGCCTGCCAGACACAACACCCGTCTGGTCGGAGGATCCTTCCTTTTCTATGGAGGATGAGTGAACTTTACACCCTTTTCCTCATGCCTCCACGTATTATGTAATATTACTATCGCTTACGGCGAATGCGGAGCGTCGCGCGGTGAAGTGCGAGCTTCGAAGAGCTCCTTCACGAGTCTTTTAAAATAATACTAGCTGACCGGCAAACGTTGTTTTGCCATATAAATAATAGATTAAATTACTAAAATGGCTATTAAAAAATAAGGTTTGATCGTAGAAGGGTGAAAATTGGGGATTGTATGTATTTTTGTATGTTGTATCATAAAAAAATAGAAATTAAAAATTTTGTGTAAAAAATAAAAAAAGAAATTTAGGGGTGGACTACCCCTAACATTTAGGGGGATGAAAAATAGATGTTGGCCGATTCTCATAGATACCGGATAAGCACAAAAAATTTCATCAAAATCGGTCGAGCCGTTTCGGAGGAGTTTAAATCCGAACACCGTGACACGAGAATTTTATATATTAGATTAATAATACTTACACGGAGGCCGATTTTCAATAAGGCTCTGATCAACATCTGATTTGCCAATTGAGGGCGATTTCACCAATTCCGGGTCAAATTCTTTAGTATTATTCTCCAAGGTAATCTGTAGGTTCCTCAGACGTAATTCCGCTTCATTCAACTCTTGGATTTGCGGGTGAATTGTCTAGAACAGAATGTTAATATAGCTGTATGAAAAAATATAGTGTTACAAATGTACCTTATGTCAATGAAATAAGGTTCAATATTGCACGAAATGCCTTACGTAACTTTTATGCCGTATGTAGCGAGTATTTGCATTGTAGAGGTACGGTCTTTCTAGTTCATTAAGAAAGGGATAGAAGATAAAATGTTTAACTAAGATATTCTATAGACAGTTGAGACGCGATTAAAAATATGGCGACTAATAACTAATAAGTCAGATGCTAAATTGACAGGACTAAACTAATATTTATCTTCTGTCGTCTTCTTAATGAAATAGAAAGAAAGAGACGGACTGAAGATTAAGTTTTTTTTTCATTTTTTTTTATTAATATATAAACCAGCGCTTGACCGCAATCCCGCCTGATGGTAAGCAGTGACGCAATCGTTGATGGTAAAGCGGACTAGTTTATTAAGAGCCTAGTCACTTTAGCCTTGAAGACACTCAAATTGTAATCCCACGGAAACATCGCCGCTGGCAAACTGTTCCAGTCCCTCGATGTACGCGGTATAAAGGAGGAGGCGAAACGCTTCGTCCGGATCGTAGTGGTGTTAACAACATAAGAGTGGAAATTCCCCGTACGACGTCGTCGGATGCTGGAACGGAGATGAGGGAATTAAATCATGCAATTCCCTCGCACACTCTCCATAATGTAAGTTTAGTTGGTAAATGAGGGTTTCGAGGCCATTATTAACACTCGCAAACTTAATTACTCAATCACATGTCATGTTACTCCAACACTCCACACAAGATTACCACACTCACTCATCGTCTCACAACATGACTCCAAAACTAATTCTGCAATATTATAGGCAGGTATTTCTTATATTTATTAGAATTATTTTGACTATAACATATTACTTTTGCTTTTATCTGTTAAGCATATTGTTTTTTTTTTTTTAATAATTATAAACTAGCGCTTGACCGCGATCCCGCCTGATGGTAAGCAGTGATGCGATCGTTCATGGTAAAGCGCGCTAGTTTATTAAGAGCCTATTCACTCAGAAAAACTGAGCGAATAGGAAGGAAGACGGCAGTTGAGCGAGGTGATGCAATGTTAAACCCAACAACACGACCAACGATGCTGCGCCAAAGGGAGACTGATCTGAAGACCCTCCACGACCAAACTCCCAACACAACAACATTAGGCGCAATCGTACCCGGCACACATCGCAACACAACTGCTCAGACCCATCCTGTTTACTTATAACTTTTATTTTGTTATGCCTATTATTTGTCTGTGACTCTTGCACGGTATCTCCATTAAAGCTAATTCTAGCCATGGAAGGGGCCTGGTGACTTGTAACACAGGTTTTTCTCAAAATAAATAAATCAGGCACCAGTCTCTCACAAAGGTGGAATTCAGCTGAAACCTTTTTGTACACACTATTACAAATCAACTTAGTGAAGAGAGAATAAATGATAAATTATTATTATTAACTTACCTTTAACGCTCGAATCAACAGCGAACCATATCCAAATATTTTCATAAAATCTTCAGGCGTTACAGAAATTTTCGATTTACCTGAATTACAAAAAGAAAACATAACTTTAAAGGATAATCAGACTATGTTGATGGTATCTGATAGAGGTTTTTGGCGGGAAAGTCAAGCTGAGTGTCGCGGTCATTTTACATCGGACTTTTAAATTTTATTATAGTGTTGTTTACTACATAAAAAGTGCGTGATTTATTTAGTAAAAAGTGTATTCAGTAAATAATTCATAAAGAACAGTGAAATATCGCAGCATAGTGGCCACATCATGACTTTGTCTCAAACCTCCATCGTAAGACGGATCAGGCCGTCCTTTTAAAAGAAAAGAAAGAAAGAAAGACTATGTTGATCCCACCTCCCACCTGCCCTGTGGGACACAGGGCTATGCGAGTGGGAGGAGCCTACCCTCCTCTCAGAGAGGAGCCAAGTGACGGTAGGAAGGGTTTTTTTTAAAATAATTATAAACTAGCGCTTGACCGCAATCCCGCCTGATGGTAAGCAGTGATGCGATCGTTGATGGTAAAGCGCGCTAGTTTATTAAGAGCCTCTTAATAGACTTTCCACGACCAAACTCCTGGCACAACATTTGGCGCATCGTACCCGGCACACATCGCAACACAACTGGTCAGACCCAATCCTCCATATTATAGTAGTTTCTGCTGGCCTAGTGGTGGGGATTAAATATAACATGGTTTAAAAATTATTAGAATCGATTCAGTTGCTTATTCTGAACAAACTATATTCAGGTTTTGTATAAAGAAGAACAACGTTGTATAATAGGGTATTTGACTAAAAATAACTAATTAATCCGTCAGTCAGATGTCCAGAAAATTCTAGACACGTATTTTTTCTTTTTTCATATAAACAAAAAACGAGTGCGTTGAAAACTCGTGTGACGTCACTGGACGTTAAATTTTTTAACGAGGAGCGACGTCACCAGCCACCACTTCTGATGTTTGATGCCTTTTATATTTGTCATTTTTTATTGATTTGATAAAACAAAATATACGTATCCAATATTTTTCTATAAACTGAATGACGGACCAAATATAATCTTTTTTTAACCAGGAAACATCTCTATTATGTATAATACAATAAAGCCGTTGCCTTGAATCTTGCGGCGGCGGCAGCGGGGCGGACATCGAAGACCCGTTCTCGAAACTAGCGGGCAGATCGCGCGTCACTATAGCCGCGTAGTGTTGTGTTCATGATTGTGTCGACGAGATATTTGTTTTTATTCGCGAAAGGAATGTCTGAACAATGGCAGCAACTTCTTTTTGATTCAAATTTATTCCTAACGCTCGATCACCGCTCGCTGCCCGCAAGATTCGAGCTCGAGAAGTACATCGCTCGCTGCCCGCCACCGCCCCGCTGCCGCGCCGGTGTTTTCGAGAACCGATCCGTTTGATTTTACGCATAAGATCCTGCCGCTTACTCGCCGCCGTCCCGCTGCCCGCAAAATTCGAGGCAGAGGCCTAAGGGCGTTCACGTACAGGCTATTTGACATTTTAACTAACTTATAATAAGGATAATTATTCAATGTCGTTAAAAACTTCTTACCTTGTGCGCAAAGATTACACTTCTCCAATGCTTCCGATAGTTTATTCGTAAAATCTCTTATTTTTGTGTGACTACTGGACAACATTTTTATACAATTTAACGTATCTTTTAAAGTCAATGGAGCTACCGTATTTTCCATACAAACACAGTTATTCTGAAAAAAAAAGTACAATTAGTTATTAAGGAAAACTAAAGACTGTCCAAACTATGTCTAACTGCCAAATAATCCCAATCAACCTTGAGCCTTAATGCTCTCGTGATAAGGTTGAAAATTTAATAAAGAATTCTTACATATTGTAGTAGCATTGTGTGCTGATGTATGTGACCTTTGTTTGTATACTTACATAAATAAATATAAACAGACAAAGTACACACAAATAAATATCTAAAAAAAAATCTTTTTATTTGAATTTGTAACACAAAAATCAACTTAGACTACATAATGCTAAAGTATAAAATTGATTAGCAACGAGTTAAAATTCATGATTAAAAATCTATGATTCTGAATATAAGAGTCATACCTGTAAAATATTCATCAGAGCGTCTTCCATAATCTGCATATAACAGCATAACCATTCATCAATCCTTGTTTTTATTTTATGTTTCATATTTCTACCTTTTATACGAAACCTCGTTAGATTTTCGTCTATGGAATCTATGTTGGAGCGCGTACCGATTTGGTCATTTGCTGTCGTACTTTCGACGTGATCGGACGTGTACCGCGTTGCATTTTTGATTGGCAACTGTTGTGGAATTTTGAATAAACCTGTACTGTCTTTAGTTTTAGGAATCTGATTTTCAAGCTGGTTCTTTGGAGTAGAATTATTATTGTTTATAGTTCTGATAATTTTTTGTATTCTTGTCTGTGGAGGATTTAGTATTTTATTGTGTATGGTCATTCCTGAGCGTTCTTGTTGTAATGAAAAACAAGTATTCGTCTTAATTGGCTTGCCAGTATCACCAAATTTCGATTTTGGTTTAAATAGTTTCATATTACTAATAGGTGAGGGACTGAATGGAGATTTAGATTCAAAATTGTACTTTAAATGATCTTTCTGAAAATAATTATTTTCAGGATTTGGTATTTTATTAGGAATTGTCTTTTGAATATTGAGCGTATTTTTAGAAACTATATTAGGATTCAGAATTCGTTTACCAAAACCTACAGAACCATTTTCCTTGTCATTTCGCGGCAGAAAAGGATTCCTACCCGCATTTCGAGCTTTAAGATTTTTTTTATCTGTCAGATTTAAACTTGAAACTTCACTACTTATATCAGAAAGATGATCAAAATGAGGTTTCTTATTTTCAGTGTTATGTAAACTTTTTGGTTGGCTAGCAATGAATTCGTCACAGTCTAAGCTAGAATCAGAATTATCACTCAAAAAGGGTCTCTTTTTAATTGGGCTCGCTGTATAGCTAAACAAACGATGGTTGTTGCTATACTGATTTTTTCCATCTCTTTCATTATTTCTCGAATTAATATTCTCATCTAAATCTGGTTTAATGTCACATTTACTAAATAAACTTTGGTTATAATGATTTGAATCCGTGACGTCATTATTTGGGGTAATACTTTTGATATCTGTGTGCGGCCTAATGTCAACCCCGTATTTTATTTCGTTTAATTTATAAGACTGTATGTTAAGCAAAGTCGCCCTGATTTGAAGATGTGGGTCGTTGGTTATAAGAACCTGTAAAAAAAATATTATATGTTACATAAAATACCACAATATGGTACCCTCTGGAGGATTGAAGCCACGGCACTTCTTGTATCCTAAATTGCACTCTATTTCTATGCACTTAGTATAAAAGGACATGGCTAAATTGAAGTATGGAACAGACCCCGCAATGAAAACGCATGTATAAACATGATTTCTAGCAATACATAATGCTGAATAGCTGAAAATTAGTATTTTGTTATTAAAACTTTTATTATAACTAATGCATTGCAGCAAGCCGTTAACTGGTTAGAACATAACAACTTAATTATAAATTTAAAGAAAACTAAAATTATGAACTTCCGTCAAAGAGTAGCAAATTCTAAATTAAACGTAAGCTTTAATAATGAAAAAATTGAAGAAGTTGAGAATACCATTTTTTTAGGCCTAACTATTGACAATCAACTTAATTGGAAACAACACACTTCAATATTAATTAAAAAAATTAGTAAATTTGCTTTTGCTTTGTTTAAACTGAGGAAAGTAGTCAATCAAACTGCGGCAGTAACTGCATACTATGGATATGTCGATTCACTACTGCGCTACGGAGTCATGTTTTGGGGTAACTCCTGCAATAAAGATATGGTGTTCAAATCACAAAAAAGATGCATCAGGGCTATTACTGGTATAAAAATAACCGACAGCTGTAAGCCTTATTTTGTTTTGTTAAAAATAATGACTTTGCCTTGTTTGTATATATTTGAGACTGCTATATTTGTTAAAAAGAACATTCATCTATTTAGAAAAGCATCTGAAAATCGCTATAAAATGATTAGAGAAAAACACAGACATGAACTATGCGGTAGACCTTCAAAGACCGCCTTGATGCACAAAAGCATACTTTGTATGGCCCCAAAAATATTTAATAAATTACCAAATGAGATTAAGGACCTAAAAAATATTATCCAGTTTAAAAACAGATTAAGACATCTATTATTGGTGAAATGCTATTATACAATTCAGGAATTCCTTAATGATAAATTATTTGACATTGATACTCATTTAATTTTGACATTATACTATTTCTTTGACATAATTAACTTGACATTGCCACCTATTTAATTTTGAAATTGTATTATTTAAGTTACTTAACATCTATTTAATTTTGACATTGCACTGTATTTTGACATTGTAAGTTATTTGACATTAATATTTATAAAAATTTGACATAGCATTATATTCCAAATTCATTACATTATTCATCATTTTAATATATTGATAATCCTTTTTATGATTTTAAGTGCTCTTAAATAGTGTATGCCTTTATGGTAGATTTTTTGAGGAACTGATGTATTAGATATTAAGATCACATTGTAAAATGTACTTACCAAAAATCACACTGATAAATAAATTGAATTGAAAAAAAAAAAAAGGTTTAGGAATTTTTCATATCAGCACAATACTGAAAATAATATCACGTAACTTCTAAGACAAAGGTACCAAAACTTCAAACATTGCTATGAACTTTTAGCTAGGCGTTTTAAGATGTCTACGACGTTTTTTATTGATAATTGTGTTTTTCACTGGTGATTTTGCGCTGAGGTACTTGAAGTAAATATATACAAAGAGGTAATTGCTAGAAAAGAACTAGATACAACGGATTAACGAGACTTCCTGATCTTGTCATCTCAAACCAGAAGAACCTGAGACCACTGAACCTCAAAATCTGAGAAACTTTTTAATGCTTATTAGTTCACGAGTTATAAGAAATTTTTTAACATTAAACAAATCGTGAATGAATATATAAATATTACGTGTTAATGTGAATTTCCTATTCCATCCATTTCTTTTGAATGGAATAGAAAGCCGCCCCAGCGCCGTGTCATCTCCAAGCGCCTTTTATGTGTGGCCTGCGCCTTTTTGAGTAAGCATATTCAGGGCGTTCATAGTCGAATAAGTGTGGCATGAGAGCACAGTGTTCATGTGCTGCCTTGCATATTAAGCCCCCCAGAGTATTATAGTCTCCGCAGAGATGTGCCCCAACAAGCGGTGCCATAACCTAAAACACTCTTTATCACTAAGGCAGTATTATAATGCTGATTTTTTAAAGCATCTACATATTGACTACGAATCGTAACATATCGTAACTTGACAAAAACACTAATTTCATAAATATACAACGATGGTAAGTTTAGAATTTTTAGCAACTTAAAGAATGGTTCACAACTACGGTCAATTTTTAGATCACACATTGATATTATGCATCTTTTTTGTGCCATAAAAATTTTATCTTTATCAGAGACAATTAGGAAGCAAAATACTAAATAATTATGATAATTATTACTTACCACATAATAATTTTTATTTGCAACCTTCGTACAGCAGTCAAGTATAATGTCAGTTGTCATAGAGGCTGTAATGTTGCCACTTTCATTGGTTCGAGGTTCAACTGTGAATGGAATGATTTAAAGTGAATACATTTGTAGTGTTTCCTCATCGATCACTTAGGCCGCTGCCTCGAATCTTGTGGGCAGCGGGGCGGCGGCGGCAGCGGCGCGGGAGCCGGGCGGGCATCGAAGACCCGTTCTCGAAACTAGCGGGCAGATCGCGCGTCACTATAGCCGCATAGTATTGTGTCACGATTGTGTCGAGGAGATATATGTTTTTGATGCAAATTTATTCCTAACGCTCGACCACCGCTCGCTTCCCGCCCGCTGCCCGCAAGATAGGAGCGCGAGAAGTACACCGCTCGCTGCCCGCCACCGCCCCGCTGCCGTGCCGCTGTTTTCGAGAACCGGTCCGTTTGATTTTACGCATAAGATCCTTCCGCTCACTCGCCGCCGCCGCCGCCGCCCCGCTGCCAGCAAGATTCGAGGCAGAGGCCTTATACACTAGAAACACAGTCTCGAACAAAACTCCTATCAAAAATGGCGACAAGTATTCAGCAGACTAAAGTAGTCCAAATAAATAAACATTAATTTAAAATCAGCCTTAAGTACAGTGTATAAAGTTCTTATCACAAAGCAGTACAAAAAGCCATTATTTTTTACGACCGAGTCTGACATCAAACCAAATTCAACCTTACACGCATGCATTAGAGTCAGAATAGGTATATTTCCTGGGTAAAACAAAATTGATTCTATTTAGTTCGTCATTCAGATTATAGAAAAATATTGGATATGTATATTTTGTTTTATCAAATCAATAAAAATTGACAAATATAAAAGGCATCAAAGATCAGGAGTGGTGGCTGGTGACGTCACGCTCGCTAAAAAGTGTTGCGTGCAGTAACGTCACAAGAGTTTTCAACGCAGTGTCGTCTCCATTTTTTGTTTATATGAAAAAAGAAAAAAAACGTGTATAGTATTTTTTGGAAATCTTACTGATGGACTAATTAGTTTTTTTTTAGTCAACTAGATAATTATAAAGTAAGTATTAAATGAAAGAAGCACCCAAGGACTGCGTTGTGCGCTTTTTCAGTTCAACCATGTTTGCTGATGTGAATCTAGTGTACAAGTTGATCGATGTGTTTTCTTATTTTTTTTTTTAGCAATGGTCTGGTCAATGTCAGCACCCTAATTACTTAACAGACTATTACTATCAATTGGAATCATTTTCAAGCACGATGCTAATCCATTGTTCCCGTACGGAGGACGGGTCTGGGCAGTTGTGCCGGGTACGATGCGCCAAATGTTGTTGTGTCGGGAGTTTGATCGTGGAGGGTCTCCAGATTAATCTCCCTCTGGCGCAGCATCGTTGGTCGTGTTGTTGGGTTTAGCATTGCACCAATTCCCTCCACTGCCGTCTTCCTTCCTACTCACTAAGATTTTTAAGTGAATAGGCTTAAGAAACTTGCGCGCTTTACCATCAACGATAGCACTAGTTTATACTTATTAAAAAAATATATATGTCGGAGACAGCGACGGCAGAGCGGTAGGGTCGACAGCATCTTGATGTGGTGGTACAGGTTCCATTTCGTAGGTCAGTTTTGAATTGAAGCACAACGTGTAGATATACCCTCCAATCTTCACAATAACAATTTGAATAGGCAAACCGACAGTATCGGTCCGGAGTAGTGCCCTGGTCCGCGTCCCGATGCAAAGTAACCGTTCGACGAACCCCACTTTCCAAAGCGACTCTGTCCATGTGCCGCCATCACAAAACAACGTCACAAGCGTTCGCCCCTCTACTACGTAAATCAAATCAGCAACTTCTATTAAAATTATATCGACGATCTCCGACATATATATGTTTGGTAGATGTGTCAGCTCAACAACTTATACGAGTATAACCGTATAACGCAATGAATGTTATTGAACTGTCAGAATGAAACCCATTGCTACTGACAGTGTGATACGGAATTATTCTGCTGATTAGAGAGGTCCAGTGCTGGACAAAGGCCTCGGCGCTCGGTAACCACACTGCAACAATTTCTAAATGTATTTGGGAAAAAATATAACATGGTGTAAAAATGATTGGAATCGATTCAGTTGCTTATTATGAACAAATTATATTCAGATTTCAAATAAAGAAAAAGATAACTTTGTATGTATAGAATCAGGAGAAATCGAACAGCAAAAATCAGTGTCAGATGGCACACCTTGTATCTGATATTATGCTCAGCTGAGGCCCCTTTGGAATTATAAACTGAGTTTTGTGTTTTTGTAGTTTAGGTTTTCGTATTTCTTTCGTTGTAATGCCAATAAATGCATTTTTAGTTTTTTTCTTTCTCATCATCATCAACATCTCAGCGTTAAGCTTTACCAGTTTAGAGAGGGCTCCAACAACCCGTAACGACTGCCATTAGATGTTCGTATGGCAACCGGGACCAACGGCGTAACGTGTTTTCCGAGGCATAACCAGACCAGTGCAAATATTCATATTCACGCATAGAAATATTTGCACTGCGCGGGGATCGAACCCGCGCCTTCTTGCGCAGCGGCCGCGTTCGCTACCGCTACGCCACAGAGGTTTCTTCCTTTCTAACAGAACAAAAATAAATACCTATATAATGTGGCGGTGGTGTAGCCAGCTTCCTCGTCAGCTTTCTTGCGCTGATAATCCTCTGTTGTCCCTGACAATCCCCTAAACATAGTTCCTCTATATCAGCTGCTACAGCGCGCGGTATTATCAGTCTGCATCTTGGATCTACAATGTTTATTTATTTATTTTAATATTTATGTACAATGTACATACAATAAAATACATAAGGATATGTCAAATCGAATCAAATAGTTTATTTGTGATACACAGGTACATATCATAGGTCTTTCAAATACAAAGTGAGTTCCTGCTGTGATCTGCCTCACAGGCACACAAATTCATTAAACAATTAAAATATACAGAAAAAAAGAACTAAACAAAAATAAGAAAGAAAGAAATACTTATTAACAAATTTCATGATCATTATCATCATTATCAACCTTTTTATCGTCCCACTGCTGGGCACAAGTCTCCTCTCATTCTGAGAAGGATTGAGCGTAATCACCACGCGTTTCTACGTTTTTCGTACACACCCACGATACAGGAGTAACTCCTAAATTACTCCTGTATCGTGGGTGTGTGTACTTGGAACAAATACGTGTAGGCCATACAAATATTTGTTTCATGTAGTGTCAATCACTTCCGTGCAATCCAATTTTTGTGGATGGGTGGCAAAATTATAAAAAAAACACTTACCAGAAAGGACAACTTGATCTATCAGCTCATAATCCAACAACAAGACATCAGTATCAGCAACAATATACCAAGTTGTATTGTTAAAAGTTTGCCATTGGTTGCCAGATGGTTGGTAAGTTGGCTGTTGGTAGTTTGCCGGTGGTTGGTTGTTGGCTGTTGCTTGGCGAGTTGGTGGTTGGCAGTTGGCTGTTGCTTGGCGAGTTGGTGGTTGGTATTTGGCTGTTTCTTGGTGGGTTGGCTGTTGGTAGTTGGTTGTTGCTTTGCGAGTTGGTGGTTGGCAGTTGGCTGTTGCTTGGCGAGTTGGTGGTTGGTATTTGGCTGTTTCTTGGTGGGTTGGCTGTTGGTAGTTGGTTGTTGCTTTGCGAGTTGGTGGTTGGTAGTTGGCTGTTGCTTGGGAAGTTGGCGGTTGGAAATTGGTTGGTACTTGGGAAGATGGCGGTTGGTGGTTTGCTGATACTTGACGAGTAGGTGGTAGGTAGTTGTTTGTTGCTTGGCAAGTTGGCCGTTGGTAGTTGGCTGTTGCTTGATAAGTTGGGGGTTGGGAAATGGTCGTATCTTGGCAGTTTGGCCATTGGTAGTTGGTTGTTGCTTGTAAAGTTGGCTTCTGGTATTTCGCACTTGGTGCTTGTTCCTCTATGTTTGGTGAAGGCGTTTTAGGAGATACTTTTATGAAGAGTGGCGGAGTTTTATCTCTTAGTACAAATGGTGATCTTGGTGTTTCTATGATGGTCCGGGTAAAATTTGATGTTAATGGCTGGAAATAAGATAACATTAAGCCTGTGGTTATTCTTTGGAAGTTGATTCTTTCTTTCTTTTTTATTTTCGGAAAGTGCTAGCTTGACGTTGTAAGAGATGACACGCATGCTAACAATCTCACACCACAGGATGCTAAAAATCGCACGAAATGGAGGAAATTGAGCAAGAAAGCGGACCCCGGGCTCCAACGCGAAATCCGCGGATGCTGAGATAATAATGGGAGGTTTCATGTATAGCTCGATCTTAGAAGCATTAGATCGTATGTATAGCTCGGCCTTAGAAACATTAGGTCGTATGTATAGCTCCACCTTAGAAGCATTAGGTCGTATGTATAGCTCGACCTTAGAAGCAGTAAGTCGTATGTATAGCTCGACCTTAGAAGCATTAGGTCGTATGTATAGCTCGACCTTAGAAGCATTAGGTCGTATGTATAGATCGACCTTAGAAGCATTAGGTTGTATGTATAGCTCGACCTTAGAAACATTAGGTTGTATGTATAGCTCGACCTTAGAAACATTAAGTAGTATGTATAGCTCGATCTTAGAACCATTAGGTCGTATGTATAGCTCGACCTTAGAAACATTAGGTCGTATGTATAGCTCGACCTCAGAAGCATTAGGTCGTATGTATAGCTCGACCTTACAAGCAGTAAGTCGTATGTATAGCTCGACCTTAGAAGCATTAGGTCGTATGTATAGCTCGACCTTAGAAGCATTAGGTCGTATGTATAGATCGACCTTAGAAGCATTAGGTCGTATGTATAGCTCGAGTTTAGAAAGGACGATCTATACATACGACCTACTGCTTCTAAGGTCGATCTTAACATATGACCTACTGCTTCTAAGGTCGAGATTTGTGTTTGTCACCTCTGTCCGTTATAGTGTGCATCGATAGATAGATGTTTGTTACTCTGTCACGCAAAAAATACTAAACGGATTTGGCACACAGATGCACCAGGATCCTATATGTAATAGGATCATTTTTATCCCGATATTCCCACGAGATCGAAAATTATGCGGGTGAAACCCCGGAGCACAGCTAGTACTTACAATGAAGTCTTCTCGTTTCTTATCGTTGGCCGATTCTCCTTTATCTGTTTCATCCTTCAGATTAAATGTAACCTTTTTCTTAAGCATTAGAGGTTTTGAATCAGCTGGTTTGGGCTTCTTTCCTGAAACGCGAAAATCATTATCCCCATCTTATAAAGAGTGTATCTGATATCGACGTACAAACGAGTACCATGGATCCAGTACATGATTCTGAACCCCTCAGTGGTTATACGCTAAGATGTAGATGATGAATGTGTTAGGCATGAGAATAGGTTTTTATATTCATAAGTATAATCGTACTACTACTACTTTCGCGGGTGAAACCGCGAGGCATAGCTAGTTTCTTAATGAAATAGAAGTACTGAAATTAGTTTAGTTTCTGAACAAGGGAATCATGGCCACTTTCTAATAATTTAGACTCATACTTACTTTCAACTGCTGTATCTGAAACATCTGTAGATCTTCTCTTAGCCAGCAACAGGAACCTCAAATCAGAGTTGTGAAGATTCTCCAATTCTTCTACATTCTTAACAACTTTAGGAGCCTCTGAACTAGATTTTGTACTTTCAACCTTATTGTTACAAGTTATGATTGTTTTTACATTACTCTTATTACTAATAGCATCAGGGAATTTTATTGGTGATTTGGGTTTTACATTCAAATTTGGTTTCTTAATCAATAGTTTTGGAAAGAAATTCTGCGGTTCCGAAGCGCATTCTAGAAATAAATTCTTCGGAGTTGATGCTTCAAAATTTGATATTGGCTTCGGAAATTTATTTTGCCTAAACAAGCCTAAACTTGGTTTCTGGTAATTTGTGAAGCGTTTACTTATCGGTATATTAGTTTGCTTACTATATTGTGAGATAGTATGATGTTCAGATTCGGATAATTTTTGGTCAATCATTGGCTTTTCAGTTTTAGGACTGAGCTTTAGGGATGCAATTGAATTACAGACAATATCAGGGGTTAAGGGGTAATTTGGAAAGCAAGCTTGCCCAAACTTTGGTATTTTATGGATATGAGGTATGTTTCGAGGATATTCAGGTTTTTTTGTTTCCGAGAAAATATTCTGAGGCAACACAGTAGGTTCTGGATATCCGTGATACTTATCGGCTACTTGATCAACGTTCTTTTCTTTTGAAAGGCCTTTATCCTGAAAATATAAAAATAAAAAGTTGTTGTTTTGCTGTTTATGAAAGATTAAAGCTGACTAGCCTTATCCCAACACCGTTGGGATCAGCTTTCCGTCTACCGGGATGCAGCACAATACCATTATTATACATGCAAGTGAGCACCCATCCCTACATGCATAAACCAAGTTCAATATTGAGGAGAAAAATAAACCATTTCTCATAAATTATTTTCCAACAAAAGTAGTTATTTAGTCTAAGTATTAGCTAATATAATGAAATTATTATTACTATTTCATTTAATAAATAAGTTTTTAGTTTTTTGTACCATATGCATAGATGATGTTTGCATAGGGTATCTTACAGGTGTTTTATGTGAAAAATCATGTCAAAATGCAAGTAATAAAAAGGGTGATGTAAATCATAGTTCAGCCTAATATGTATTAAGTCAGTACTTAAATATATGGTCGACACAAGGTTTTTTTTTTTAATTTTACTATTATTACAATCTGTCTGAGAGACATACAATACTTAGAAATGATGAGGTGAGGTACTGGTCCAGTGACACACCCTCTTAAATGGTGTTTTCACAAATGTGACTCCAGGTAATCCAATAAACATTTTGAAAGCCAGTAATGAACTACTGAATTTGTTGGATTATAGAGTACTTAAGACTCCCTAAAGTCCGGAGGTACTCTTTTGTATAAAACAAAAGAGTACCTTGTAACCTGGCAAAGAATAGATCCAAAGATAAAATTATAATGGATGTATCTGACATCGACGCACAAACGAGTATCATGGATCCAGTACATGATTCTGAACCTCCCAGTGGTGGAATTTTTATCGGCTTTTTCATGATTTAAAAAAATATATATGTAGCTTTTTTCACTTTAAACCGTTCATAATTGCTATACTTTTATAATCCAATAAGATTTTAAGGTAAAAATTAATTAATTCGCTAATTACACAAAAAAGCGCAATGAAAACAAAACTCGAAAGACTATCTTATCAGCTGATTTAATAGAGTTCACATCAGGGATCAACGTCATACCTACAAACCCGCACGGCGGCACTCTTGCAACGTTCAAAGGAAGAGCCAACACATTTTTTAAACACTGTGAATTCTGTAACCCTTCATTAACGACATAAATGACTATCATAATTTTATTAGTGGCATGTGGTGTAGCCTTTTCGCGAAGTTCGCGTTACGATGTCAGATACAGCCTGTTTAAGTTATACACATGTACTTTGAAGTACAGATAATACTTCATTATGTATTAGCAACTCAAGCTCCCCAAACTGTCAAATATTCCCAATAAACTATATGCCTTAATACTTCAGAGATAAAGTTTAAAATCGAATTAAGAAATCTGACAGATTGTAGCAGCTTGATGTGCTGTCGTCTGTACATCATATTTAGTAAATTAAACAACATAGTAGAGAGCTTACTTTTTATACAGTATGTTAAGAAAACCCTGTCCGACCCGTGAATGTTAGGTATCGATAACTGATTCTACTAATGGATACAAAACCGGGCTAAACTTAAAAAGAAAAATCCCCCTAAAAAAATTAATATTATTTCGCAAAAAGAAGTAACTTAATAAATGTGTGTTAACCACCCTTCCGCGGGCGGCAGGGCACGAGGCACGTGGTCGCATCGCTATTCGCTCATAATAATACCGGTGTTGTCACTTTTTTAAAAATTACCAAATTTCGGGGAAGTTGGAATTAATTCGCGGGAAAAAAAGATTATTTCAAAATTCAATTGTATTGGTAATATGATGATTACGTAAAATTTTATATTATATTTGGTCATGTGTTTACCTAACCTTTATTATCCTTTTGGGTCGGACAGGGTTTTCTTAACATACTGTATATGTACAAGGTAAGTATTAACCCATTCATTGCCACTAAAATTTTAAAAACTTCGGCTAGGTGCCACTTAATATTTTTAATGATTACAATAGCAAATACTTAATTAAATGTGTTTTTTAATATTAAAAAAATGCTAAATAAGAAAAACCCATTCAAAAATGGTAAACGCAACATATGTGTTGGTGGTAGTGGTAAAAGAAATTTTAAGTGCCATTCAACACACCGTTTGTGTTGACATTTGGACTGTATTATGCAACAAAATGTTCTTCAACAATTTATTAAAAATCCTGTGGATTCAGTTTCACATTTATCAAATATCGGCCAGGTTGCAAAGTATTAAGTATGTAAGTAATTTACTAATTACCTACTAAAATGCATAATCCATTTATAGTATGTAATTAGTAAATTACTTACATACTAGTAAATTTAACTCTAAATATTAAAACATACATGCGTACATTTTGCCGTGATTTGGTGATGCATAAACTTATCCAAAAAATATTTTTACTGCTATGCCAGTGAACGCACAGTTTGTGTGCAAGTGATTTTATTTAAAAAATATACGATGATACTGTGTACAAAAATGATAAAATCAAGAATATTACTTATTTTTATCTCTCAATTCAAAAATGTACTCAACACCCAGTAAAACTACAGTTATCACTAAATGAAAATGGATCTTCACAGCGCCAACCGTTTTTTCTTTACTGAGACAAGAATAACAGTGCAAAACAAAAACCGACAGTGGTTCTATATTTCAAAATTGTTTCTAGACTTGAATGTTGCCAAATATTTAAACAAATTTCTTTAATTTTGTTGTAAAGGCAGAAAACGTTACTTAGTGCACTCAACGCAAATGGGTTGTTGGTGGTATGATGTTCAAATCTCGCTAAACACATATGGTGCGTTGGTGGCAACAAATGGGTTAAAGATCCAAAATAAAGAACAAACTATATATATACACATACAAGTTGCAACTTGTTCATCATGCATTAGCAAAGATTATCAAAAATAATAATAATTCAATACTAGTAAATAAGAGACCGCATGTCAGATTACACAGGATTACTACGGGTCTACTGTAATACAAACATAAATATTTGCAAACACAGCACTAAAACAACGCGCAGGCTCGCGTTGTTTTAGTGCTGTGTTTCCAGGAGATTTGATACTAAGTAAATTCGAAATTATCTACTTTTATCAATCAACTTAATATTTCTCTTGTCTTTTTGAAACAATACGCCGGCAGACCGGGAAACAACTAATCTAACGTGTGTTTTGAAGTTGTAATTTTAAGAGCATGTCAAAACAAAGTCTTTTTCGAGTTCAACTTTGAGTAATAATTATCAATTATACGTACATCGGGTTGGTTTAAACTCCATGCGGCTTCTCCATTTACCACATTGAAATAATAGAATTTGCCAGGAAAGCTTTTCGAAGGACATAATATCCAACCGTTATTTATTTCAACATCTTTTTTATTTTCGGTCATTATTATTGCAATATAGCTAACTTATTAATTTGAGGTAGTAAGTGTGGCATATTATGTATTTAGATTGATTGAAAGCTAATGATTTACATGCTACTTAACTAGTTAAAGAAACTTATGATGAAAGAAAATAAATTTTGCTTACACCCGCGAATATTTTCAGCACCGGCCGGACGTTAGGTACTTTGATACTTTCTCAACTAGGGATGGGCAAAAAATATCGATATATCAAAATATCGATATATATCTGCGATATTTTTTCCCGCGATATATCAATATTCGATATTTATTTTCAGATATCAAAATCGATATATATTCAAACTCTGCTGTATGCTCATGCGTCCGATCATGTATTTGACCAATCCCATTTCTTAAATTTCGAAAAAGAATAGGTATGCAGTTGGCTGCATGGGTTTAGTTTATTTGCTTCAAACGCAAACAAATATTACAGTCTATGCGATACGGGATTTTAGGTCCGTATTCCAGAAGGAAACTCAAGCATTGATCTCTGTTTAAACATTACTTAAAACTAGTTTCAACCAATCGAATGACTTCAAACGAGACTTAAGTAGAGCTTGAGTTTTGAGTGACGTTCTGTAATACGAAACTTAGTGCTCTTCTTGGCCCTTTTAAAGAAGTTACTGTGGAAATAAGTGTTGCGAATTGTGTAACGCCAAGCTTAACCATTCCTCTTACAAATTTAGTGACCCAAGTTACAGATCAAGCAATTCCATCAATCTCTTTAGGGTTGATTGTAAAAAGGCTTTACTCAAAAAAGTTAAAGACAAACTGGCTTCTTTAGAAAGAAATCCTTTTCTCTCAGTAGCTATTAATTTGGAGCCTCGGTTCAAGCGTATCCACTTTACCTCGCCAATTGTCGTCAAATGCTTTATCCAAAATTAGTGCTGAGATTCATGCAGAACATCGGCGTAGAGGACAACTTACTCCGAATAAAAATCCCGATAAAGCAGCATCAGAGCATGTGGATCGTCTATCTGGTCCAGACATGAGAAATGATTAAATCTGAACATAGCTTCGTCAGAGGTAGCAGTAGCTGTGCCCCCAATGAACTGAAGCGATATTTGGATCAACCACTTTTAGAACGAAAATCGGATCCAATAAAGTTCTGAGTAAATTGTCAACATTTCACGCGGATTCTCTCGGATATCGGTCTAAAATATTTGATTTGTCAAGCTTCTTCAGTGTCATCTGAAAGGGTAGCTTCACTGGTAAATTTTCCTGTGCCAAAGGGTAGGAGCAGATTAACAGGAGAACACATCAAACAAAGAGTGCTCCTGATGTCAATATCAGACAAATACTGGTTTGAGTAATGTTAATTTTACAGATTTTTTTTATATCAAGCAATTCGCACGCCTGATGGCAAGCGTCACCTCTGGCCATGGACAGCTGCAGTGCCAAACAGTAACCAGGAATTACTCAGTTACTGCTCTAATACTGCCCTACACGACAGTTATTAGGTCTCGTACACCTAGTAATTACACTAGCAAAGTGTTGTGTTGGAGATGTTGATTTTTTCTGGTACATAAGTTTTATTATTAAAAAACAGGTTCATACCTGTTTTTTAATAATAAAACTTATGTCAAAACAGCCATATCCTTAAAAATTTCAAATATTTTGGCAATTTTTATATGCCCAAGTCCTGGAAGCTTGCTAACATGCAGCATGTGCCCAAAAAGGGTAGTCGTGCCGATCCTACCAACTATCGGCTGATTTCAATAACCTCCATACTCTGCAAGATTATGGAGCGTGTATTGAACTCGCGCTTCTTGGCTTACCTGGAAGGTAACGATCTCCTCAGTGACCGACAGTACGGTTTCGACGCGTTTCGGTCAACTGGGGACCTACTAGTGTATGCCACTCACTTGTGGGGCGAGGCCCTCGAGAAAAACGGGGAAGCGATTGCCGCCTCCCTTGATGTCTCGATGGCCTTCGACCGGGTATAGCACGCTGGACTTTTGAGTACACTTCCGGCGTACGGCATTTCCGCTGGCCTGACTGGCTGGGTAAAAGTCTTACTGACTGAACGGTCCCTCCGAGTTGTTGTCGACGGATGCTCATCGGAGCCCATGTCAACCAATGCCGGTGTTCATCAGGGGCCTGTTCTCTCTGCAACTCCTGCTGCTTATTAACGATCTGCTGATGCCCGGTATATATGGGTATGCAGATGACAGCACAGTTGTGGAGAGATACCTGCCGGAAGCTCGGGCTTGTAAGGAATTAATCCGGTCCGAAAGAGAGGCTATGGTAGAGCGTATGAGTGTTGCACTACAGGCAGTCTCCGAATGGGGCAAAGCCAATCTTGTAGCATTCAATGCCGCCAAAACACAGGCGTGTCTTTTCACCGGCAAAAGGAGCCCGTTTACCTTGGCTCCTACTTTTCAGAATGTATCCTTGGAGTGCACCAACCGCCTTCAGCTTTAAGGAGTTGAGATTTACTCGAACTTAAACTTTGGGCGGTTCATTGAGTCCAAGGCCAAGGTGGCTGCCAGAAAACTTGGCGTCATCGCAAAGGTCCGGCAATACTTCACACCAGGGCAGCTTTTAATGTTGTACAAAGCACAGGTCCGCTCGTGTGTGGAGTACTGCAGCTATATTTGGGCTGGTGCAGCGAAATGTCACCTGGAACAATTTGCCGGCGGCGGTGATTCCGTCGGACTACAATTTAAGTGTCTTCAAGGCTAGAGTGAATAGGCTCTTAATAAACTAGCGCGCTCTACCATCAACGATCGCATCACTGCTTACCATCAGGCGGGATTGCGGTCAAGCGCTAGTTTATAATTTATTAAAGAAAAAAATTATAAAGAAAAATCGATAAATCGGAATATCGATATTTTTTGAGTGATCATATCGATATATTTGAAAAATATCGATACGATAAATATCGATATATTTTTCTATTTGCCCATCCCTATTCTCAACTCATCGTTGACAGTGTTGACACTGACAGCTGTTGTCATTTTAATCAAAACAAAGCCTTATTACATAAATGCTAGTAACAAAAACGCTAGTCTATGCGATTCTATTACTTGAATAGGCTTTTGTATGAAACATAAGTAGTTATTAATCAAAATTAAATTAAATAAAATTACCTACCCAAAAAGTTTTTTTTTTGTTTACTTCTTTCCGTTCACAGGAAGGGAAAAGGCAAAGGCATAGTACGCCATACAGCCTAGTCTTAAGTAACTTTTTTTCTTCAGTTTATATCCTAACTTATCCTAATTTATCCTACCTTATCTTAGCTTAATTTAACTTAAACTATCTCCTTTCGTTTCCCACGTGAGGCCGATTAAGAGGGTTTTGGGGTAAAGACATGATGTGACCACTATGCTATAATATTTCACTGTTCTTTATGAATTATTCACTGAATGCACTTTTTACTACATAAGTCACGCGTTTTTATTTAGTAAACGATACTATAAATAATTTAAAAGTCCAATGAAAAATGAGCGTGGCACTCATTTTGGCTTTCCCGCCAAACTCCACCACCCAAAAAGATGCAAATATTTTTCAACGTTTTATTTCATCTAAGAATAGAATGCAAAGGCGAAAGACATTGAGGACAGCTTTTATTAACAAAACATAATTGCTAAATTTTTGTTATTATTTTAATAAATGACCTTTATGTCAGATGAAATATAATCTGGAATTGTCACATTCACAACAAACATTGCAATAGCTAAACTGCTAAATGAAAGGAAAAATTATTTTCACAATTTTGACTTGATATCCCAACTAAACTGCTTTTTCAAGGCGAAAAATATGTGATGTGATATCCGTATTAATTCGCATGCGACTAGGTAAGGCACACATGCAGACAAATAACCAAGTAACTAAGGTAATGGGTGTAAATATTAAGTCGGCTTTTGTTGTTTAAATAAATGCTGCCGGACAAGGCAGGATAGGTATAATAGGGATGTATCCAAGGTATGAAAATCAAAAAAATTATTAGTCCGTCTTATAGATAATAAAAAAATTAAGACCCCTATTTTTTATTTATTTATTTATTAATTTTGTTATTTGTGTACACACAATAAAATACATAAAGATACGACAAAATTAAGAACTGAGTACAAAGGTGCTGCTTATTTCTTAAGAAATTTCTTCCAGCAGACCTGCGAAAGGAGAAGTAAAACAGAAATGTAGACAATAGTGTGTAAGAACAAGGAGGAAATAAAATATGAATATGATAACTATTAAAGTAATAATATTAAATATACCTAAACATATAAACCTAAAATAATTATATAAGCCAAACCAGTGGCGTAGCGTGGCTTTTCGCCGCCCGGGGCCGTCCGGAAATCCGCCGCCCTTTATTTTAATTATAAATAATTTAAAGTTTTAATATTATATTGAATGGACTTCATGTCCATTATTCACCTTATTTGTTGCAAGTCAAAATAAACTACCATGCACTGCTTCAGAAGGAAAATAAAAGGTTTTTCAATACGGACGCTCGAACTTTGACAGCTCATAGCAGCCATCTTGGTAATACGATAGCTGTCAAATTTGACATGAATACATATTTAGTCGCGACATTTCACCGTGGAACACTACACGCTTCAACAACGCGTAGAAATGATTAAAATGTAAGTATTATTAAAATCAGTACTCTATTCGCCTAACGTTCCGTGCGTTGCGTCTAATTTATGACGTTTATGGCCGTCCTGCAGAGTCCACAATCAGTCGTTTGATAAATATATTTGAGACAACCGGGTCGGTGATCGATGAAGCAGTTCCTGTACGTCAAAGAAACGCAAGATCGTTGGAGAATATTGTTTCCATACGAGACAGTGTGCGAGAAAACCCCAGACAATCCATTCCGCGTTGTGCGCAAGAACTGGGTCTTTCTGCGACATCAACATGGCGAATTTTGCGCCGAGATTTGGGTTTTCATCCATATAAAGTCCAATTAACTCAAGAGCTAAAACCCAATGACCACAGGCAGCGCCGTGTATTCGCTGGTTGAGCGTTAGAGCATCTGGCAGCTGATCCTGCTTTTGCAAAAAAAAAATCATCTTCACTGATGAGGCTCATTTCTAGTTAAGCGGCTTTGTTAATAAACAAAATTGCCGGATTTGGTGCGATGAAAATCCGCGGGAGATTCATTTACACTGCGAAAAAGTAACTCTTTGATGTGGATTTTCATCATCATCATCGACCTTTTTATCGTCCCACTGCTGGGCACAGGTCTCCTCTCATACAGAGTAGGATTGAGCGTAATCACCACGCTTGCTCAATGCGGGTTGGCGATTTCAGACTTACAAGTCCAGGTTTCCTCAAGATGTTTTCCTTCACCTTCAGTCATTGGTGTCTAAGATATACTAAGAAAGTACATATAACTTCAGAAAAGTTACATTGGTACTTGCCTGACCTGGAATCGAACCCGCGCACTCATACTTGAGAGGCTGGTCTTTTAACTACTAGGCCACTGGATTTTGGTCAGGCGGTATTATCGGCCTTTATTTCTCCGAAGATGCGCAAGGAGCCGCGCTCACTGTCAACGACGACCGATATCGGACGATGATAACAATTTTTTTGTGGCCTAAGGTAGCTGGTATAGATCTCACAAACATGTGGTTCCAACAGGACGGCGCCACTTGCCATACAGCACGGGAAACATTAAATTTATTGAAAGAGAAGTTCGAGGGCTTCGTCATCTCGCGTGGTGGCGACAACAACTGGCCCCCGAAATCGTGTGACTTAACACCGCTTGATTATTTTCTGTGGGGCTACTTGAAATATCTAGTATATGCAGATAAACCTCAGTCAATTGCTGCCCTAAAGGCCAACATAATTCGCGTTCTTTGTGAAATTGAGCCCCATTTATGCGAAGACATCCTTCAAAATTGGTCCACCAGAACCTCCAGTGGCCATTTGGCTGATATTATTTTCCACACATAATGTCATTGTATATTCATTAAAATGCAATAAAAATTTTGGTAATTTTTATTACTTAAACAGATTGTTTTATTTCATTTCAATGTTCTAGTGCTCTTAATGAAAAACCCTCTACATCTAAGAGAAGCAATTGCGCAAGAAACCCACAGGAAGTTTGATTTTCTTCAACGGCTCAGCTTTATTAGGTAATGTTAGGGTTACATAATAAAGCTGCGCATAATAATAACAAGTATTAAAGTATTTATTTGTCAATTGAGTGTAAATAATATCCTAAATTATACATAGTGCTTATTGAACTTAGAAGGAATAAAATATGTGCTTAATATTATTAAGGGTTGTACCTTAGCTTACCAGCGCCACCATATTTTTTTCTTGATTACTCTTGTTATAGACCGCAATTAAAAAAGTGGTTTCAAAAATGTGTAAGATGTATCGAAGCTATTTTTTAAGTGATTTGTTTGAATTCATTTGATATTTGCAGCTAGTTACAGATTTAATTTCTGCTAAAAGTTGTGGTTTTTAGCTAATTTTGAATTTCGAACTTGCTGAATATAATATATACACTGTTTCAAAAGTAGCTTAGATATGGCTTTAACTATTTTCAAACCACTTTTTTTATTTCGGTCTGTAACAAGAGAAATCACGAAAGATTATCTGTGGCACTAGTTTTAGAGGGGTAAGTAAGCTCCTTAAATATTTTTGGTACTATCACTTTAAAAAAATAGATTAAAAATGTACTCTTCGTGCTTTTTTCAAAGCAAAATCTTTTACACAATCGTCAATATCAAATTGTATCTCATTTAAAATTGCCAGTATAGCTAGATTTGTTAGCCTCATCGTAGACATAGTCGACCTAAGGTAATTTTTTATTAGCTTTAGTTTAGAAAAGCTTCTCTTACAACTGGCATTGCTGACGGCAGACAGAAAAATTCTCAACATAATTACAATGTTTGGCAAGCCACCTTCAAGTTTGGAGTCAATAATATATTTTAATAGTCCCAGAGAGCCGGACTTCATAAGCTGTTTTTTAGTCTGGATTCGATGTGATTTGGAATAACTTTTTTTTTCTTGGTCATGCAATGTTTTTTTCCTTATCCGCCGCCCCCTTTCTTATGCCGCCCGGGGCCATGGCCCCCCCTGCCCCCCCCAAGCTACGCCACTGCCAAACCAATAAAACCAAAAATAAGTATACTACTTAAATACATACATAATACTAAAATATATAAATATGTATAAATAATAAACAAATTCTCACAATATAGTGGAAAGGTAATGCTCTTTTAATCGACGTTTAAATTTAGAAGTAGTGTTTAAATCACGGATGTTAGGCGGGAGTGAGTTCCACAATCTTACAGCATGTAGAGAGAAGGAATAGGAATAGTAAATCGTTTTATGAGGATGAGATTTAAGGGAGGATCTTAGGTGTGATCTACAGGCTGCGCCGCTAGAGCGCGCGTAAGAAAAACGCTCACGCAGGTAGGAAGGATAAGACGGGTTGTGTAAGATGTTGAAAAGGAGACATAAATTCCTAGTATTTCTGCGAAGGCGGATCGGGAGCCACTTGAGTTCCTTGCGAAGGTAAGAAACATGGTCATACTTACGAAGACCGAAAACAAAGCGAATGCACAGGTTTGGCAAGCGCTCAAGCTTGTTTAACAGCTCCTCAGTAGCATCCAGGTAACAGGCATCGGCATAATTTATAATCGGCTGAATAAGGGTTTGTGCTAAAGAAATTTTAGTCTTCAAGGGCAGAAGACCATGAAGGCATTTCAGCGAATGAAAGGAAAAAAGTACCTTTCGGCTGACCTCACTGACCTGAGCACGCCACGATAGATTGGAGTCTATAACTACATCTTTGGCAGTTTCAGTTAAGTCAATTCGTACAGCATCGAGATATACCTAAAGGCAGGAGAGATGTAATATTGGCTGCATTGCGAACGAATCTGCTGCCTATGATCATAGCCTGGGATTTAGTTGGGTTAATTTGTAAGCCAAATGACTTAGCCCAAGCGCTAACACAAGCCAGGTCATGATTCATTGCGGCAATTGCAGAGCTCGTTTTGTCTGCAGAAGAATGTCGATAGAGCTGCAGATCATCTGCGTAGAGATGGAAACTGGAGGAGATTACTCTAGTAACAGAGTTTATGAAAATTTAAAACAGAAAAAAGTTTTTGTTTTGTCGAAATTACCAAAAACTACTGAGATATAGCGTATTAAAGTTACGAAGTGGGGGATAATTCCGTCACGCCGTGGTATATTTTATACCACGGTGTGACGTCATGCGACATTTCAAATCAATATATCTTCCTAATTATTTGAATGAAAGAAAACATAAAAAATACGTGTTCAATATTTTTTATAAATCTATCTTATAGACATTAAATTATTTTTTAGGTTACAACCCAATTTGTCTATAAAGTCGTGAAAATAAATGAGGGGCTGCGGTTGTGCATATAGCAACCCTGTTGACTTGTCTGAAATCGTTTTCTTTCGTTAAAAAGCAAAACTGGTTTTAATGAAAACACAAATCTATGGTCTCTGGCGTTTAAATAAAATGAGTAAAACAAAAAAAAAATCATACATACCTAGTAATTTTTATGTATTTTAATGTAACGTGTTTTTACCAATGAAAAATATTCCAAAACATAATAATTGCTTTCATCATCTGATTCCAAATATTCTTCGTTAAAAAGTATTTTCATTGTCAGCTGCGACACTAACAACATCTCCGCTACTGCTGTCATCAGCTTGCTACCTTCGCTTAGGCGAATAACTGACTCATCTATATCATAATATAGGGTTCACTCTTACATTTTCCAGAAATTTTAAAAATAATAAATACTTATGTAATTTCTATCAGAAGATGGATAGCAGTAATTTTAATTCCGAACATGATATAATTCATTTTTAAAATCAGTGGTAAATTAAATCACCTAAAGTATCAACATTTGCAAATCGCCCGCATCCATCGGCTTCCCGCGACCTTCATCAGGTCATCGGTCCACCTTGTTGGGGGCCTCCCTACGCTGCGTCTTCCAGTTCGTGGCCGCCACTCCAGAACCTTACTGCCCCATCGGCCATCGGTTCTACGAGCAATGTGCCCCGCCCACTGCCACTTAAATTTAGCGACTCGCAGAGCTATGTCGGTGACTTTGGTTCTTCTGCGGATCTCCTCATTTCTGATTTGATCACGCAGAGAAACTCCGAGCATAGCTCTTTCCATTGCCCTTTGTGTGACTCTGAGCCTTCGTATGAGGCCCATTGTGAGCGCCCACGTTTCGGTTCCGTAAGTCATCACTGGCAAAACACACTGGTCAAAGACTTTAGTCTTGAGACACTGTGGTATCTTGGACGATGAGAAGATGTATTGTAGCTTCCCAAACGCTGCTCAGCCAAGCTGGATTCGACGAGATACCTCTTTCTCGAAGTTGGACCTACCTTTTTTTTTTTTTTTTTTTTTTTTTTTTTTTTTTTTTTTTTTTTTTTTTTTTTGCCGGGGTGGAAATCCTCATAGGATGCCCGCCGCCCTGGGGTGGGCGACGGGGTATGTCAGACTTTTACTGACTAAAACCACCCCGGTGTGTCTTCTATCACGAGCGCGCGTGGGGCCGCGGGAGTCTAAATTCTTCCACGGCCCCACCCTCGTGCTGGCCCGGTCTGTCCGGGCCTCCTCTCCTGCACGGGGTAGTGGGGTGTTAAACTACCCCGTGCATCACCTCAAAGGCGCGCGCCGACACTCGCGCGCGCCTTCGCCTCGGGGTCCATCAATAGGGGGGGCGGGGACTTCCCCATGTCCCTCGCCCCTGGACCCATTCATGGGGGGCGGAAGAGGGCGTTATCCGCCCTTCCTCGGCGCCCGGTGCGTCTTCTGCGGCCCGGGAAGGGAGTTGATATCTCCCTCTCCCGTTCCGCAGCTTCCTTCTGCGACATCACGTCCTCGCAGAAGGACACCACCGCGTCCCACGACTCTGAGCTGCCGACCATCCTCCGCACTACTGCCGGCAGCGTCAGGTCGCCTCCTACTTCATTTGTGAGGACACGGCGCTGCTCCTCCCATGCTACACACTCGGAGAGCGTGTGCTGCGCCGTGTCCTCCCCGCATTGGACGCAGTGGTGGCACCGAGCGTCGGGCTCTCTGCCTAAGCGACGCAGGTACTTGCCGAAGCAGCCGTGCCCCGACAGTACCTGCGTCACCCTGAACGACAGGGAGCCGTGCCTCCTCCCGAGCCAGTCGTCGAGTACTGGCCGGATCGCCTCGACGGTAGCGAGGCCGGCGGTAGGGCGCATAAGCCTCTGCCGCCAGTCCGCCACCAGGACCTGACGGAGCTCCTCTCGGCGCAGCTCGATCTGTCGCTGCACCGGACTGGAGCCCCGTGTCCGCTCTTCCTCGCGCCATTGGTACAATGACGCGAGTACTTTCGCCTCTAGGTCCCAGGGCGGGGATCCGGCCAGGACGCAAGCCGCCTCGTAGGATATCGTGCGATACCCGCGGACGACCCTGACGGCCATCGCCCTCTGCGGCTTGCGCAGAATGGCGAGTGTTCCGGCCGTCAGGTCCATCGCCCACACAGGGGCCCCATACAGGGCCATGGACCGCACGATTCCCACGTACAACCGCCTACAGGCGGCGCTCGGGCCCCCCATGTTGGGAAGCAACGTTGATAGCGCGCCTGCTGCACCCATCAGCTTGGGCGCCAGCCGCCGGAAGTGGGGTCCGAAATCCCACCGGCTGTCGAGCACCAATCCCAGGTACTTCATGGTGAACTCGACAGCTATCCGGGCCCCACTGACCACGATATGTGATCCCGGCGCCGGCGCACGCCGGGGGCCATGGAAAACCATGGCCTCCGACTTGTCAAGGGCCACCTCCAGGCCCAGGCGCCGGATGCGGTTCACCACCTGTGACACCGCAGCCGTGGCTATCAACGTCGCTTCCCTGTACGAGCTCCCCCGGGCAGTGACAAGCGTGTCGTCCGCATAACACGTCAAGTCGGCGCCCGACGGGAGCTCGCCTCTCAGCACCCAGTCGTAGCCGATGTTCCACAGGAGCGGTCCCAAGACCGATCCCTGTGGAACACCGCACGACATTTGGTGCCGACCGGCACCGTCACGTCCCCGATAGATGACGCATCTGTCCTCCAGGTAAGCCCCTACTATGCGGCGGAGGTAGGGAGGCACCCGATGGTATTTCAGGGCCTCCCTAATACAGTTCCAGGGTAGAGTGTTGAAGGCGTTGGAAATGTCTAAAGACACCGCCAACACCACCCCACCCCGGGACACCGTATCCTCCGCCAGAGCTCTCACGCGCATGATGGCGTCTATGGTGGAGCGCCCCCGATGAAAACCGAACTGGCTGTCGTCCAGGTTCGGCCCCTCTCCGCACAAGTGGCCGACGAGGCGATCTGCGATTATACGCTCAAAAAGTTTGCCCGCCTCGTCGAGCAGCACTATGGGCCGATACGCGGACGGCGAGTCCGCGGGGCGCCCCTCCTTCCTGAGCAGGACCAGCTTCCCCTCCTTCCACACACTGGGAAACTGACCCTGCTCAAGGCATGCCGTAAAGAGCTCCCTCAGCTGGGGCTCTAGCTCCTTCAGAGCAAGGACGAGAGCACGGCCAGGAACTCCGTCGGGTCCGGGCGCTTTATTCTTGGCCCGGAGCCGCGACACGGCCGCTCCCGTCTCTGCTTGTGTCACCACGGGGACATCGGTGCCCTCTTCTTCTGGAGAGTCTGTGGCTGAGGGTGAAACCATCGCCGGGGGAACATGTCCCGCCCGCTCAGGGAAGAGGGTGGATACCACCGCCTCCAGCAGCTGGGGTTGCATACTTTGCACCAGTGGGGGCGCCCAGGGACGCAACTTGCCCCGTACCCAACGGTAAGGGCGCCCCCACGGGTCCCGATCTAGGGACCCCAGCAGCTCTTCCCTGGCCCGCGACTTGGAGTCGCCGATGGCCAGCCACAGAGTCTCCTGGGCCGCGCGGTACACCCCATACCGCGCGGCCTCCTCGACGGGATCCCGTCGACGTCGTCTCCGGTAGCGCGTGTACTGGCGGCGAGCCGCGACGCACTCGACGCGCAACCGTGCAATGTCGTCGTTCCACCAGTACACGTTGCGCCTTGCGGACTGTTGGCGGACGCGGGGCATGGACGCGTCGCAGATCTGCGTCATCGCCCCGCGAAACCGCAGCGCCTCCGCTTCGACGTCGACGGGGCCGTCCGTCGCCGACTCCCAAATCCAGGACTGGACTATGGCAGCTTCCTCGAGTAGTTCCCTGTCGAGGCGCTTAAGCGCCCAGCGCGGGCCGTCGTTAATCGGGGCTCTTGGATGGCGGCCGCTCGCGGTCTGGGCGGAGACGTCGAACCGGATATACCGATGGTCCGACAGCGTCTCCACCTCCACGGCGACACGCCAGTCATGGACACGGCTGGCGACAGAGGGGCTAGCGAAAGTAACGTCTACTATCGACCCGCCCCGCTGCCGCACGCACGTGTATACCGAACCCCGATTCAGGACGACCAGGCCGGTCGTCACTACCCACTCCGCTAGCACCTCGCCCCGAGGGTCAGTGACCGAAGTTGGACCTACCTAGTTGGACTGTTTGTCCCAGGTATATATATTCGTCAACAACTTCGAGTGCAGAGCAACCAACTAGAATTGGAGTGAGTGCGACATGAGAGTTCGAAATGATCTTCGTCTTATCCATGTTCATCTTTAGACCCACTTGTTGGGAAGCTCTGCTGAGGTCATTGGGCATTTTGCCCAAGTCTTCCAGGATCTCCGCCATGACCACGATATTATCTGCAAAACGGAGATTAGTGATGTAGGTACTCGCCGTTGATGTTGATGCCAAGTCCTTTCCAGTCCAGGAGCTTGAAGACATCTTCCAATGCAGCAGTGAACAATTTAGGAGATATGACATCTCCTTGTCTCACTCCACGCTGAAGTTGGATCGGTTTCGAGTTCTGATCCTGGAGACGGACTGACATGGTGGCGTTTTTGTACAAACACTTTATCACCTCAATGTATCGATGGTCAATTTGGCACCGCTGGAGAGACTGTAGCACCGCCCAAGTCTCGATCGAATCGAAGGCGTTCTCATAGTCCACAAACGCCTAGCATAGTGGTTTGTTGTACTCCACGGACTTCTGTATAACTTGCCGTAACGTATGTATGTGGTCTATGGTGCTAAAGCCCTTTCGGAAGCCTGCTTGTTCGGGAGGCTGGAAGTCGTCGAACCTGTGAGCGAGACGATTCGTGATGACCCTAGAAAACAGCTTATAGACATGGCTCAGGAGGGACATCCGTCTGTAGTTTTTCAGGAGGATATTGTCACCTTTTTTGAAAAACAACACCACTACGCTCCTGTGCCACGCCTTAGGCGTTTCGCCTTTAAGGATGTCTGAATTAAATAGAAAAAAAGCAAATCATACACAAACATATTTGCAATCTAACCTATAAATGCGCAATGTAAACAATCCTCATCTAAGTCTTAAAATCGTTACAGTAACATGATTACATATCTGTTTTAGCAACTGTTCAAGCGTAAATATCATCCATATTTGATAAATTTTGTTCAGTTTGGTGTACTAACAAACATTGACGATAAACTTTAAAAGTAGTTTCCCAAGCTCCACTCCGGTTTGTTTTACTCATATTTGACACATTTCTTCACTGTTTTGCTTAAATAGAATTTGATAAAACATGCAACTATTCTTATATCAAGCACATTCAATTTTCCCGGTTCCTTCACATGCAGCGCTCATGAATAACTTCACTCACTCTCTCTTCAACACGATCGAAAAAAGTTCACCATGCGCGCCGGCCGGCTTATCATAACATTTTTATAAATCAGTAATTACCCCTTGAAACCACCAACAAAGTGACCAAGTAAACATCTGTGGAGGTCTCCATCACAACCCGGAGAGTGCAGCGCTGGGAACCCCGTAAGTCCACCCTTGTCTCTATTGTTTGTGCTTGGGATCCATGGGAATTCCACGAAGTTTCCCAGAAGACGGGCCTAAAAAATGCAGTCCAGCTATCGAAGAAATATCAGTATACCATCACCAAACATTTTTGGTCCTTCGAGCCGGATTTCGAATGTGGACCGTAATTTTGGGAAATTTTGAGCCGTCCATATTTGTTCACATAATTCTATCAATTTACTGATTCTATCATTTATCATCATAAAAACATTGTAATATCAAATCATCACATAAGCAAGCGGTATTTATTTATCATTTTCATTGACAAGTTTCATCCATTTAATGAAATCTAGTTTTCGCATTCGGACAGGAATAAATTATAATTAATTAGGTGATGCGATGTTAAACTCAACAGCACGACCAACGATGCTGCGCCAGAGGGAGAATGATCTGGAAACTCTCCATGACCAAATTCCCGATACAACAACATTTGGCGCATCGTACCCGGCACACATCGCAACACAACTGCTCAGACACGTCCTCTATACGGCTTCCTCAGATATCATGCCGGAACACGTCGAATCGCTTGGTGGCAAGAGTTTGTCTGGTAGGTGGTAACTTGTGTCGGTAGCCGATGTTATGGTCTATCACCGAGTACCTCACAAAGTACTCACTTCTTATTACAAGGAAAAATAAAACAAACTCATTTCATAAATTTTTCTTTATTTAAAAATACCTTAAAGCTACCAGTGAGCAAAATTGATGCAACTATTAGGAACAATCACAGCTACAGACTACCCCGAATGCAATGTTTTATAATTAATTAATTTAACTTGCACCTTTTAATTTATACAATAGAAAAAAAAAAGAAAATATACAGGGTTATTGGTAAAACCGGCAAAACACTAACAACCTTCTAGTATTATTACGAACATCATAAACACCACTATTTAAAAAAAACATTTACCAAAAACAAATTTTCGAGATTTTTTTCTATCGAACCTCCCAGGACTGTTTTCATTCCTTATATTTCGTTAAGACACGGCAGTATATTTACCTCTCCTGAGCTTTATTTACGGGTTGTAGGATGCAGGATTAAGACCCGCCATACAAATAGAACAAAAAAGCTCTGGAGCTCATGGAGGACAGACGTGAGGTGGTTTTGCGTTCGACAAGTGATGCTTGCAATACCGCAGCTCAATAAGCAGATCTCAGTCTCTGAAACGCGACGTACGTCGGTATAATACCGAACGTATAACGGAGGCTATAGAGAGAAACAGAGGCTCTAAAGTTTTCGAAAGAGATCTGACTATTGGGCATAGCCGGCTAAGCAAGCTGAAGACTGACGACGGCAAGATCATAACGTCCGGACCCGAGCTTTTGAGGGAAGTCGAGAATTTCTATGGATGGCTCTACACTTCGACGACCAATCCCTTTAACATGATAAATTAAATCTTGCTGAAGGCCCTAGAGCAAGATTAACCCGACATTACACCGAAGATATTCCGGACGCCAGCCTGCAGGAGATTCGATTGGATCTCAAACAGCTTAAAAACAACAAGGCGCCGGGCGATGACGGAATAATGGCTGAGCTATTATTGAAGGTGTGTGGTGAACCGATCCTTAGGGCCCTTCAGAAGTTATTTCATTCTGTCATAGTTAAGGTAAAAACGTTACAGGCATGGCGCAGAAGTGTCTTGGTACGCTGTTTCAAAAAGGGTAACAACACTCTTTTGAAAAACTACAGACCCATCTCACTTCTGAGTCATGTCTATAAGTTCTTTTCGAGAGTCCTCACGAATTGTCTTGCCTGCAGGTTTGACGACTTCCAGCCTCCTGAACAAGCTGGTTTCTGAAAGGGCTTCAGCACAGTAGAACACATACATACGCAGCGGCAAGTTATATAGAAGACCGAGGAGTATATATAGCCTACCCCTTTGTTTGGCGTTTGTAGACTACGTAAAAGCCTTTGATTCGATCGAGACCTGGGCTGTACTGCAGTCTCTCCAAAGGTACCAAGTAGACCGGTATCGGTATATTGAAGCGCTGAAGGGTTTGAAAATGCCACCATGTCAGTCGGAATACAGCGTGGTGTCAGACAGGGAGATGTTAACTCCACAAAACTGTTCACCGCTGCATTGGAGGATGTCTTCAAGGTTCTGGACTGGAATGGACTGGGCATCAATATCAAGGGCGAGTACATTACACACTTTCGGTTTGCTGATGATATCGTAGCCATGGCTGAGAGTGTGGAGGACCTGAGTACCTACTATGCTCTCAGTAGAGCCTCCGAGCGAGTCGGTCTTAAAATGAACATGGACAAGACGAATGTTATGTCTAATGCCCCTGTTGTACCGACTCCTATAAAGATTGGAGACTCTGTTCTCGAACTTGTTGACACGTACGTGTACGTATACCTGGGACAAACTATCCAGCTAGGAAGGTACAACTTCAAGAAAGGAGTCAATCGTCGAATCCAACTCGGCTGGGCTGCTGCTGGGAAGCTACGTGGAATTTTCTCGTTCAAAATACTGCAGTGTGTCAAGACAAAAGTCTTCGACCGGTGTGTGTTGCCAGTGATGACTTATGGAATTGAGACGTGGTCGCTAACAATGGGCATTATAAGAAGGCTCAAGGTCACTCAAAGGGCAATGGATAGGGCTATGCTTGGGGTTTCACTGCGCGATCGAATCAGGATTGAGGAGATCCGCAGAAAAACGAGAGTAACCGATGTAGCCCGAAGAATTGCAACATTAAAGTGGCAGTGGGCCGGGCACATTGCCCATAGGACCGATGCCCGATGCGGCTGACGGGTTCTCGAGTGGCGACCACGCACCGGAAGACGCAGCGTGGGTAGGCCTCCGACAAGGTGGACCGACGACCTGGTGAAGGTCGCGGGAAACCGCTGGATACGGGAGGCGCAGCACCGGTCGCCGTGGAGAACCTTGGGGAAGGCCTATGTCCACCAGTGGACGTCTTTCGGCTGAAATGATGATGATGAAGATGAGCTTTATTTTGCTACGTGTGGAGTTCCTAAGGGATACATTTAGGCATTGGATTTAAATGTTTTTATTTTTGTACGAGTCTCATGAATATTATAACTTACTTTAATATAGTTCTAAAAGGTTGTTAATATTTTACCCATAAACCTGTATAAATAATAATTATTATAAAATTATTCAATAATTAAGTATTTAAAAAGGAGAAAAAATTAAACTAAAAATTGTTGAACGTAAGTAAAAGAAAATCTACTAACACATTGAGGTAGACAAGAAGAAAAATTAATAATTATTATTATTTCAATTTATTTAAAATTTCGCGTATACTTTGGCCACGTCTTGAAATTATGATATTCAGTCTTTATTTACATTGTAAACCTTTTTTCCCCTTTATAAAATGATTTGTTTGTCTAGAGTCGAAAAAAAATACAGTGTGCCCAGTATATTTTTACTCCTATTTTTTATATATTTTAAGACTCCATCGTTGTCACTTATTCGCGGTTAAGGTGCGAAGCGTGTCGAATGATTGTGAATAACTATGGATTATTATTGGCGATGTGTTTGAGGCATACATCATGAAAGGGGCTATCTCAGTTTGGTTTTTTACACAATTGTTACTTTTGGAACGGCCTGGCCGTTGCAAAAGCAATAATTGGCGCCGATTTTCTTGTTAAAAACTAAACTAATTTTAAGTTAAGTGCATCACATAAGTTAAGTCAAATTAAGATAGGTAGGTAGGTACTCCATAGACAGTTTAGACCCGATTATAAACATGGCGACTAAAAATACACCAGTTTGACAAGTCTAAACTGACAGGTCTAAACTGACATTTTGTCTTCTGTCCTTTTCGTAACGAATAAGAAAGAAAAAGAAGCACTGCACTTAAATTTAATTTAGTTTGTGAATGAGGGAATCGGGGCCAGTGTCTTATATTCTCTATAAATAAATAATTAACAACTAATCTTTGCTTCAGCTTATAATCTGATGTTTCCGTTTAAAAACAACTTCTTTAAAATAAAACCCTGAGGCAATCCACCTTTATATTGTTTCAACCTTATAAAAAATAGCGACTCATAGACAAACAATCAATCTAACAATAAAAACAAAACAACAATTAACTATTAGTCTTTAGAAACGTTTCTTTTTCAAATGACAGTATTTTATTTTTAGTTGCATTTTTACTTTTAAATATTAATATAGATTTTAGACTATGGTTTTTTAAATCTTTTCTGTTTATCTGTTTAGTGAACAAGTAGATGCCTAGAAGGATCATGATTGTTGAAATTATTGCTGATAGAGGTGGCAAGACCACTCTGATGAAGAATATAGCCGTTCTTATGTGTGACGGCAGGCCTTCTTGATGCTGTAATAAAATAATATTCATTTAATTTCACAAAATTGGGGCACTTTTGGAACGGCAGAAATTTGATAGTTTATAAAGCAGCACCATAAGGTCCCTATTACAGAACCTCACTCAAAACTCAAGTGTTACATATGACTAGTTTCGACCAATCAAATAGCTTCAAACGAGATTTAAGTAAAGCTTCAGTTTTGAGTGAGGTTCTATAATACGGACCTATTTTTTTTTATAATTATAAACTAGCGCTTGACCGCAATCCCGCCTGATGGTAAGCAGTGATGTGATCGTAGATGGTAAAGCGCGCTAGTTTATTAAGAGCCTATTCACTCAGAAAAACTGAGCGAATAGGAAGGTAGACGGCAGTTGAGCGAGGTGATGCAATGTTAAACCCAACAACACGACCAACGATGCTGCGCCAAAGGGAGATTGATCTGAAGACCCTCCACGACTAAACTTCCAACACAACAACATTAAGCGCATCGTACCCGGCACATATCGCAACACAACTGCTCAGACCCGTCCTCCGTACGGCTTCACCAGACATCATGCTGGAACACGACAAATCGCTTGGCGGCAAGGCTTTGTCTGGTGGGTGGTAACTTCTGCCGGCGGCCGATGTTATGGCCTACCACCGAGAAATGGAAGTGCATAACGGGCTATTAATCAAAATGTAAATTATTTTGATAGTACAGACGACAGCACACCAAGCTACTACAATTTGTCAGTTTTTTTAAAAATTGGAATTTCAACTTTATCGTTAAAATATTATGATTCAATGTTGATTGGGAATATCTGACAGTTTCGGGTAGCTTGGCCTGCTGTCATCCGTACATATGTAACTTATTGTTAACCCATTATACTTATACGAAGAGGTGATGACAATACGACAATAAATTAAACATTGTGTACCTCAACACATTCTCAGTCTACCCATAAAAAATCATATAAATATATCCATTAGTTTAGTCACAGGAAATTATTTGTAATTTTTCACATTTTCTACATAATGTACATGTTGATAAGGAAGCGCTTACAGGTTGATGACCGCCGCATCAAGCGGTGGGTACTAAACATTAAAAATAATGGCGCGAACAAAAACAAGTCGATACAAGACCGCGCTGTCGCCGATCGGAGGTCAGTGAACCAATATTTTAAAGCATGTTCTATTCCGTTTACAATTTTATGCGATTTAGTTTGTTTGATATTTTCATTTTTTTTTTTGTTTTTGAAGCTAAGTTTTTTCTATGATTTCGGCTTATTCCTATGAGCCAGCATTGTCCGTGTTTTCATTTATTGTCGTATTATTAGCACCACTCTGTATATTAACCCTTAGCTTAGTATGTTAGAAAAATTTGTCTGTCAAACTACGTAAAAACTGCAATGACTGTTGTTGAACTGTCAAAATGAAACTCATTGCTACTGATTAATGCAATTACCCTCCATCACCCAAATGCGTTTGCAACACACTATCAATTGGAATCCTTTTGAAGCAGGTAATATGGAGCCATGGATTAGACTCCATTGCTCCATATTTTTGGAAAATATGTCTGTTCAACTAAGTAAATAATGCAATGAATGCTGTTGAACTGTTATAATGAAACCCATTGTGTGTCAAGCAATTACTCTGCAGAATTTTCTACATTATTTTTTTTTTTTTATTTTTATTTTATATACAGTATGTTAAGAAAACCCTGTCCGACCCATAAGGATAATAAAGGTTAGGTAAACACATGACCAAATATAATATAAAATTTTACGTAATCATCATAGTACCAATACAAATGAATTTTGAAATAATCTTTTTTTCCCGCGAATTAATTCCAACTTCCCCGAAATTTGGTAATTTTTAAAAAAGTGACATCGGTATTCTTATGAGCGAATAGCAATGCGACCACGTGCCGCGTGCCCTGCCGCCCGCTGCCCTCGCAAGGGTGCTTAACGCACATTTATTAAGTTATCTCTTTTTGCGAAATAATATTTATTTTTTTAGGGGGATTTTTGTTTAAGTTTAGCCCGGTTTTGAATCCATTAGTAGAATCAGTTATCGATACCTAACACCACCTTCACGGGTCGGACAGGGTTTTCTTAACATACTGTATATACGGACAAATCACACAGATTGAGCTAGCCCCAAAGTAAGTTCGAGACTTGTGTTATGGGATACTAACTCAACGATACTATATTTTATAATAGATACATATATAGATAAACATCCAAGACATCACGACCTGGCCGGGGATCGAACCCGGGGCCTCCACGTCGCAGGCAGGCGTGTTGACCGCTGCCCCATGGAGACCGACAAATTTAAAAAATAATTTGTTTTCAAATTATATTATAAACATATAAAAGGAAGTTCCAGATACTTAATAGAATAAAAAAGAAATATGTCCACAAATCTAGTCTTCAAGACCTTAAAACGGCGGGCAGTTGCGTAAACTATACAATTTGTCTTTCTTTCCCCTTAGTGTTCCATCGAAAGGTAAAATATGAAAATCATTCCTATCAATAAAACCGCCCATTATGTCACCCTTTGTGAAATCTTCATATTTATGTTCTGTCATGTAATATGGTCTACACCAGTAGTTCCCAAACTTATTTTTCTCGTGGACCACTTTCAAAATTTTACTGGTTTCGGTGGACCCCCTGCTGCTACATTTCTACCACATTCTTAAAGTCGCCAAAAAATAAAAATTGTGTCACTTCTGAGTTCTGTCGCTATATTCCGATATGTAAAATAAAAACGAAAAATGGTACATTTTATATCACTTTATTTATTAAAATTAAGGTAATATAGGTTCAGGTCATAATTTTAATTAATGGGAAGGATGTATCTGATGGAGTGTCAGCAAACGATCAATGTTTGGCTTTATTTTTGTCAGCAATAACCGCAAATCCCCCCGCTCTGTGATGTTTAATTTGCTCCTTTTTTTTGTTAAGAGGTTTGTAACGGCACTAAAACTCCTTTCGACAAGGTATGACGAGGGAAAAGCTATTAAAAATTTCCTTGCGATTTCCCACAGTCCAGGATATTTTTCGGGTATTTCTGCTTGCAGCCAAAATGTTGGGTAGCCTTTTCTAAATTTCACCTTCAGCTCCTCATTAGTGCTTAGCTCGAGCAGCTCCTCTTGTAATACAACATTGGCCACTTCCGTTTCATCAAATGGATTTATGATCCACGGTGGTATATCCATCGTCAGTATATCTTCAAACCTGGTTTTGAAGTCATCATGCAGGGCACTTAAATGTTGACTGTAGGTATGGATATCCTCATCAATACATTCTACCTGCGACAAGTTTGGAAATTGAGAGAATTCGCGCCGACTAATGTTTTGCTTCATAAATTTCAATTTCCCAAGAAAAGCCGAAATGATCCCCTTTGTTTTTATTAAATTCAGGCTGTCCCCTTGTAACTGCAAGTTAATAACATTAAATTTTTTAAACAAATCTGTCAAATACGCAATGTCTGCTTTGAATTTGATCAAGTTTTCTTTTAAATCTGGATCTCTACTTTCTAAGAACTCTAATATGGAATCGAAAACAGAGTAAAATCTCGTTAAGCATGCACCTTTCGACAACCAGCGTACTTCAGTATGTAAGAGCAGTCGTTGGAAGTCTTCATCATTTTCGTCGCACAATTGAGCAAATAAACGTGTATTCAATGCATTGCTTCTGATTTTGTTGACAGCTTTTATTACAAAATGAAGAGATTGGTTCAACCTGTCACTTAAATGTTTTGCCACAAGATGTTGTCGGTGGATTACGCAATGAATAGCTGTAAGTCCTAGTATAATTCTTTTGAGATGACTTATAAACCCACGATATCGCCCGACCATTGCAGGAGCTCCGTCTGTTGCCACTGAAATAATGTTTGTAAATGGGATCGATTTTTCCGTAAAAAAATTACTCAGGACATTAAATATTGATTCGCCTTTAGTGTCAGTCTCCAAAGTTCTGGCAAATAGCAATTCTTCGTGAATTTCTTCCTCAACAATAAATCGGACATATGCCAATAGTAATGCTTAATTACTGGGTAACGTTGACTCGTCCAGTCGTATAGAAAAATGAGTTTTTTGCAGATGATTGCACAAAAAGCTTTCGATATCAGAGCTCATTTCATCAATGCGTCTTTGTACAGTATTGTTACTTAATGGGATTCTATTTAGTACGTCAAATGGAGATTTGTGCAAAACAGTTTTTAAAACCTCTTCAACAGCGGGTAAAATTAATTGTTCTCCGATAGTGTGCGGTTTTCCAGATTTTGCTATAAGTAATGAGATATTGTAAGATGCCCGCAAGCCATCATCGTTACTTTGAGATGTTGAAGCGAACATACTGTGCACGGTGGGTCTCTTTCCATATTTTTCTTTCAATGTTTGAAAATATTTTAAATCTTTACCTATTTTATCAGTATGACACCTTTTTAGATGATCTTCGAGCTTTGATGGTTTCATAGAGTCATTGCTCAAAACTTTGTTGCATAATAGGCACATGGGCAATTGTTTGTCTGCCTCTGATGGAACAAAACCATATTTCAAATAATCGACATTATATTGTCTACATTTTTTCTTTGCTGTAGCCATGTTTCGTGTCAGTTACCTTACCTGTAAAAAAAATATTTTAGTAACCAAGTTTTTTTCTGAATATAGGTATCACACCGCAGCCTTTGTCAGCACGCGGAAATAGAATTACGGCTTGTAAAGGGACCAAGTAATAAACCGCTGAGACAAATACAGACGTTTTCACAAAACGGTATCAATTTTATAGTATATAATTTACCACTAATTTTTAATAGTATAAATAAAAATTGGTGTACTCAGTATCGAATACTGATCATATTTGTGTAGGAAAAAATAAAAGTCGAAATCCCAAAATTGTCCATAAAAACGATAACTCAAATTTTATTAAATCAATGAGTTCACGCGCTCCGTGTATTTGCGTATTTTATGTCTGCGGCTTCATTGTTAAAACGTGACAAACTGGCATCGAAGTTCAAGCCCCGCCCTTTTCCCATCGCCCGCGCACCGCTCGCTCTTTCCGAAAAGGAATAGTTTTGATAAAATAGTTACATCAAAATCATTTTAAAATGATTATGAAATTACTGTTTTATAAAATTAGTAGTTATTTGCAAGAAAAATTACAAAATTAATTGCTCTGCAATATTGCTTATTCGGCCTTTTTAGAGAGGCAGTGCTTCTCTCGTGAAAAAACAATTGAATAAAACGTGCTTTGTTTGTCTTCAAATCGAAAGAGGACAATTAAAATATCTGTAAGTTACTAAGTTACCTATCTATACAGGCCGTTGTGATCAACCGACTAGTACACGTAAACAAAATACTTAAGTACTATAACAAAAAAAAGGTAGGTTACTTACTTTTCTCCGGCACTAGCAAACACAGATATAAATTTTCTCACAACTTTTTTTCCAAATTCCGCCTTTTTTCGAAATTCCGGAAACGAATGAATGCGTTTGCCTTTGGCATCAAGTATTTATAGTGGTGATCAAGTTCATGTCTGAACAAGCATTAAGCATTGTCGGGCGGATAGCGCTTTGCAAGTCTGTACCTACACGAAATTGTACGTAATATCGAATACGCAAGTTTGGACAAGTAACAGTCGCTTGCCTTATTAAAATATTATCTGCTTAGATAGGTACTTAAAACAATGTAGGTAGGCCCTTATAAAAACTATGCTTACATTTTTGCTCTTTACTATCAAAAGCAGATACATTTTTGTGGACCCCCATTAACATCTTATGGACCCCCATTTTTTGTTCACGCCTACGTAGACCCCCAGCAAGTCTCCCGTGGACCCCTGGGGGTCCACCTGGTCCATTTTGGGAATCACTGGTCTACATAATAAAGAGTATTTTATCTTTCCAACGAATTAGTAAGTATTGGCGCCGATTCTCTAGTTTACAAACTAAACTAATTTTAAGTTAAGTGTATCTTTTTCTTTCTATTTCATTAAGAAAAGGATAGAAGATAACATTTTAGTTTAATCCTGTCAAAAAGTAAGATATTCCATAGACAGTTTAGACGCGATTATAAACATGGCGCCCATTAATACATCAATTTACTTCAGGCGCGGGCTAATATGACAGGTCTAAACTGACATAATTATTATGTTCTGTCCTTTTCTTAATAAAATAAAAAGGTAAAGATGCAGTGAAATTCAATTTAATTTAGTTTGTGAACAAGGAAATCAGGGCCATTGTCCTAAAAAAATATTTCGGATTATATGTACAGACGACAACGCATAAAACTACTATAATCTGTCAACTTTCTTTATTCGAATTTCAATTTTACCTGTCGGTAAAAAATGAAGGCTCAAGGTTAAGTGGGAATATTTGACAGTTTGGGTAGCTTGTACTAGAGATGGTTAATATAGCGCATAGCGCCATTCAATAGCACGCTATTTCCTCATAGCGCATAGCGCACGCTATGTAGGTGGACGTTACGACGCTATGACGCTATTCACGCTATGAATGAAATTGATCGAATAACTCGCACAGCGCGTGACGGCGCTTAGCGCGCTTGTTGTCCCTGCATGCTATTTTCGTCGCGCGAGATCTTTCTTGTTATTGTGTAAATATTATTATAAAATTCTGTTCCATTGTAAAACGAACTAGTGACGATTATTTAGTGTGTGCAAAGGTATTGTTAGTGTGTAGATATTAGTATAAAATTCTGTTGCAAAACGAACTAGTGACGATTATTTAAATAAGCCTATAATTGATTTACGATTTATTAAAATTAATGTTAGAATAACCTTTACCAATTTTTGACAGTCCTATGCCTGAAAAGTATGAAGGAGAGTTCATTGATATATTTTATATTGCTTTTTTACATTCCGTTATAGCATGCGGTCTGTCTAACGAAGAACGATAATTATATAATGTAACGCGCTACGAAATTTAGCGTGTTGCAATAATAATCGCGCCTGCTGGACGCCCACGTGCTTTCTTATTTATAACATAGCGCATTTAATAGCGCGTTAGAATTTAATAGCATATAGTCTGTAGCGTGCTATTGTTTTATAGTCGTTTTGAACAACTCTGGCTTGTACTGCTGTCGTCAGTACTCGAAAATGTGTTATGAAATTAGGTTACTGGTTACAAAGAAAGACAGAATTAAAGAAAGAAAGAAGAAAGATGAAAGTTGCTGGTTACTATGCCAAAAGGGTAGTGGAGTTATTTAATAATAATACTTTTATTTGTTAACATAGGTAATAGAGATACAGTTCTTGTTTTTGATGAGCAGAGCGCTATGTTATACCAGTAGGCGTACAAATATACATGCAAATCTAGATTATTTATTATTCTTATGACATAACTAAATGAGGAATTATTAAAATGTAAAAAAAAATAGTAAAAAAAAAAATAAAAGTCAAAATAATTATGATGTCAAAAAAAGTAATCATAATTAATGAAAAAATATAAAATAAAAATAAATTGCATTTCTACATTAATTCGTCATTCAGGTATTCGTCGATTGTGTAGTAGCATTTATCAATTAAGAACAATTTCATTTTTTCTTTTATTGTGTAAAATTTAATTCTTTAATGGCGTTTTTTTTTTTTTTTTTGAAATAGCATCTCGTAGTTTACCTTGAGAGGCCGTGACTACTTAACCGGACTTTCCTGTGGATGCTGTAAATGAATTTAAAGCCTCCAGCCAGGGCTACTAAAAACCCCCTGTTGGGTACGAACCTCGGCTTAGGGCGTCGCTGGAGAGAACAGCAAGGGACGGCTGGATCGAGTATTTGTTTTAATTCGCTTTGATGACCGCGGCGTTTCCTAGTACTAGTTCTGAGAAGAAACGTCCGAAACAAACTCAGAGGTCATGGTTGGGAAATTATATTTACTGGCTCAGCTGCGGCGCGGGCTGGCCTTCATCGGACAAGACTTTAATGGCGTCTGGAATTTTGTTATAAATACGTGGAGCCATACCTAGGATACTTTTTTTGACTAGTGCAGTGTTGCATTTATAATTACACAAACAATTTTTCTATCGACTACGAAGTGGAACATTTCGTGCCGTTGTCATTTTTTCGAAAAGGTTAGGATTCTGTTTGATAAAAATACTCATTTCTAGTAGCAGGTCATGATGGAAAACGATCTTTTCCTTATTGGCCTGGGTCTTCTTGGATGTTTATCTATATATGTATCTATTATAAATATAGTATCGTTGAGTTAGTATCCCATAACACAAGTCTCGAACTTACTTTGGGGCTAGCTCAATCTGTGTGATTTGTCCGTATATATATACAATATGTAAAGAAAACCCTGTCCGACCCAAAAGGATCATAAAGGTTAGGTAAACACTTGACCAAATATAATATAAAAGTTTACGTAATCATCATAGAAACAATACTAATGAATTTTGAAATATTTTTTTTTCCCACGAATTAATTCTAACTTCACCGAAATTTGGTAATTTTTAAAAAAAGTGACAACACTGGTATTATTACGAGCAAATAACGATGCGACCACGTGCCGCGTTCCCTGCCGCCCGCCGCCCGTGGAAGGGTTGCTTACTGCACATGTATTAAGTTACCTCTTTTTGCGAAATAATAATAATTTTTTTAGGAGGTTTTTTTTAAGTTTAGCCCGGCTTTGTTGGCATTAGTAGAATCAGTTATTGATACCTAACAATACCTTTACGGATCGGACAGGGTTTTCTTTACATATTGTATATATATTTATTTATTTTTATAACGCGGACACCGTAAGAACTTTTAGCGATTTAAAGTACGGCGCGCAACTGTTTTCTGTTTTCAGAAACACACATGGCATGGGTTTCACACATGGCTCTAATGCACCTTTTTTGTGCCTTGAATATTAACTCTTTATCCGGAGAATTATCCTAGAAATTAATACCGTATCGTATGAGTATTACTCACATATTCAGCCCAGAACAAAGGTATCACTTGATTGGACAGATTTTTAAACTTCTCACTGAATCCTGTAAGGTCGTGGATCCTTAGATTGCTCTGCATTCTGGCCACGGCTTCAAACGGCGTACCCGTGTACTGAAACAGGAAAAAAAGGATTATTTGGACTACGAATAACGTCATTAAGATCTGAACAGGCTTTGAGATACTTTCCCTAGTCCCATCTAGTGTTGCAAAAAAAAACCGTTTTTTTTTCTAATGTGAAAAAAAACCTGAAAAAAAAACGGTTTTTTTTTTTGGACCATGTTTTTTTCAAGAGCATGAAATCTGAAACTTTTATGGCATGTACCGTCAAATAATTAATACTTAAGAGTACGTAATAGAGTCTTAGGTTTATTCTTGAACCTACGGTACTTTTCTGATAAAATAGTACCAAAAATTCATAAAAATATTCGCAACATTCATTGATATTAACATCAACGAAAGAGAAGTCACCAAATCATATATTTGTGTTGTGTACGGGGTAATTGAAGACGAAGAATAAATGAAAAAAAAAAGAGTTGTGATTTGTGATTTATTGTTGGAAGTAGTGAATTATGAATAAATAATGTATTGATTTATTACACAAATTACAAATTTAATTTATACAGTATGTTACGAAAACCCTGTCCGACCCACAAGGATAATAAGGGTTAGGTAAACAAATGACCAAATAAAATATAAAATTTTGCATAATCATCATAGTAACAATACTAATGAATTTTGAAATAATCTTTTTTACCAGCGAATTTACTGTAACTTCCCCAAAATTCGGGAAATTTAAAAAAGTGTAAACACCATTTTAGACCTTATAATTGTCGGCTTTCTTTTGATTATTTTTTTAGGTTCTTTAGCGGCGTCAGTGTGTCTAGCCGCCGACGGCGGCAAAGGAATAATTAGAGCTGTACTAGTTTATGCGTAATAACGTTTTGTTTTTGTCGCTATTATTCGAAGCTGTACCTGGCCGAATGATTTGTTGTAAAAACACAGATTACCTAATGGTAAAAGTACTTTTTTTGATTATCGATTAATTACTCATAACAATATTGTAACACAAGTACCTATTATTAGTAAATAGGAACTAGAAAGGTCTTATGAAATACGATTTTAGGAGAATATTATAAACAATGTAAAGCATTTAGCATAAAGTTCACCTGATTTAAGTTATGTGAAAGTTCTAAAATCTAAAGAATGCCATGCGATGTTGAATCGATGCGTGAAATTCTGAAATACAAAATTGATACCAAAAATCGATACGAGAAATATTTTGAATACTTTCACACCTCTAGTCAAAGGGCACCGCCGTGCAGTTAGAGTACCTATTTTTTTTTTTTTTTTTTTTTTATTAAAATATAAACCAGCGCTTGACCGCAATCCCGCCTGATGGTAAGCAGTGACGCAATCGTTGATGGTAAAGCGCACTAGTTTATTAAGAGCCTATTCACTCTAGCCTTGAAGACACTCAAATTGTAGTCCGACGGAAACACCGCCGCCGGCAGATTGTTCCAGTCCCTCGATGTACGCGGTATAAAGGACGAGGCGAAACGCTTCGTCCGGATCGTTGAGGTGTTAACAACATAAGGGTGGAAACTCGCCGTACGACGGGTCGTCCGATGGTGGAACGGAGATGGGGGAATTAAATCGTGCAATTCCCTCGCACACTCCCCAGAATGTATCCTATAGAACACCGAAAGGCTGGCTACTCTACGCCTGTGCTCTAGGCTTTGGAGACCAACTCGAGTTAAATCAGGGTCACCAATCAGCCTCTTCGCACGCCTCTCCACTGAATCCAAAGTGGCCAGGTGACACTTAGCAGCACCAGCCCAAATGTGGCTGCAGTACTCCACACACGAACGGACCTGTGCTTTGTACAACATTAGAAGCTGCCCTGGTGTGAAGTACTGCCGGACCTTTGCGATTACACCAAGTTTTCTGGCAGCCACCTTGGCCTTGGACTCAATGAACCGCCCAAAGTTTAGGTTCGAGGAAATCTCAACACCCAAAAGCTGAAGGCGGTCGGTACACTCCAAGGATACATTCCGAAAAGTAGGAGCCAAGGTGAACGGGCTCCTTTTGGCGGTGAAGAGACACGCCTGCGTTTTGTACCTATTTTTATACCTATTTAGTACCTATTTTTATGAAATAAAAATCATTTTTATTTTAAATTTATTAGTTTCGCGTAGACATCGCGTCCGTGTAGACGTATCGTTTATTGTGTGATCATATAGTTTTCTAACGTAATGTAACCTGCTGATGGAAGGTACCTAGTGAAACTGCAATTGTGTTGTGTTGTGATCAGGTGTTGAACGATTCGGATGTGACTACTTCTTGGTCAATGTGGTTCCAGCATGACGGTGCCCCACCATATTTTTGCCGACCTGTACGTGAGTACCTCCACTATCAGTTCGGCGAGCAGTGGATTGGTAGGAGTGGACTAACGTTGTGAAACACCGTGCTAATGTTAGTGAACGAAATATGGAACAACATCTCCGCCACAGCCATTGTGCTCATCGAATGAAATTCGAAGATACATTCGGAGGGTCAGACGACCTTCCTACTTAAAAAAAAGTTCTTTTCACGAGCTGCCTAAGTAGGTATCATTGTTTCTTTCTAGAGTCGATAAACGTGGTTAGACTACCAATACCTACATGCATGAGGTCAACTGAGGTCATGACCTGTGCCTGTGTTGCCATGAAATTACCTATTTATTTTATTTAAGTTATTTATTTTTAAGGGGGTATTTTTTTTTTAGTTTAGCCAGGTTATGTACGCATTAGTAGAATCAGCTAACGATACCTAACAACACCTTCACGGGTCGGACAGGGTTTTTGTAACATACTGTAATTGAACTAAAACGTAAGCTAGAAAAAAAACCAAATTTAGAAAAAAAAAACAACAACGCTAATTCTTTTTCATGTTTTTTTTCAATAAAGTGAAAAAAACCAATTTTCTTTTTTTTCATTTTACATCTCTAGTCCCATCCTTTTCCCCCATAATTTGACAACACCAATCGCCGCCAAACCTACGCACCGCTGGCGCTGGCGATCGTACGAAAGCGGCAGCCGGTGGGCATCAATAATCTTGGCGCGCGGTGGAAAATCTCATATATATTGTGAAATACGACTGTTTGTGAGATGGTGTGGTGATTAACTGGTTCCAAGCATCCCGTGAGTACCCAACATTTCATTCTACATGATGTATATGTTGATAAGGAAGCGCTTACAGGTTAATGACCGCCGCATCCTGCGGTCCCAAACTTTAATAATAATGGCGCGAAAAAAGCAAGTCGATACAGGATCGCGCTGTCGCCGGTCGGAGGTCAGTGAACCTTTATTTTTAAAGGATGTTCTATTCCGTTTGCAATTTTATGGGATTTAATTTGTTTGAAATTTTCATTTTTCTATGTTTGAAGCTAGGTTTTTTTCTATAGTTTAAGATTATTCCTATGAACCTTGCATTGTTCGTGTTTTCATGTATTGTCGTATTGTCAGCACCACTCTGTATACAAACTAAGGACATTACTCCTATAGATGGCAATTAACGGTATTGGAAGAGTTTTAACTCAAAATAAAATACTTCAATCATCATCATCACAGCGTTAATCCCAGTCGCATCCAAAGCCTTTTCAGCTGCGGTTTTATGAAATCACGGTAAAAGTAAAACAAAATGTATACTACGGTCAGCTGCTGCGAACTATAGTCGCTGCCATATTGGCCTTGGCTGCTCTGACGAGCGCCTTTCACTTTATCCCTACTCCGCGGCCGACCGTCACGCGACATGCAACACACACACGAAAAAGTTTGAGACGATCTAATAAAAGTTTCACTTTAAAAACAAACCAGAGTCTCTGCTATACGGAATATATTATTCACGCCCAAATCCTAAATCTGGACTGCTGATGAGACTTTCCAGACGATAGACGAACTCAATAGCAGATCGCCAGTACCAGGGTTTGAACCTAGACGCAGCAGTTCAGCATTTGTTACGACCAGTCGGGGTATTTCTCCACAACTCCGATGTTACTAAAATATTAAAATAGGTACAACTTACTGGTTCCAAAATAACGAAGGAGTTATGCTTGAATCTGTCTGGTTTAAGGCCGGTTACAAAGTAGTCTTTGGGTATGCCGCCCGTGTAAAAATGAGGATAAGACACCACCATTGGGAAGTCTGAAAAAATAAATTAAAACTAATCTTCTAAACTCTAAAGTCATAAAATAATTTACAGACGATAGCACATTAAGCTCCTACTATCTGTCAAATTTATTCATTCGATTTTCTACTTTTTTGTTTAAAGAATTATGACTCTAAATTGTTTGGATATATTTGACAGTTTCGGTTAGCGTGCCCTACTGTCGTCTTTTCTACTCCCACAGGTTATACTTGTATCATTTCATTTTCTACATATGATATACAGATGCCAGGGTCAAGTTACCCGAAAAAAGCTTTGGCAATAACGTTAAAAATCTATTTAAGAAATTCCACAGATTGTAGTACCTTGATGTGCTAGAGTTTGTACCCTTTCATCTATCTTTAACGGACGTTGGACACTAGCTTATTGTGTGTGAAAAGAGGCCTTGATCAGCTCACCGTACCCTGGAAGACTTTATGGGGTCGTGTTGGTCAGAGCTACATGGACTTTTTTGCCAACTACTGCCATCCAAAACTGTAGACAGAGCCGAATTCCCTGTCTACCGAACAGATGTTAAGTGCCCTTTTGACATCCAATCACTATTACATGTTAATAAACAACATAATTATTATATCTATATCAATTCATGTGATTGGTGTTGCTCCATTATAATTAACTATAAATTAACAACTAAACTTTCTTATTTCTTTATCTCGAAATATGTCTTATTTGTTTGTAAGAAACAAATATCTAATATTGATGACCATATGTCATCAATTAGTATGAAAAAAAAAATGTGACGTCAATTAGAATTGTTATGGTATACATATATGTAACATTGACGATTAAGTAAATTGTAGGTCCTTCTAAATTTATTTTTAAGAGATATTTAGTCGCACAGGGGGATTTGATAGAAAGCCATAGGTATGTCTAAATAGTATTCTCACTAAAGTAACACTTCGATGCGTCGCTGAGTCCTGGTGGTAGACTTGGTTCGGTGTCATAACAGTCGGTGCCGTTGGTGACGCGGTCGAAAACACTCTCCGATAAGTTGTAGCGATAAAGTGGGACATTGTGCATTGTCAGCTCACCTGGAAAGGAGGAAAGTCACCCTGTTAGCTTTTGGCTTATAGAGGGTCACAGTTGGAACCTGTAGGGTAATTGTGTAACACACTCTCAAGAGAGAGGGGTTTAAATTTGAGAGTACAACAACATTTATTGAGTTATTTGCTCATTGCATTGGATTGGATCATTCATTGAACGGAGCATTGGATTAGCAATACGCTTCAAAATGATGCCGATTTTGACTTATAGTGTGTTACATGATTTGGGTGCTGAATGTCAAACAGCGTACAGCGTGATTCTAAATGCATTAAGTATACTCGTATCGAGCATACAGTAATCTGTATGTCTACCATGAGTTTTCATTACGAGACTCGATCATACGCAGTGCTTCGAATTGATTCCAAATGATAGTCATATTGGGTGCTAGTTTCTAGCAGAGAAAAAGCTAGTTAGCTCCGGAGGAGGGCAGAGAGGTGTATGCCTAAATTTGTCTTACATTTTGGTAATTATGTTCCATATTATAGAAGGCGAGTCTACTGCCATCACCCGGACACAAATTAAGATTCCTGGTTGCTTCTGAGAATGTCCAGATGGAAAACCAATAACACTTTGGTATTTGAACCATGCCAGGCCATGGCCTTAATCAAAATTAAAATCAAAGCATTTATTTCAAATAAACCAGTTACAGGCACTTTTGAATTGTCAGAAGGTCGGTCAGTCAGTAAGGTGAAGCTAGTCGCCCATTCCAAAGAGTAGGTACCTATGGAGAAGAACGGGCAAGAAACTCCATGGACACTCTTTTAAATTATCAAGCTATTGATACAAATATTTGATTACATCATTCATTTTGAAATCAATCGTGTGAGAACGATGCAGAAATATATTGTACGCTGAGAGCGTCCATTATGAAAAAAAAAAAACAGCAATTCAGAATTTAAAATACGCCGTGGCAGCTAAGAGATGACCAGTCCCCTCTGACGGCGTCCGTTCACGAACATGACGTATGGATCAGCATCATTCAGCTCAACCATATTGAAGGGAACCTAATGACCCAACACACACGCCACCACTAGCGAGACATTTGAGTGAGCATGACATACTCTCAACAGCCATAGCACTATCAAGTCAATAAAAGACTAACCCAACAAATAGATGCTTTACAGCACGTGCTCACACGTGTTCCATGCAATTATACAATACTAAGAAATTGAATCTACACAATGCAAAGACAGTTTTGTCGAAGGTTCAGCAGCTCCAACGGTGTTCCCGAATGCTAAGTTTAGCTCCTGTGTAGCTGCACCAGTGCCGAATACCCCTGTCAGCGATGCAATTCCGTAACGTACAATATGCCTGGCTGCATAGTGTGTACTGGCTTTGAGTTAAAAAAAAAAACAAACAATTGCAAATTTAAACTACAAGAGGAAAAATCAAAGAACAGTCAGTGTAAGTATAGAAATCGGACGCAGTTCAAGCCCAATCCTTTTTGTCGTCAATATAATCCTTAACACTATAAAATGCTTTCTGACACAACTTACGTTTAATGAAGGATTTGAATTTATTTAGGCTCAGATCTTGAACCACCTCTGGAAGCCTATTGTAAAAATGTATACATTAGCATCTAAAAGAGCCACCTATTTTCTTGAGCCTTGTTGTAGGTACAATAAATTTGTGCTTGTTCCTAGTATTTATGTTATGGACATCACTGTATTTTTTATACAATTTTATATTTTTATGAGCATACAAAAGATTTTCATAAATATATTGAGACGGCACGGTCAGTACATTAATTTCTTTAAATTTTTCTCTGAGAGAGTGTCTTGGACTTAATTTATAAATTGCACGAACAGCTCGTTTCTGCAAAACAAATATTGTCTGAATATCAGTGGCATTTCCCCACAACAGAATGCCGTACGACATTACGCTATGGAAATAGCCAAAGTACACTAAACGGGCCGTCTCAATATCAGTCAAATTACGAATTGTTCTAACTGCGTATGCAGCAGAACTTAGTTTTTTTGACAATTTTTCTATATGGGGACCCCATTGAAGCTTAGCATCCAGAGTTATACCCAAAAACACTGTGCTGTCTTCAGATTCCAATTCTTCGCCCTTTATCAAAACTCTAGTTTTCACCTGCCTAACGTGAGGTAGAGTAAACTTAATGCATTTGGTTTTTTTCTCGTTTAAGAGTAAATTATTAACATTAAACCAGTGAACTACTTTGGAGATCGCGCTATTTACATCATCGGTGACCTGCTGCTGACGTTTAAGTTTAAATAAAAGTGAAGTGTCATCTGCAAACAACACTATATCGTGATTGTCCTTTATGAGGTACGGCAGGTCATTAATGTAAATAAGAAACAAAAAGGGACCAAGAATTGACCCCTGTGGGACTCCCATTGTTACTAAAGATCCGGAAGATCTTTTTCCATTGACGTCGACGCTTTGAATCCTACCACTCAAGTAGGATGTAATAAGATCCAATGCAGAGTTCCTGATCCCGTAGTGGCGGAGTTTCCTGATTAACGTCTCATGAAGAACGCAATCGAATGCCTTGGACAAATCACAAAAAATGCCCAAGGCATCGCATTTATCCTCCCATGCATTGTAGATATGATATAGAAGTTCAACACCGGCATCAGTAGTTGAACGACCCCTTGTAAAACCGAACTGTTTGCTATGTAATAATTTATGTTTATTAAAAAAACTTAGCATTTGGTTTAAAATTAATTTCTCAAAAATTTTACTAAAGGTAGGTAGTACAGAAATAGGTCTATAATTTGTGGGGTCTGATGTACTGCCTGATTTAAACAAAGGTATTATCTTACTATTTTTCATGAGATCAGGAAACTCTCCACAGTCAATACAAGTATTAAAGATAAGCGCTAGAGTGGGTGCCACAATATCAATAATAGACTTCGCAACTTCCACCGAATGACCCCATAGGTCAGCAGTCTTTTTTATATTGAGAGTGTGAAAGATTTTAATTATATCTTTACTGGTAACATATTCAAAATGAAATTCCGAATTACAAACATTAACATTTTCTTTAAGCAAAGACTCAGCAACAGAAGGTGATGAGTTTTGGGATTTAGTAGTTAAAACTGGAATATCCGAAAAGAAATTTTCAAACACCTCAGCGACTTGCGAGTCTGATTTTATTATGTTGCCATTAACAGTCAGGCTTAGAATTACAGCAGTAACATTTGCGAGCACTATACCAATGAGGTAGTTTAGCAGGCAAACAATTAAGGTAGGAATTATTTGCCATACCTGTAGAGCTATTCATAACCACTTCATACGCTTCAGTCCCTTACCTTATCGAAAATCAATCAATGCGATACAGTAGATTTACTATATTTTACCGCCTATCTGATCTCCGATTCTTCAAGTTCTACGATAAATTTTATACAAAATGGATGACATGAACTTACTATCGAAATAAAGCGGCATGAGTTTGCAGACAGTCTTTCGCCAATATTTCAGTACATCTTGCTTGGTTAGCCGCTGGGCGTACATCACGCCTTCAGTGGAGCCGAAGACACGGTCTGGGCATTCCTGGAAATTGAACAATTTAAGGTTTAACAAAAAGATAAAGAGGGAAAAAATGTATAATCAAAATATGGCATACGTTTCACATACCATCACTACCGTAGGCACCGAAGGATGGACTGAGGAGTACCTCATTAGTAGTTAGATCGACATTTAGCCGGTTATATAGAATTTCCATCAAACTCCATGCAATACGGCCGAGCCTAATGCCTTTGATCAATCACAAATCATAACAAACTACTGAGAAAGTTCTAATTCAAAGAATTGAATATTCTTTTTACTATAAATAATATTACAGATATGAATATAGTTTTACAAAGGATTACCAATGGGTCTGATTGCTAAAAGCAATCTTTTAAAGACATCCTTTGGATGGTTTTAGGAGAAGGGACAGACCGTACTGCAGGTAGTCAGATTGATAAACTCAATGACACTTGCAGATTTGGGACAAAACCCAGGATATTTTCCCCAGCAAAAGCGCAAGCTTACACTTCTCAAGCCTTGTTCTACCCGTATGCCAAACATCTAAATCCGTTTAGCCGTAAAGGTGTGTCGTGTGTGCCGATTAAGTGGTTGTGTACACACAAAATTACTCTGGCATTTAAATATGTATTATAGTTACTTCAGGATCATATCCAGGTAGCTGCGGCTCTCCTCGAAACCTATTAATCTGGAAGAACTCCTTGTGGCCCCATTGAGGACCTATCTTCACTGTCATCTCGTCCGTAAAGTCGGCGTAGACCTGGGAAATTAATGACGCTTTGTCAAAATAATTGATTAGGGTCATCTCAAGCTTTGCAAGTAGGTATTGCTTTGCTCTTGGAATATTTGAAACCATTCAGTAAAATCTGCTTTCAGTGTTGGTTGGCAAAGAGCTGCCCTGTGGAATGGCATAAGTATATCTATTGCTGCAACAGGGCGCCAGTAGGAATAGGGTATTTGACTAAAAAAAACTAATTAGTCCGTCAGTCAGACTTCCAAAAAATACCTAGACACGTATTTTTTCTTTTTTCATATAAACAAAAAATGAAGACGACACATTGCGTTGAAAACTCGTGTGACGTCACTGCACGCTACACTTTTTAGCGACCAGTGACGTCACCAGCCACCACTCCTGATTTTTGATGCCTTTTATATTTGTCAATTTTGATTGATTTGATAAAACAAAAAATACGTGTTTAGTATTTTTTGGAAACTTGACTGACAGACTAATTAGTTTTTTTTTAGTCAAATACACTATTAATCTGCCACATTTGCAAGCTTTTACCCAACCGAGTTGCCGTTGGCTTCCAGTATTACCGGATGCAGTGGAATACCCGTATTTTACGTCAAGCAATTTTATGATGATTTAGTTAAAAATTAACAAACTTATTGACAGCAACTCTATCATCTTTGCCTCTCAAAATGGATGTAGGAGCGAGTTCTGCGGTATTAAAGATCTACTCCTCATTGATATGGCCATTAGCCAACAAGTTCGTCGTTCCGAAAGGATCTATCGACATTTTGGGTAGATTATAAGAAGACCCATGACTCGGAGCCACATACATGGCTCGTGCGTGTGGTAGAATTTTATAAAGTAGACGCAACTTCGGTAGTTTTCAGGTAGTCTGGCCTGCATTCGCAACAGAGTGCAACAATTTGAGCAGGATTTGTAACAGTTATGGAATAAATGTTAAAAATGCAATTTTGTTTTTTATTTCAAGTAAATCCTACGAAAAGATAGAGATACGAGACAGCTTTTACCTTATAAGAATGAGATAACAGATTTATAGGCTTCTCAGGTATAATTTAAGCAAAAATATTTTTTAAATCGTAATTTTGAATACTAGCCTTAGGTGAACCGATTCAGAATTTTAGCAAATTCACAAAGTTGTTAAAAGATTTTTATGGCATGTGGTACATCCTTAGCAAGAGGGTGACTGGAGAATTAATGAGGGAGTCGGAAGATCTCGACCTCGCTTTTTTTTTGTAGCTATATAAACAGGGAAGAGTGAAGGTACCAGACCTCGAGGTAGGTCACCGATGAGGTGGACGACAAAATCAAGTCGGCAGTGGTAAATTAATGCTCCAGACTGTCGTCCAATAGGGATAGATGGAGAGAGATCGTACAGCGAGCTACACCAACGTCTCAAAATCAGTCATAGTGACCACGACCGTCCTGTCAAGAATGAAACGAAGAAGAAGAGGATGTAAACGACGTTAACATACAGCTTTAATTTAAGTTTTACTTTTGCGAGTGAATTAAAAAGAAACTAGGAAATTAATGAGCCATGTCTAAAAGCTTTCTAGTTTTCTAGGGTCATCACGAATCGTCTCGCTCGCAGGTTCGACGACTTCCAGCCTCCCGAACAAGCAGGCTTCCAAAAAGGCTTTAGCACTATAGACCACATACATACGCTGCGGCAAGTTATACAGAAGTCGGAGGAGTATGCTTGCTATGCTTGGCGTTTGTGGACTATGAGAAGGCCTTCGATTCGATCGAGACTGAGCCTATTCACTCAAAAACTGAGTGAATAGGAAAGAAGAGACAGTTGAGCGAGGTGATGCAATGTTAAGCCCAACAACACGACTAACGACTCTGTGCCAGAGGGAAATTGATCTGGAGACCGTCCACGACCAACACAACAACATTTGGCGCATCGAACCCGGCACACGTTGCAGCACAACTGCTCAGATCGATCCGCCGTACGGCATTAACAGATATCATGCCGGAACACGACGAATTGCTTGGCGGCAAGACTTTGTCTGGTGGGTGGTAACTTCTGCCGGCAGCCGATGTTATGGCCTACCACCGAGAAAAGGCTTCTCCAAAGTCTCACCCCAGCTAGGAACACTACGAATTTATTTGAAAGGTGATTGCGCCACCAATGTCACGTAATGAATTGTTCATGTCGAAAAAGACGGCCGCATGACCCGTCTTATGATGGAGGTTTGAGACAAAGTCATGATGTGGCCACTATGCTGCGATATTTCACTGTTCTTTATGAATTAATTACTGAATGCACTTTTTATTACATCAATCACGCACTTTTATTTAGTAAACAGCACTATAAATAATTTTAAAAGTCCGATGAAAAATGAGCGTGACACTCAGCTTGACTTTCCCGCCAAAAGTGTACGCTATATGGCATTGGCTGACTTGCTTAGTAAAAACTTGAAAACTCTGGACTCACCCTAGCCAACATCCCAATATTATTAACAGGCACTAGTCCAGGCGCCAGATTCCTGGACATATCCAGCACAGGATCGGTGAAGTTCCACAGGTACTCGTACACTGTTCTCTTGACGAATGGCTCTGAACTGTACATGGTGACAAAAGACTTCATGACTGTCTTCACAAAGTAATTCGCGTCGTGAAGGTAGGAGAAAATGCCCTGGAAAACAAATTTTGTATATGCAAATGTCACGTGACTGCAGTGCTAAGTCCTGAATTCTGTATTCTCGTAAGCAGAGTTTACTGCGCATCTAGCATATTACAATGGTATTTTAATTTTATACGAAACCTGAATATAGATTGTTCAAAATAAGCAACTGAATCGATTCCAATCATTTTTTCATTTAGAAATTGTTGCAGTCTGGTTACCAAGCGCACAACACAGCTGACAGCTGTAGCAACAAAGCTGGAGCGCCCTCCCCCCTTCGCGCCGCGCCCTTGCAGGTGCGGGCGGGCAAGCAGTGCTTTGACCATATTTTTGTTGGGACACCCAAGTAAGATAAGAAGCTCATAACTTTGTGGTTTTTCATGATATCTTTTTGTGATTTTGTATATACATTCTTTACATAAAAATATACAAGTTCTCAATATCAATCATTGGGCTAGTGCCCGCCAGACACAACACCCGTCTGGTCGGAGGATCCCCCCTTTTCTATGGAAGATGAGTGAACTTTAAACCCTGTTCTCTTCTTGTTCTGTTCTGTTCCTGTATACTTCTAAATTGGCGACCATCCTCCCTTTTCAATTTTGAAAAGGTTTAGGTACGTAGTCCAGAAGGTCACTCAAAACTCAAGCTCTACTTAACGGGTATAGTAGCCTCAATGACCTTGTGCATGTGGGCGGAGCTAAACGCCTCCCGAATTCGTAAAATGCGCGCGGTGGCGCGCTAAACTAAAACGACAATCAAAGAATATCCAGAGATGCAGACAAGCCGCGTGTAGGTCGCGATTTGTGCCTACGATTTCAGACGGGGGTATGGATGCAAGACGATAAATGTATATTTTGCATTGATAAATGGTAATATCGTACTATAATATATTTTTAGTATTCTTGATCAATATTTAAATAAAATCAAGGAGTGCTCGTTACACAGTTTAATGGCCGATCGCAGACTGACAGACATTTGTAAAACAAGTACCCACACATTATAATATATCATAACATTAACATAACAATAACGGTAGATGGTAATATCTATCGATTCAACATATTTGAATTTTTTTTTTCACTAATTTTCAGTATATGAGTGTCATGTCTTTGCAGTGTCCTTGAATTAATTACTAATGCGAATAACATAAACGAGTTCATCGCGTTAACGTAAAACAAACGCGCACTAGGCACTTTGTGATATTTTTATTAAAAAAAAAAAAACGTTGAACCACACTAGAAATTACTTTTATCGTGGGTGCATTTTTAAACATATAAATTCACAGACACAAACAGCCAGACCCGGAACAACTACTTGTAGGACATGTTCTGAATATTTGTTCCGCGCGGGAATCGAACCCGCGACACGCAGCGCAGCAGTCAATAGCTTAACCGCTGCGGTAACCGTGCTTTATATAGATGCCTTGAGATTACAAAGCGCGTAGTTTCGGCCATTTTCCATAAAGAGATAGTACCCTATTTATACTGTGTCAGTGACGTCGGATTGAATGTACTTCGTCGTAATGAGGTTTCAAATAAAACACGAGTTATTTTAAAATCTGTAAATTTTAATTCTTCGATCCAATAAATAACATGCGAGATTATAGGCATATCTAAAGCTGCAGAAATTTCTTGCAGTTGAGAATGGCCACAGTCTATTTCTATTGTTCCTACAACTGCACAGCTGATATTGATTTCTGTAGGATGTGCAAAATGTTTCCATACACATACGGCATTTAAAAATAAATAGGGAATGTAGTCCCACTTGTCGTTCTCCAACAATATCCACAGATCCTAAACCACAGTCTATAATTCTCCGTGCTTGGCAATTTTCTTTAGTTCTGAATAAAAGTAAGCAATATTAATTATGCGTCGCCCTTCGATGAAACAAGCTTGAGATTTGTTGAGGTTTTGGTGATATTTTGAGCTAAAAAAAGATATAACATACATTTTAATTAACCCTGGCAACACTGTTAGAGATTTTTGTCAAGGAATTAAGAATTTATCAAGAAAAATTAATTAAGAATTAACAAAAAATTAATTTTACAGGTATATGATATATTTGTAAACTAAAAATATAGGTTGTAGGACATGCAGGCATAATTTTACCTGAATGATGATGATGGAACTTGCGTCGTTTTTTTGTGCACATAGAGATATATAATATTATAATTTTCTTGACGACATTCTGTATGGATGTCTGACCTAGAATCAACTGCGTTAGTGTTCGACCTAAAAAGCAAATTAAACTTTTAAGTTCTGTCGATTGGTTTCTTTCTCTTCTTTTCTGTAAGTCAAAAAATGTTATTACAATATTATTTGTGAAAAACAGAATATATATATATATATATATATATATATATATATATATAGATATCCCTTTGGGCACTTTGTGGCTCAGACGTGCCGTATAGGTAGTAATTTGTTGATCCATTTTCACTTGTTGATCCGGGGGCCTTTTGTTGATCCGATGCCATTTGTCCATAAATATGTGGCTCCGTTCGGAGCCACATGTGTCACGTTCAATAATAATAACCAATAACAATAATTAAGGGCTGTTTTATACAAATCCACCTTTTTGGCGTCTGGGCAGTTGTTGATCCAATTCAAATGGGCCAATCAGGGCGCAGCATTTGCCAAGGGCGCGAAGCGATTGGTTAAGCAGCCGTTTTGTTTTTTATGTATGTTCACTTTATTAATCTTAGATATTAATCTCAGACACCTGGACCCATTTGCTAAATTCTTTTTTTGTTTGAAAAGGCAAACTTTCTAAATGGTCCCTTAGTCAAGATCTGATGATGAAAGACTAGAGAAATCAAGAGGAACTTCCAAAAATCGTAGGGGCGACTAGTGCATTTCTAAGTATCTTAATTAAGTATTTCAAAGAACTATAATTTGATAAAGGTCTGATGTAGCTGATGATGGAGCCGGGAGACAGTCGAAGGAAGTCCTCAACGATTGATAGCAGTTACCTTGAGTTTGTGCTTGATTAATTTGTATTAATTAGTACTTTACACCAAGATGAGTTGTGACTGTCATTAAGGCTCTGATGATGAAAACAAAGGCCAGTTCCAGAAACTCCTCAAGGTTTACAGTAGCTACTTTGTTTTTGGACTTAATTCCAATACCCATATAGCACATACAATCCGAGATTCCAGTGTCCAGTCACAACATGAGGGGAGAGTGGGAGGGCCACTCTCCCCTCATGTTGTGACCCCAGGTGGACAGGATCCTCCCAACACTTAGACAACACCCCCCCCTCACTTACCCCTCCCCCCTCCCCCTAGACTCAACCTAGCCTCCCACCCCTCTCCTCTACACTCACTTACCCCCCCCCCCCCCACTTACTCCTCAGGCCACCTCACCCCCCCGCGGCCTATCTCGGGATCCGGAGGTCCTAGACTAGCCGAGTTTGGGCTCTTCGGAATCGGGAGGAAGAGCCCAACATTCTGGCCCCGGGGGATTCCGCATCCCGTACTATATTTATCCACCTCGAAGTCCTTCCCCATATCCCTACCTAAAATCCCGGATATCTCGGAGACGGCTGGGAATTTCAAAATACTGACAAAATTCCCCCCACACCCCTTACTAGCCCCCCCCGCAGCCGGAACCTCCCCCATTTTGACCCCATAGTACCTGACCCCCCAATACCCATATAGCACATACATTCCGAGATTCCAGTGTCCTGTCCCCTCCCACTCTCCCCTCATGTTGTGACCCCAGGTGGACAGGATCCTCCCAACACTTAGACAACACCCCCCCTCACTTACCCCTCCCCCCTCCCCCTAGACTCAACCTAGCCTCCCACCCCTCTCCTCTACACTCACTTACCCCCCCCCCCCCCCCCACTTGCTCCTCAGGCCACCTCACCCCCCCGCGGCCTATCTCGGGATCCGGAGGTCCTAGACTAGCCGAGTTTGGACTCTTCGGAATCGGGAGGAAGAGCCCAACGTTCTGGCCCCGGGGGATTCCGCATCCCGTACTATATTTATCCACCTCGAAGTCCTTCCCCATATCCCTACCTAAAATCCCGGATATCTCGGAAACGGCTGGGAATTTCAAAATACTGACAAAATTCCCCCCACACCCCTTACTAGCCCCCCCCCCGCAGCCGGAACCTCCCCCATTTTGACCCCATAGTACCTGACCCCCCAATACCCATATAGCACATACATTCCGAGATTCCAGTGTCCTGTCCCCTCCCACTCTCCCCTCATGTTGTGACCCCAGGTGGACAGGATCCTCCCAACACTTAGACAACCCCCCCTCACCTACCTCTCCCCCTCCCCCTAGACTCAACCTAGCCTCCCCACCCCTCTCCTCTACACTCCCTTACTCCCCCTCCCCACTAGCTCTCCAGGCCACCTCACCCCCCCGCGGCCTATCTCGGGATCCGGAGGTCCTAGACTAGCCGAGTTTGGGCTCTTCGGAATCGGGAGGAAGAGCCCAACATTCTGACCCCGGGGGATTCCGCATCCCGCATCCCGCATTTCGCATTCCACACTGACTCACCTGGTGCTGGCGCGTGCAATTGTTGGGACATACAGGCTGTATCTTTAGTTTAGTTTAGTTTTAAATTTGGTGTTGTATTTAGTCGTGGACAGTCCCCCTATTGGGGACGCTAAGTTTTAATCATTATTAATGTTATTATATTGAAGTAAAACTTCTTCGCCATCTTTTTCTAAGAAATTTCACTTCTTACGTGTGTACACTAGTACACGCACACATTTTTTTTTTCAAACGCAAGGTGGCTGCAGGGGATCGTTGAGGAGTTCCCTCGTCTGTCTATGTTCTTCATCATCAAATCTACTGCAGATTTTCATAGTAATCCATATGGGTGAAAATCGCTCATCAATATACATTAATTAAATTCAAACACAAGGGAACTACTGTAAACCGTTGAGGAGTTCCCTGAAGTGGCCTTTGTATTTATCATCAGAGCCCTAATGACAATTAAAACCGATCTACGTGTAAAGTTCTTATTAATACAAATTAATCAAGCTCCAATACAAGGTAGCTGCTATGAATTCCCGAGGAGTTCCCTCAACTGTCTCCCGGCTTCATATCTACTCCAACATCAGATCTACTCCCGATCATTAGTAAATTGTAGTGCTTTAAAATACTTAATGAAAATATTTAAAAATGTACCTAGAAATGTACAAGTTGCCTCTAAAAATTTTGAAAGTTTCCTTGCTTTCTCTAGTCTTTCATCATCAGAGCATGGTGACTATGGGACCACCCTTTTAAATAAAAAAGAATTTTGCAAACGGATCCAGGCTTCTTACAGTAATCGGTGAACATACATAAAAAAAAGGTTGCGACGAATTGAGAACCTCCTACTTTTTTGAAGTCGGTTAAAAACTTAAATTGCCAAAAGAAAATAATTTTTCTGTTGACAATTTAAATTTTATAGGATTTTGACATTGATTACTAACTTTTTCCAATATAAGTTCATTCCCGGTATTAGAAAAAATGCCTGGGGTCGAATCCTCTCGTCTCAATGCCCGCGCTGCTGCCGATGATAATAGTATCATACTAAGCAATATACGGTCAAATCACGCAGGCTCTTACTTACTACTTTTCTCAAACAATCCAAGGAAATAAAAAACATAATTTTATTTTTTAAGTTCAATGACGAATAATGAACAATAATTATTTTTCCCACGCTATGGCGCTATTATGATGTTCCTTTGTTTTTTTTTTTTTTTTCAATAAAGCGTCCACTATTTATCATTTCAATATTGTGTCTATTTGCAAGACAGTCCGAAATTTAAATAAAACCTTTTATTAGTTACCTCCTTGGTGTTCCATGATTCGAATTTAGTTTTTTTTTTTCGAAAGAAATTCAAACTAGGACGCTGGAACGAAACGCAAACTACCTAATTCGAAATTACGGCCGCTTAAATTTACATTCCATGTGTCTAATGCGTTCCTGTACCTTTTATTTATTTTATTTTTTATTAAAATTATAAACTAGCGCTTGACCGCAATCCCGCCTGATGGTAAGCAGTGACGCAGTCGTTGATGGTAAAGCGCCCTAGTTTATTAAGAGCCTATTCACTCTAGCCTTGAAGACACTCAAGTTGTAGTCCGACGGAAACACCGCCGCTGGCAAACTGTTCCAGTCCCTCGATGTACGCGGTATAAAGGAGGAGGCGAAACGCTTCGTCCGTATCGTAATGGTGTTCGCTAAAATATAACGCGACTAAGTGAAATAATTTTTATAATACACGTAGGAATGTAACTATGAGTAGATTGAGAAAACATCTACCAGAATGTCAAACGCACTTCGGCGGATATATGTACTCGTACTTAGATCTTTATTACCTTTATTACTAAGTAGTAAATATGATTTTATGTCCACTAACGTGCGGTTGAGTTTATCTTTCTTAATTTACAAAAATATTATTAATGAGGTACACATGTTTAATTTACACACTACGCTGCGATATATCAATGTTCTTTATGAATTATTTACTGAATGCACTTTTTACGACATAAATCAGGCACTTTTATTTAGTAAACAACACTATGCATAATTTAAAACTCCAATGAAAAATTAACGTGACACTCGGCTTAACTTTCCCGCCAAAACTCCAGACACGGGTTATGACATCAAGATAACATTGTTTTATTTTGAGTACTAGGCTTTTTAGTAAATTATATTTCTTTGCCTTTTTTTTTCTTTTTCTTCATTATGTGTTTATTATTGTTTTAATGTATTATTATTATAATGTGCGTTCTGTTTGGGCGGAATAAAGAATTTTTCTTTCTAGATCAGGAATCATTCAGGATCGGTTTTTTTAGGAATTAATCAGATGATTAATTCCTAAAAAAACAGCTACGGAAACTTCAACCCTTAAAAATTAACATTAAAATTTAATAATAATTTGTATTCGCATACAAATACCAAAGGAGTCTATACAAGCAGTGTCAATTGCATTGAATGTTACAGAGGCCGTCCACACAATATTTTCGGCACAAAACATACAGCGGTGATATCATGTTTAGACCCATTAGATTGGTTCCGATGAATAGAGTTTAAAAACTTAAAATTAATGATAAATTAGAAATAAAGTATAAAAACCCTAGACATAAAATTCAACCTCTTTAAATATTAATAACCATTCATACTAAAAATAATTACCTATTCAGATCAAAATAAGTATAACGAAGTATGAGTAGCTAAATGGATCAACAAAGTATATGATTTTTGGAATATATTTCGAGCCAAAAAGTCTTCGAGCATTTAAAAAAAATTAACGTTATGGATCCACTAATGCATGAAATGTTAACAAATATATATAGATCTTACAATGTATGGAGCATTGCGAATATAAAATTTCTAGATTAGGTTTAATAAATTCATAATTGATCAACCGTTATGGTATAGGTATCGGATCAAAAGAAGTATTACTGGAAGTGCGAGTATATAAATGGATCAACACAAGTTATTGATTTTTGAAATATATTCAGAGCTAAAAAGTTCCGGTGGGTTCAAAAAATTTAGCCGTTACGGATCCACTAATGCATGAAATTGCTGAAAAATTTTTGTCGAGTATATGTCCTAATCGACGAATATATTTGGCCACATCCCTAAATAGAATACGACGTTGCCACTCCCCCCAAGAAATATGCAACTGGAGTAAAGTTATTCCGTGCTAAAGGTGGAGTCTATAATGAACGGCATCGTGGCTGGATCAACTAAGTGCCCAAAGAGGTGTTTATATATATATATATCCTACAGTATGTTAAGAAAACCCTGTCCGACCCGTGAAGGTGTTGTTAGGTATCGATAACTGATTCTACTAATGCATACAAAACCAGGCTAACTTAAAAAAAAACCCCCTAAAAAAATAAATATTATTTCGCAAAAAGAGGTAACTTAATAAACATGCGTTAAGCACCCTTCCGCGGGCGGCGGGCGGCAGGGCACGCGGCACGTGGTCGCATCGCTGTTGCTATTCGCTCATAATAATACCGGTGTTGTCACTTTTTAAAAATTACCAAATTTCGGGGAAGTTATTTCAAAATTCATTTGTATTGGTACTATGATGATTACGTAAAATTTTATATCATATTTGGTCATGTGTTTACTTAACCTTTATTATCCTTACGGGTCGGACAGGATTTTCTTAACATACTGTATATATACGGACAAATCACACAGATTGAGCTAGCCCCAAAGTAAGTTCGAGACTTGTGTTATAGGATACTAACTCAACGATACTATATTTATAATAGATACATATATAGATAAACATCCAAGACCCAGGCCAATCAGGAAAAGATCGTTTACCATCATGACCTGGCCGGGAATGGCATGGCGCAGGCAGGCGTGTTGACCGCTGCGCCACGGAGGACGTCAAAAAAATTTACTGATAACTGTGACATTCCAAGCCCGCCAGCCCGCGTCCATCGGCTTCGGCTACTTTAAACAATTACATATAGAAATAAAATATTTACAGGAAGAATCATTTAAAATAATCCAAGTAAGAGTTTTTATTACACATTTTTGCTAATATCGCAAAAACTAAAAGTCCTATCAACTCAAAACTTTTTGTAAAACTGTTTTTGCACCAAAACCTTTAATTGAGTCCTAATTTTTGGTTTATATCACCATAAACAAAAAATCACATTTTCAAGTTACGTAAATTTCTAATAAGATTTTTATTTTTAAATCTCCTTACAAACCTATAAATTATAATCTAAGTGCGAGTGTTTACTTACCTGAATAGAGTCTTCTATATTATCAGCGGATGTAGTTAGTCGGATTATTGCCTTTCAAGTCTAAAGACTTCTTTCTAGATTTCCTGGAACAATTCGTAATTGTTTAACTTCAATTGTAAAAGAAAAATGGTTACAAAAGCTAATAGTAATTATAAAGAAAAATACAGTAATATATAGGTATAAATACAAGAGTATAGGTAGATAGATACTTACGCCACCAGACGCATCTTCAATTCTCATTTGCGAGCTAATCTATGAACGTACACTGACACGATTCGCTCGTAAATATTTGCACTCACACAGACAACCACGCGTAGTCGGCGATAGCCGGAGCAGAGCAGCAAGCGACACAACCCTCCCGTCTGAATGCTAACGCACGACTGCCGCCCGCGCCCGCGCAAAGCACCTCTAAACCTATGTTTCAAAATAAGGATATTTTCTTGGCAAATGTTGATGGATTTAAATACGCTCTGGCATATCTGTAGTACTTCTAACCACGAATTTTTCAGTGTAAAAATATTTCCACACATCAATGCCGTTTAGAAGTAATAACGAATATTAGCCAAAAATAGCGTTTTGGTAAATATGTTTTTAAAGCAAAAGGCAAAATCCTACGAAAAAATCATCTTTAGTAAATGTTGTACATGAATCAATAGACAAGACATATTTTTTTCAAATCTCAAAACCTAGCCGTTAATTAGAAATTAGCTTCCTAAAGTGACCATTTTACGCTACTAAAAGAGAGTAAGGCCCTTAAGTCTCGTTTGAAGCATTTTGATTGGTTGAAACTAGTTTTAAGTAATGCTCGAGTCTTGGTAACGTTCTGTAATACGGACCTTAGAGCGGCATTAAGTTGTCATTGGGTTGTATTTTACGTTCATTTTTTGTACCACTATACTTAGATGGCTCCATAGACATTTATCCAATGGACATGCCGTACGCGTATAATCTGCAGTAATTTGTTGGTTAGAAAAGAGTGAGAGAGATAGCCTATGCTTTCGATATAGCACTATCTCTTTCCTCATAGATGATTGATGATTTTGAGAGAGATAAAGATAGACGACAGTTCGTTTCCTCTCTTTCTTTCGGAGTGCCACAATTCTGATCTCTAAGGTATGTCCATTAGTATATGTTGATGGACGGCCCTACTTAACACAAAGTCCGTATTAGAGAAGCTCACTCAAAACTCAAGCTTTACTTAAATCTCGTTTGAAGCCTTTTGATTGGTTGAAACTAGTTTTAAATAATGCTTGAGTCTTGAGTAAGGTTCTGTAATACGGTCCTACGACTGCTCAATGATTCCTTACTTCGAAACAACGTCAATTCTTTATCAAATCACGCGCATTAATATCGCGTTTCATTCATTGTGTCATAGAGATAACTGATCCAATACCTTCTGATTACCTTAAAGCAATAAAAACAATTCAAATAACGGTTTTTAACGCGGATATGTAAGTGCCGTTTTAATTCTCAACACAAAAGGATGGGTCGCCGTAAAACGTTTAATTTGTTTATTAATAAAGCTATTATTATTTAAATTGTATTTGAAACCTTGACATTAGCATAGGTTAAGTAAGTAGACGTGGTTGTTATTTCACGTAACCGGTTACAATAACCAGCGACGCAATGTGTAACTGAATAACTGGTTACGAGTCAAATTAAAAAGTAGTTATTTTTGTAAATGCGTTATTTCATACACACGTTATGCCGTAGCGGGTAGCCCACTGACCTCTATAATTACCATGGTCAGTGGGGTAGCCGTATCGTGCATCACACCGGCGGCGCGCGTCGTTGGTTATTGTAACCAGTTACGTGAATTAAGGACCACGTCTAGTTTCGTTTCGTGTGTAACTGTATAGTTGGTGGTTATATTTAACAATCCCAGTAGCTGAATTAAAATAACTGGCTACAAAAATAACTTGTTTTGTAACAGGTTACGCCGATCAAGTAACCGGTTACATTACGTTTCTTGAAAAAGGGGTTACGACCCACACCTATAAGTAAGTGTTGCAGTTTTATTGCTAATAACATTTTGATTTATTAGCTATGGTTTTAAGGGTTCCAGTACATACCTACTGACAAGTTATAACATTGTGATCGAATACACAAGTCACTGATGCTGCTTAAGAGGAGAGAAAAATAGATATTTGAAGAAACTATTGCCGTCGCGCCGCTTCCAAACTCTCCCCGTAAAGTGCAACAGGGACAGTTGCAGCTCAGGCTGATTTTACCAACAAAAACGTTGATCAAAAGACGTGTCGTTTTCCGCTGTTTTCTTTTTCAAAACGCGACAGATCTCCATTTTTATAACAATATTTAGAGGAAAGGTATGTCTATGCTGCTATTATTTTCTTTTTTTGTCTAAAACTTATCACATGTACGTAATAGTCGTCTGAACATCGCGGTATGATGTCTAAATCATATTTATTTTATTAATTAAGTTTTGGACAAAATCAAATTATAGGGGCACGGATAATCAAGGTGTAAAATTGTACCCCTTGCGACTAGAGCGTACAAAGACTACTCACTCCAAAGAATTGACTTGCCGCCCTCTAGACCTGACTTCAATGACCTGACGACATCATCTCTGCGTTAATCCCAGTCGCATCAGATGTTTTTTTCAGCTTTGGAGTCTGGACTCCGCTTTATTTTGGCGAACCTTCGACATTTTCCGTGAAACGACTGCCGCCTGACCTCCACAACCCGAAGACGATATCGAAGCATTGCAGTTAGACCAATTGTTGGACTTTTGAGGGCTCCAATAACCCGTAACGACTGCTACTAGATGTTCGTATGGCAACCGGGACCAACGCCTTAACTTACTTTCCGTGGCACGACCACATCAGTGCAAGCGGGGATGGAACCCGCGCCTCCTTGCGCAGCGACCGCGTTCGCTACCGCTACGCCACGGAGGCTGTTGTAACATAAAGCGACTGCAATCCATTTTATTTACCACCATACAACATTCGTGTGCAGTAATTTTAAGTAAAGAATCTCTGTATAAAAATCAAAAAAGATGTCAGGACAACTGTCCCATCAAAAATATGGTCAGCGGATCGCTTGCCCGGCCGCGCCTGTAACGGCAGGGCACGGGGGGGGAGGCTGCCTCACGCGCCTAGTACTATGATCTAACTTCAGCTGTATTGTGCGCTTGGTAACCACACTGCAACAATTTCTAAATGTATTTGGGAAAAAAATATAACATGGTGTAAAAATTATTGGAATCGATTCAGTTGCTAATCCTGAAGAAACTATATTCAGGTTTCGTATAAAGAAAAAATAACATTGTCTATTTTTAAAATTTCACATAACAATCAAGGTACAGTGTGCCCAGGATTCGGCGACATTCCTTACCAATATCGCAACATTAGGCACAATAAGAGTAGCGTTTAGGTCTATTGTATTGTGTTCAGGCAGAAAAATAGGGAACCTCTTCGCTGTATAAGTCATAGTACTGTTGTCGTTGAAGTACACGTTCGAATGAAGCAGTTTTTCTCTGAAAAGATAGAAAAATTATTGGGTTAGTTAATGGCTCCCGCCAAAAAGTTTAAACATTGACACTGTCACTGATTGTCTTGTTAACAAACTAACCTAACTTTAATGCATCTTTTTTCTTTCTATTGCATTATTAAAAGGATAGAAGATAAATTAGATAAGAAGATAGATTAGTTTAGTCCAATCAAATTAGTCTGTGCCTGAAGAAAATTGTCAAAATTTTTAGACTCCATGTTTTTAATCGCGACTAAACTGTCTATGGAGTTGACAGGAGAGTGGAATTTGACAGGACTTAACTAATATTTTATCTGATTGAAAATGAGGTTTTTGACGGGAAAGCTTAGATGGATGTCACGCTCATTTTTCATTGACCTTTTAAATTATTTATAGTGTCGTTTACTAAATAAAAGCGCGTGATTTATGTACTTAGTAAAAAGTGCATTCAGTGAATAATTCATAAAGAACATTGAAATATCCGCAGCATAGCGGCCACATCATGGCTTTGCATGAAATCTCCTCGTAGTCGGCTCACGCGGCCGTTTTTTCAACTGTCATTGGCGATATCCGCCATTATTGTGAAATATTTTTTTTAAGAATTTCTTATATTCGTTACACGTGTTATTGGCAAAATTGTGGTATCTAACCACAGGGGCCACTGAAGAGTTGAAGTAGTATTCACTCTAAAGAAAAAAAAATGGAGCCGTCACGGGACGCCTGGTAGATGTGAAACATCGACGTTATTTCGTAAAAGTAGTATGCAGAAAAGAACAGATTGTGGTAGGAACTAAAAATGTCAATAAAATAAAATAAAAAATATAACGATTTTTTTTTCTAGATAACGATGATTTTTTAATAAATAAACATTCATTTTCATTGAATACAAAAATTTACATATTTATTTTAAATCGAAACTACTCAATTAGTTTAATCAGTGACTTCGGTAATAGTTACATTCGATGTTGCCTCTGAGAACGGTATTACTGTGACAATTGGTCGATGGTAACTGAAGTACCTACGATACGAAAGTATTGGACATAACATTATTAAGATATCTAATAAATACAGCATCTATTGTCAAGAATCTTAGCTAGTTATTTCAATATACTACTAAAGATCGTAAATTATAAATATAAATAATGAATGTTTCACTATAAACTCCATTATGATTAGAAAAATTAATTAATTTTTTAAAGTTTAAATTAATAACAAATAAGAAAAAGATTCGTGCGCTGCACGCCATCAGCTGATTTTAAAATAAAGTTCTGTCAGTCTTAATAAATTTATTCTCTAAGCAATTGTTTTAATGCATTAATTTCAATAAGAATGAAATTAAAATTAATAATTAATTTAAAAACATGATATGCAATGAAATTTATGTGAATTTTAATCTACCTAGAGAGTAGATTTTACATTTACTGGCGCTCAATACACACCAAATATACGCGTGCTAAATGCACAGATAAATGCATACTTTAATTATAAAAATATAATTAACTTACTGATGACTTGATAATGTGTCATAGTGTGATTTTGCTTTCTTTGCAGGAGGCTGATCACTTCCACTCTCTAAATTATCACGGTCAGACATTTTATTATCAGAACAGAAAAATGATTTATTTACCAGAAAAACACAGGTTATGAGTACTGTAATAAACAGAGTATACACTATAGGTATCCGAGTCCGAGCTCAGTGGAGCGAAAGAGATGGCTTAACGCCGGATCGAGTGAGAGAGAAACGCACAGTCGATTCCGAGCTCAGTGGAGCGAAAGAGATGGCTTAACGCCGGATCGAGTGAGAGAGAAACGCACAGTCGATGCGTCGCCACGCCAGAAATCGGTCTCACGTGCGCCTATAGATGTTTCACATCAAAAAAAAAAATATCTTCTGTCCTTTTCTTAATGAAATAAGAAGAAAAATATGCACTTAACTTAAAATTTGTTTGTGAACGAGATCGGCGCCACAGTTTCTGTATGGACGACAGCAGGTCAAGTTACCCGAAACTGGCAAAAATTTCCAATCAACCTTGAGCCTTAATGCTTTATGGAAAAAGTTGAAAAGCTTATAAAGAAATCTGATAGATTATAATAGCTTCATATGCTATCGTCTGTACAGTACCGATAGCACTATATCGGAAATAATACAATTGAAGCATTACTTAGTAATTTATTTGTTCTCTTTCGTTTGATGGCAAAAAGTTTAAAAAATCCAGGATCCTAATTGCGTAGCACATTATTATTAGCAATTTGAATCATTGCGAAGCATTATTGTTGTTGATTGATGATGATCATTATTGATGTTATGGAATTGAGACGTGGTCGCTAACAATGGGCCTTATAAGAAGGCTCAAAGTCAAAGAGGGCTATGCTCGGGGTTTCACTGCGTGATCGAGTCAGGAATGAGGAGCTCCGCAGAAGAACGAGAGTAACCGACATAGCCCGAAGAATTGCAACACTAAAGTGGCAGTGGGCTGGACACATTGCCCGTAGGACCGATGCCCGATGGGGCCAACGGGTTCTCGAGTAGCGACCACGCTCTGGAAGACGTAGCGTGGGTAGGCCCCCGACAAGGTGGACCGACGACCTGGTGAAGGTCGCGGGAAACCGCTGGATGCGGGAGGCGTAGGACCGGTCGTCGTGCAGAAGCTTGGGCCTCCCCCTATGTCCAGCAGTGGACGTCTTTCGGCTGAAATGATGATGATGATTGTTGTTGAACTGTCGAAATAAAACCCATTCCTACCAAGAAACTTAGGTAAATCTGGAAGCTAAAAATTAAACAAAGAAGAAAAAAAAATGACCTTAAAAATTGTAATTGACGCGCTATCTCTTTCTTACTCTTTCATAGTAATAATTTCACGGTGTCAACGTGTACGATGTAGCGTGTGTAAGAAAGAGAGAGGTGGTCAACGTGGACTGTAAAAGGTTACTCGCGGTCAAAATTCTTATCTTCAACACAATGTTCTAAGTTTAGTTTCCAGTTTCAACTATGAATTTCTTGATTGCTACTGATATAGTTTGTTACGCATTGAGCAGTTTTTCAGGAGTTTTCCTATGACTTTTTTTTTTAATAATTATAAACTAGCGCTTGACCGCAATCCCGCCTGATGGTAAGCAGTGATGCGATCGTTGATGGTAAAGCGCGCAAGTTTATTAAGAGCCTATTCACTCAGAAAAACTGAGCGAATAGTAAGGAAGACGGCAGTTGAGCGAGGTGATGCAATGTTAAACCCAACAGCACGACTAACGATGCTGCGCCAAAGGGAGATTGATCTGAAGACCCTCCACGACGAAACTCCCAACACAACAACATTTGGCGCATCGTACCCGGAACACATCGCAACACAACTGCTCAGACCCGTCCTCCGTACGGCTTCACCAGACATCATGCCGGAACACGACAAATCGTTTGGCGGCAAGGCTTTGTCTGGTGGGTGGTAACTTCTACCGGTGGCAGATGTTATGGCCTACCACCAAGAAAACTTAATAGACTTGCTAGATGGCGCAGCCGGCACTTTTAGTAATAGAAGGGTGTTGTTTACACATCTTTTATTTGATTAAATCAATCAAAATATGACATTCTATCACTGTCAGTGCTTTGCTTCCATAAACTAAATTAACCGCAAAAAATTAATAAAAAAACATACCAAAAGTTATCGTAGCGCCATCTCTTGATCACTTTTGAAACTAATCTACCAAAAAACAAAACAGCAGGTAACTCTGCTGTTTTTGTTAGGAAACTTCGATCTCAGACTGTATTAAAACTAAGAATAAGCAATTGATATTCTCTATGGATTACTTCCTTGTTTACATTACGAGTTTTGATAGATTAGGGCGTTGGTGTACCGTGAGCTTAGATATACAGTAGGTATGTTAAGAAAACCCTGTCCGACCCATAAGGATAATAAAGGTTAGGTAAACACATGACCAAATATAATATAAAATTTTACGTAATCATCATAGTACCAATACAAATGAATTTTGAAATAATCTTTTTTTCCCGCGAATTAATTCCAACTTCCCCGAAATTTGGTAATTTTTAAAAAAGTGACAACACTGGTATTATTATGAGCGAATAGCGATGCCGACCACGTGCCGCGTGCCCTGCCGCCCGCCGCCCGCGGAAGGGTGCATAACGCACATTTATTAAGTTACCTCTTTTTGCGAAATAGTTTTTATTTTTTTAAGTTTAGCCCGGTTTTGTATGCATTAGTAGAATCAGTTATCGATACCTAACAACACCTTCACGGGTCGGACAGGGTTTTCTTAACATACTGTATGTATTTATAGCTAGCTAGCGTGCTGGCCGGCGCCCTAAATTGCACAAATTACAATATTAATAACTTAATTGACATTTTTCTTCTTAGGCCTATAGATGTCCACTGCTGGACAAAGGCCTTCACCAAAGCTTTCCATACTGACCGGTCTTGTGCTGCCCGCATCCGCTGGCTTCCTGCGACCTTCACCAGGTCATCGGTCCACCTTGTTGTGGGCCTACCTTTTTTTTTTTATAATTATAAACTAGCGCTTGACTGCAATCCCGCCTGATGGTAAGCAGTGATGCAATCGTTGATGGTAAAGCGCGCTAGTTTATTAAACCCATTCACTTAAAAAACTTAGTGAATAGGAAGAAAGACGGCAGTTGAGCGAGGTGATGCAAATTTATGAACCCAACAACACGGCTAATGATGCTACGCCAGAGGGAAATGGATCTGGATTGTTAATAATCAAACTCCCGACACAACATCATTTGGCGCATCGTACCCGGCAAGCTTCACAACATAACTGCTCAGACCCGTCCTCCGTACGGCTTCACCAGACATCACGCCGGAACACGACGAATCGCTTGGCGGCAAGACATTGTCTGGTGGGTGGCAACTTCTGCCGACAGCCGATCTTATGGCCTACCACCGAAATATAAAACCTACGCTGCCTCTTCCGGTACGTGGTCGCCACTCCAGAACCTTACTGCCCTTATCGGCCATCGCTTCTACGAGCAATGTGCTCCGGCCACTGTCAGATTTTTAGGTTAGTATCGTCCCCGGCTATTTTGCCTTTCAAACTACGCAAGCATGTATACATGAAACATCAGGTATTAGTGGTATGCTGTGTAAGGCAAATAGAAGCAAATGATCTTATCTTGTATAGGTAAGTCCCGTTTGTACATATCAGAGCGTCAGAGCAGCCAAGGCCAATATGGCAGCGACTATAGTTCGCAGCAGCTGACCGTAGTATAAATTTTGTTTTACTTTTACCGTGATTTCATAAAACCGCAGCTGAAAAGGCTTTGGATGCGACTGGGATTAACGCTGTGATGATGATGATTGGAGTATTTTATTTTGAGTTAAAACTCTTCCAATACTGTTAATTGCCATCTATAGGAGCAATGCCCTTAGTTTGTAATACAGAGTGGTACTGACAATACGACAATACATGAAAACACGAACAATGCTGGTTCATAGGAATAATCCTAAACCATAGAAAAAAACCTAGCATCAAAAATAAATAAATGAAAATTTCAAACAAACTAAATCGCATAAAATTGCAAACGGAATAGAACATCCTTTAGAAATATTGGTTCACTGACCTCCGCTCGGCGACAGCGCGATCCTGTATCGACTGTGTCGCTATTTTTTTTTTTTTTTTTTAATAACTATAAACTAGCGCTTGACCGCAATCCCGCATGATGGTAAGCAGTGATGCGATCGTTGATGGTAAAGCGCGCTAGTTTATTAAGAGCCTATCCACTCAGAAAAACTGAGCGAATAGGAAGGAAGACGGCAGTTGAGCGAGGTGATGCAATGTTAAACCCAACAACACGACCAACGATGCTGCGCCAAAGGGAGATTGATCTGAAGACCTTCCACGACCAAACTCCCAACACAACAATATTAGGCGCATCGTACCCGGCACACATCGTAACACAACTGCTCAGACCCGTCCTCCGTACTACTTCACCAGACATCATGCCGGAACACGACAAATCGCTTGGCAGCAAGGCTTTGTTTGGTGGGTGGTAACTATTATTATTAAAGTTTGGTACCGCAGGATGCGGTGGTCATTAACCTGTAAGCGCTTCCTTATCAACATGTACATCATGTAGAAAATGTGAAAAATAATTTCCTGTGACTAAACTAATCGACATGTTTATATTTTTTTTTATGGGTAGACTGAGAATGTGTTGAGGTACACGATGTTTAATTTATTGTCGTATTGTCAGCATCACTCTGTATAATGTTTTGGGAGATTTCGGGGGGGGGGGGGGGGGGGGAGTTTCCCCCCTGCTCCCCTGCCCCCCTGGGTACGCCCATGGCCAGCAAGGTAGTTTATGGTCTCGTCTGTCCCACAGCGAGGAGGTCTGAGTCCCATCAACGGGAACATTACCACTGGGTCATGAATTTTTAATGTCAGCGGTGTATATTATATTACTGCATCGCTTTCTAAGGCCTACAAATCTAATTACATTGAACACAATGATCATTACAGTTGCATCACCGACCTCGCACATCCGTAATCCGTTGTGTTGTTCATCGTAACATACGTCGAATCATCGCTCGTGACGTCACCGTATACCATCTTTTGTTTTATTTTTCTTTCTTTTATGGCTTCGCACGGTTTGTGCATTTAGCCAATGTCACGTAATGAATTATTCATGTCGAAAAAGACGGCCGCGTGAATCGTCTTACGAGGGAGGTTTGAGACAAAGTCATGATGTGGTCACTATGCTGCGAAATTTCACTGTTCTTTATCAATTATTTACTGAATGCACTTTTTACTACATAAATCACGCACTTTTATTTAGTAAACAATACTATAAATAATTTTAAAAGTCCAATGAAAAATGAGTGTGACACTCAGTTTGACTTTCCCGCCAAAACTCATCTTTTGTTTTATTAAAAAGGTTGTTCTTTTTTTAAATGATCCCCGTCTGTTAAGGCCGTGGGTTGTTAGAAAGGGATACCGTGGCCTTTGGCGCATAGACAAGTGAATGAACATGTGTAGGTTTTAATCAATAAAAGTCTGACACCCTTCCTTTTCGCTCCACATGACATGATGTGATTATAAATGATAGATGACATTATTGTATTTGGCACTTTACTAATTGAGTTGACTTGTTTTAATTAATTATTACTGTTTGACTTATTTATAAATTTTGAATTGAACTGTCCATGACAAAATTTCCTGACGCTTATTATTTTTATGATATTTTTTACCCTTTTATTTCATATTCAATAAATTTATATTATTATTATTAGTAATGTACAATAAGTAGAGACAAACATCAATTAAAATTGCATGCCTTCACGCGGATTATGGGGATGGCAAATTATTTTATGTATCAATGTTATCTGAATTACCCATTTATGCAATAAATAAGTTTGAGCTCTATCCAAAGCGGGAAAGAGATCATAGCCCTGCATAATGCTAAGTCTAAGATGATAGAACCGTGTGGATACTGTTGAGGTTGAATTTTAATATTGTCTCTGGCTGATAAGTATTATAAAGAAAATTAATTCAAGTTTAGAAGACAGATTCGGTAGCCAGGAGAAAAATGTTTTGTTGTTTTGTAGTAGTTGTAAAAATGCGGTCGAAAAGATTGGTTTAGTTTGGGCATATATATATACTAAAATTATAAGGTGTGTGAACGTAATGTGATTTTATAAATAGCATTTTATTAAAATTAAAGGAGAATAAACGAAGAATGAATTGTATTGGATTTTATTTATTTTGAAGCATATACAACAGGATCCCAGGAGAGGTACTGCATCCCATCGTATTTTTTACATATCTACAACAGATACGACGCATATTTGCCGCAACTTGTTCTTTATTCTGTGTTGTGTTCTGTTTCGGTGTCAGTTTGCCGACAGTAAGCGTATTTCCTTTCTAGTTCTCCGCTTAACAACCGCGTTCTTTATAATGCCCTAACGATTACAGCCTCTACAACTCAAGCTGAGAATTTTCCACAATTTTTCTTACCAAAACAAAGATTCAGACCAACAAAAGCCAGAAAGCTTTTAAAACCAGCACCCTAACTGAGCTAATTTTGAAGTGTATTGCTAGTCCATTGCTCCATATGTTCGAAATATTTGTCAGCTCACCAACATAAAACGCAATCAATGTCGTTGAACTGTCAAAATGAAACTCATTCCTATTGATAGGGTGTTCCGCAAATACTCTGTGGCGTAGTTCACTACAGATCCAACGGCGCTACCATGGCCCCTTTTTTTGTTTGGGGTGGGAAATCATCAAATGATCTCTTCCGTCCTGGGCGGAGCGAAAGGGCGTGTCAGACTTTTATTGACTAAAACACACCCTGGTTTCTTCACTTGCCTGTGCGTTAGGGCACATCCTGGCGTTTCCTCCCGCCTTATCAGGAACATAACAGGAACCTCGTATCCGAAACAACGCCTTATCCGAAACAATCGTGTCTGGTGAGGACCTGCGTCAGGCGGAAGCTCTCTAGGCACTATTCAAAGAGACTTACTGCCGCTATTTTGGCGTGCCCAACTACCATGACACTGACCTTGCACAATCATTCGAGCGATGTCAAATTTTGCAGACAAACTCTACAGAGACTTAAAGACTTAAAGAACGTGTCATTACCAAAATGATGTATAATTTCATGATAGTTAAGCAGCGGTACAGTCAACAGCACATCAAGCTACTACAATCTGTTAGCAAGGGCGTGCCGAGAGGGGGAGGGGGGGGACGCAGCTGCCCTTTTTTTATTAATTTATAAACCAGCGCTTGACCGCAATCCCGCCTGATGGTAAGCAGTGACGCATATTAAGAGCCTATTCACTCTAGCCTTGAAGACACTCAAATTGTAGTCCGACGGAAACACCGCCGCTGGCAGATTGTTCCAGTCCCTTGATGTACGCGGTATAAAGGAGGAGGCGAAACGCTTCGTCCGGATCGTAGAGGTGTTAACAACATAAGGGTGGAAACTCGCCGTACGACGGGTCGTCCAATGGTGGAACGGAGATGGGGGAATTAAACCATGCAATTCCCTCGCATACTCCCCAAAATGAACCCTATAGAACACCGAAAGGCTGGCTACTCTACGTCTGCGCTCTAGGCTTTGGAGACCAACTCGAGTTAAATCAGGGTCACCAATCAGCCTCTTCGCACGCCTCTCCACTGAATCCAAAGTAGCCAGGTGACATTTCGCAGCACCAGCCCAAATGTGGTTGCAGTACCCCACACACGAGCGGACCTGTATTTTGTACAACATTACAAGCCGCCTTGGTGTGAAGTACCGCCGGACCTTTGCAATAACGCTAAGTTTCCTGGCAGTCACCCTGACCTTGGAGTTAATGATTGAACGGCCCAAAGTTTAGGTACACGGAAATCTCAACTCCCAAAAGCTGGAGGCGGTCGGTGCATTACAAGGATACATTCCGAAAAGTAGGAGTCAAGGCGAACGGACTTCTTTTGGCGGTGAAAAGACACGCCTGTGTTTTGGCGGCATTGAATGCTACAAGATTGGCTTCGCCTCATTTGGAGACTGCCTGTAGTGCAGCATGCGTACGCTCTACCATAGCCTCTCTTTCGGACTGGATTGGTTCCTTACTAGTACGAGCTTCCTGACCGATCGACGTTGACGACGAACGATCTGTTATTACTTAGCAACGTTTCCCTTCACCCATCCACTAATTATTTTACTGCAATAAAGTTAAATAATACTTACAGATAAACAACAGGGCCAACCTCTTCCACATTCAGCTTATCATCCAGACCCTGCATGAATCTCTCATGGTTGGTCACGTTGAAGACATAAGTTTTTAACTTCACCTCATCGGGAGGATCTGACCACCAGTCATACGGTGGCATACCTGGGAACAATAGAACATTATTTTAGTATTATCATTGACATTGACAGCCTCCTGGCATAGCGGTAGCGAATTCGACCGCTGCACAAGGAGGCGCGGTTTCTATCCCAGCGCAGTGCAAATATTTTTATGCATGAATATGAATATTTCCACTGATCTGGTCGTGCCTCGGAAAGCACGTTAAGCTATTGTTCCCGCCTGCCATACGAACATCTAATGGCAGTCGTTATGGGTTGTTGGAGCCCTCAAAAGTGCAACAATTGGTCTAAAAAATATCGAAACTTAGCATAAATCAGCAGTTAAACTGGTGAAGCGGACCCCAGACTCCAAAGCTGACAAAGCTTCATATGCGACTGGGATTAACGCCGAGATGAGGATGATGACGATCAAGTACCGGGAAGATATCATTTCGATCATCATCTGGACTTTTACATCGACTGTGTTGTTTGAAAGAATTACCGTGGCCTTTGGGGCATAGGGAAACGACGGAATACGGGTGGGATTTAATCAGTTAAAGTCTAAGATGTCCGTCTATTCCGCCCAGAGCGGGAACCGTCATTTGATGATAACACTACAATTTGAGTGTCTTCAAGGCTAGAGTGAATAGGCTCTTAAAAAGCACCAAACACGACCGAGTTCACCGGGTTTGAAATATGGCGGACGATTTTTTCCGAGAACGAGAAAAAATTAAATTTAAATTTTGTCGCTTGAAAAGTAGTAAAAATTTAAGTTATTATGTTGGCTGAAGAGTCACACTTGTCTATAGAAGTATTTTTATGTGAACCAATCACAGTAGGAATAGGTTTGAACGACGTGAAGTCAGCCATGTCGCTTATGTTCCGACGTCGGAACATAAGGCACGTCGGGCGCAAATCTCTTATGTTCCAACGTCGGAACATAAGACACTCATTGGCTTTACCATCAATTATCGCATCACTGCTTACCATCAGGTGCGATTGCCGTCAAGCGCTAGTTTATAAAATACAAAAAAAAAAAGATGGACATAGGCCTCCCCAAACTGAATCTGCAATGGCGAATTATTTGCGAAAAATATAAATGAAAAGGACGTATAAGCTTATGAAAAAATAACTTTAACATCTATGCAGTAAAGTTTAGATTAAGCTATTCTTGAAACTGTTGCTGGCACTAGACCACGATTGCAATAAAGTTGATATTTTTTTAAACTTAATATTACATCAATGGAGGTGATTTTACACAAGGAGGCTTGGTGTGTCTAATGTGAACAAAATCAAAGGCAAACATAGGAGTAAACAAAAAAAAAACAATCGATAGGATGTGTGAATGGTACACAAAGGGGGGGGGGGGGTGACTATCGACTAGTGGGGAAGTATGGGAATAAGTTTTTTACATGATATAAAATTGTTACAGTCAGGTACTAGGCCACTCAGAAAGTATTGCGAAAAAAAGTTTTAATGCACATATGTATGAGACGGGCCAGATATATTCCATATTTGAAAATAAAAGGTCTATAAAAGTATAAGAGAGTTCTTGGCGAAAAAGTTAAGCTGGGTGTCACGCTCATTTTTCATTGGACTTTTAAATTATTTATAGTGTTCTGTACTAAATAAAACCGCGTAATTTATGTAGTAAAAGTGGATTCAGTAAATAATTCAATAATTCATAAAGAACATTGAGATATCGAAGCATAGTGGCCACATCATGACTTTGCCTCAAACCTCCCTCATTAGACGGTTCACGCGGCCATCTTTTTCAAAATCAAATCAAAATCAAAGCATTTATTTCAAATAAACCAGTTACAGGCACTTTTGAATTGTCAGAAGGTCGGTCAGTCAGTAAGGTGAAGCTAGTCGCCCATTCCAAAGAGTAGGTACCTATGGAGAAGAACGGGCAAGAAACTGCATGGACACTCTTTTAAATTATCTAGCTATTGATACAAATATTTGATTACATCATTCATTTTGAAATCAATCGTGTGAGAACGATGCAGAAATATATTGTACGCTGAGAGCGTCCATTATGGAAAAAAAAAAACAATAATTCAGAATTTAAAATACGCCGTAGCAGCTAAGAGATGACCAGTCCCCTCTGACGGCGTCCGTTCACGAACATGACGTATGGATCAGCATCATTCAGCTCAACCATATTGAAGGGAACCTAATGACCCAACACACACGCCACCACCAGCGAGACATTTGAGTGAGCATGACATACTCTCAACAGCCACAGCACTATCAAGTCAATAAACGACTAACCCAACAAATAGATGCTTTACAGCAAGTAGATCGTGCTCACACGTGTTCCATGCAATTATACAATACTAGGAAATTGAATCTACACAATGCGAAGACAGTTTTGTCCAAGGTTCAGCAGCTCCAACGGTGTTCCCGAATGCTAAGTTTAGCTCCTGTGTAGCTGCACCAGTGCCGAATACCCCTGTCAGCGATGCAATTCCGTAACGTACAATATGCCTGGCTACGTAGTGTGTACTGGCTTTGAGTTAAAAAAAAAAACAAACAATTGCAAATTTAAACTACAAGAGGAAAAATCAAAGAACAATCAGTGTAAGCATAGAAATCGGACGCAGCTCAAGCCCAAGCCTTTTTGTCGTCAATATAATCTTTAACACTATAAAATGCTTTCTGACACAACTTACGTTTAATGAAGGATTTGAATTTATTCAGGCTCAGATTTTGAACCACCTCTGGAAGTCCATTGTAAAAATGTATACATTGGCATCTAAAAGAGCCAGCTATTTTCTTGAGCCTTGTTGTAGGTATAATAAATTTGTGCTTGTTCCTAGTATTTATATTATGGACATCACTGTATTTTTTATACAATTTTATATTTTTATGAGCATACAAAAGATTTTCATAAATATATTGAGACGGCACGGTCAGTACATTAATTTCTTTAAATTTTTCTCTGAGAGAGTGTCTTGGACTTAATTTATAAATTGCACGAACAGCTCGTTATGAATATATAATAGTAGAATATGTAATAGCTTCGATATGAATGACTTGAATGAAAATACATTAAAATTTGCCTTTTCTAACAATCCCAACACGTGACATTGGCTAAATGCACAAACCGTGCAAAAGACAAAAGAGAAAAAAAGCATTGAATAGAAAGTAGTTAAAATAAGTATGTTCTAATTCCAAAATTTGCCTCCATAATTTTTGATGGTTAATTCAAATTATCGTTGAGTGTCATTGAAAAATGGATATGCGCGGGGAATATTTTTTCGCGCTATGATTTAATACGATTTCAAGTGTCGCCTGAACCCGGATGAATCTTAAGATCGACTTTCAATGACATTTATGGATGAAGGCCCTTTCAAGGCAAACATCGTTCGCTTAGCGAATTCTTATGTCTAGCTATACAGGATACGTATTAATTGCACGCAAAAATGCAAAAAACAGAAAAAAGATGTGTTGCGGCGATCTTAATAAATTGGTATAGTTAAGGGCAGGCCGTGTCCTCGTGGCGGTGATCGGCGGCGATCTCTTGCGTCCGACCCTGGTCCCGTCCATGGTCCGGAGCGAGAGTACATGGCAGGCCGTCACCTCCTTCTGCGAAGCAGTGATCCTGGCAAAGGAGAAGGCGGAGCGCGTGAGGGTGCGGAAATCCCAGCGCCCTCACGCCTCAAGCCGCTGCAAGAGACGTCCTGGTCTGGAAACAACATCGAACTCCCGGCCACCGTAGGCGCAGGTGGGCGAGCTGCCCATCGCTCGCCGCCAGGTAAGGACCAGGCCCAGGTCGACAGCGCGTTGTGTTTCACGCGCGCCTCAAAGAGATGTTAGCACACCGTGACGGGGTCCTCGAGGACCGATGCCTCCTGGGCCACGGTTGCGGGTTGCTTAAAAACGAAACCGTGGCCCTGGTACACAGGCAAGTGAAGGAACACGGGTGGGTTTTAGTCAGTTAAAGTCTGACATACCTTTATAATGATCGATTTTCCATTCCAAACAAAACAAAAACAATGAAGATGCAGTATTAACAAGATACGATACTCTTTGATAAATTACCTGGTTACACATGTCATACATCTAATTTTATTTTAACATAAATCGTATAAAGGTTCTAATGAAGAAACACCATACATGCGTGAACCTTAACACAAAGTATGCTTACGTCATAATAATACAAATTGATGGTCCAATGTTGACTCAACAAACATTGACGCTAATATTTATTTTTTGAAGACTAAATATAGGAAGCCTTATAGCCGAACAAACACTTGTATAATATCATGTTATATTTAATTATGCTATCGCCATTTTTTGATAGATATTTTTAATTAGTAATTACTGTAGTTGACAGTGGCGCCGATTCTGTTGTAAACAAACTAAAGTAATTTATAACATCGGCCGCCGGCAGAAGTTACCACCCACCAGACAAAGCGTTGCCGCCAAGCGATTTGTCGTGTTCCGGCATGTTGTCTGGTGAAGCCGTACGAAGGACGGGTCTGACCAGTTGTGTTGCGATGTGTGCCGGCTACGATGCTCTAAATGTTGTTGTATTGGGAGTTTGGTCGTGGAGGGTCTTCAGATCAATCTCCCTTTGGCGCAGCATCGTTGGTCGTGTTGTTGGGTTTAACATTGCATCACCTCGCTCAACTGCCATCTTCCTTCCTATTCGCTCAGTTTTTCTGAGTGAATAGGCTCTTAATAAACTAGCGCGCTTTACCATAAACGATCGCATCACTGCTTACCATCAGGCGGGATTGCGGTCAAGTGCTAGTTTATAATTATTAAAAAAAAAAACAGCCCACAACCCTGGCCCAGGAGGCGTCGGTCTTCGTGGACCCCGTCTCTTAGTGCTGACATCTCTTTGAGGCGCGCGTGTAACACAACGCGCCGTCGACTAGGTCCTGATCCTTACCCGGCAGTGAGCTGCCCACTGCTCACCGCCCACTTATCACGAAACCTTGAACCATATTCTCCAACCTTCATCTCAAAAACCATGTCGTCTTTCACACAATCAAGCTAAACGTAATTTATCATGTAAAGTGGTCTTGAAATCACTTATGCATTTAGTGCTAAAAGCACAAACATATCGATCTGTTTCTGTCAAAGTGCTAAGTAATAACAGGTGCACGGATTGAACGGAAGTTAAGCTACTCTTTTCAAGGTTGGTACGTGGATGGGTGAAGATTTTTACATACCGAGACACATCTGTCATGTCAATCTTTGACTGTCGTTTCTGGTCGTCAAAAGCCCAAATATCAGACAACCAGACTTAGTTACAACGGGGAATCGAATCCTCTATTGCCGATTCTCTTGGTCTGAAACTGAACTAATTTTAAGATCAGTGCGTCTTTTTCTTTAAATATCATCAAGAAAAGGATAGAAGATAACATATTAGTTTCGTTCTGTCAAATTAAGATACTCTATAAACACCTCGGACGCGATTAAAAACATGGCGACTAAAAATACGTTGATTTATGTCAGGCGCGGACTAATTTTATAGGACTAAACTAATATGTTATTACTTAATTTGTGTCCTTTTCTTAACCCATTCCTCCCCACTGTCCTATTTTTAGGACACTATATTCAACATTTTTTTTTTCTATGTTAGGGTTATTATTTTTATTGGTTTTGATGAAATTCGTATTTTCACACTATTTTCCCAATAAAATATATTTTTTTCGCTCTTAAAAAAGTTATCGTATTTATAATATACATATTTTTAAATTGAGGAAATTCGTCAGCTTAAAAAGAGTATTATGATTTGATTATAAAAAACCGAAAATAAAAAGTTATCAGCTTCAAAGTCCATCAAATAGATTTTTAGATCTCTACTGAATCTATTATAATTAAAAACTAAAACAAAATATTATTTGGAAGCTTGTGATACTAATTCAAAAAAAGGCGTACTATAAATATGACACTGGGAACATGTCTTTACAAGTAGCCGTGAAAGCGTGTTCGATCCTGTTACGCTCGCTATAAGTTCAAACGTGTCTATTGTTTTGTTTCTTGCAAGTGTTTCGTAAACTTTACTTTAGTCGATAAGTCTTCGTCAAGCACAACACATCTCGTAATATAAAAAATTGTGATTTTTTTATAAGATTGAGGAAAGCAAAGGAGGTAAGCAAAAATATTAGATTTTGTTTCTTATCAAGTGGTTAACGATATATTTGTTTAGTTTGGGATGGTATATGTATATATATATTTATATATATATAATATAATTTTTATACTTACTATATATGTATAATTATTGTTTATAGATCATGGATGCAGTGAGAAGAAAATATAAAAAAGCATTGATGGTGTCTGAAATCACCGAGTATCTTCAAGATATTGAAGATTGTAGTGACGAGGAGTTCAATGACTTGGAAGTTGCGATATTGCCCCCGGATGAAGTGGATGAAATGACTGATATAGAAGAAGGTAATGACGACGATATGGGAGTTCTGCCAGTGTCAGATGTGGCTGGTCAAGTGGAATTTTCATGTACAATTGATAACGTCGAGGAAGATCTTCCTACTCAAACCACATCTCGGACCAACAAGACAGTCATTTGGCGTAAGTGTGAACCTGTATATTCTGAAATTCAGCCGGAATCTAATACTGCTAAACAATGTTTAGAAAATATGATTACGGAATTGGAAGGAAAATCTGCGGTAGAAATATTCGAACACTTGTTATGTGACCAGATTCTAGAATATATAGTGCATGAAACAGTAACCTATGCCAAAAATTATAAAAATGATTTGAACTTCAATCTTACCGTGAATGAGCTAAAAGTATTCATAGGAATTTTGTTTTTCTCTTCGTATCTCCACTTGCCTCAAAGCAAACTATATTGGTGCAGAGATGATGATGTACACATTCCATTTGTTGAACGAGCGATGTCTCGGAATCGTTTTGATAAAATTAAATCATATTTACATTTCAATGACAATTCAAGAATTGATAATAGTGACAAAGCTTTCAAAATTCGCCCATTTATCGATAAAGCTAATAAATCATTCCAAAAGTTTGGTGTTTTTGAATCCAACTTAGCTGTTGATGAAATGATCGTCAAATACTTTGGTCACCATGGTATCAAACAGTTTATAAAAGGTAAACCAGTAAGATTTGGATACAAGCTTTGGGCAATGTGTGGAGTAAGCGGATATTGTTATAACTTTTCGCTTTATACAGGAAAGGATCCTCAAATATCTTGTAATACTGGTGATGGCTTGGGTTCAAGAGTGGTAAAAAAGTTGCTTACAGTATGTACTGATCCTAGTGCACATGTAGTCTACTTCGATAACTTCTTCAGCAGTATGCAATTGTTGATTGACTTGAAATCTGAAGGGTTCAGAGCTACAGGGACAGTCAGAGACAATAGGACTAAGAAATGTCCAATCATGACCAAACAAGAAATGAAGAAGCAAGAACGTGGTTATTCCGATCATCGTTTCGATAAAAATAATGAAATATTATGCGTGAAATGGCATGATAACAATGTAGTATGTCTCTTAACTAATTTTGATACTGTTGAACCTTTTGTAAAAACTAATAGGTACTCAAAGGTAGAAAAGGCCAAAGTTGCTGTGAATCAGCCAAAGCTTATTCATAATTATAATAAAAACATGGGAGGAGTGGATAAACATGATTGGCTTATTTCTAAGTATCCAATCCGCTTTAGAGGTAAAAAATGGTATTGGCCTCTAGTAATCCGTGTTTTGGACATGACTCTAGTCAATGCATGGATTATTTATAACCAGGTAAATAAAGATGAGACCATACCTCTGCTTGATTTCAGAAGAAGGGTATGTTTTTCTTGGATGAAAAAATCGGAAGGCAAAGTAAATAAGCTTACATCAGGTACTTCAGAAGTTCTTTTACAACCTATAAGATTTGACAACTATGGTCACTATATGACCAAGAGGGACAAACAAAGACGTTGCCAAGGACAAGGCTGTAAAAAAAAGCCTTTAACATTTTGTTCTAAATGTGAAAAAACACTCTGCAGTGATTGTTTCATACCTTATCATACAAAATAAGCTTTTATTACATTATTTCTGATACTGTTACTGGTCCTATTTTTAAATAAAGCTGATTTCCATATAATTCTTATCTTTACTTTTTCCTGACCATATGTTCCCACTGTCCTATTTATAGGACATGCTGAGTCAGCGAAACCGTTTTTTTTTTATTTATTTTTTTGCCATATTATTTTTTCTTAACATATTAAGAGCCCTAATACAAGATTTCATCAAAAAAATCCAATATTTTTAATGCTTGGGAAGTAATGGGTTAATGAAGATAAGATACTGAACTTAAATTAAATTTAGTTTTTGAACAATGAATGCCTAATCAATCGGTGCCATTATCGTCCTAAACAACTTTTGAACTGACCTTGTCTATGATTTTTTTTTTTATAATTATAAACTAGTGCTTGACCGCAATCCCGCCTGATGGTAAGCAGTGATGTAATCGTTGATGGTACAGCGCGTTAGTTTATTAAGAGCGTATTCACTCAAAAAACTTAGTGAATAGGAAGGAAGACGGCAGTTGAGCGAGGTGATGTAATGTTAAACCCAACAACGCGACCATCGATGCTGCGCCAGAGGGAGGTTGATCTGGAGAGGTTCCTCGACCAAACTCCCATTTGGCGCATCGTACCCGACACTGACGTGGCCGCTAACAATGGGCCTTATAAGAAGGCTCAAAGTCACTCAAAGGGCAACGGAGAGGGCTATGCTTGGGGTTTCACTGCGCGATCGATTCAGGAATGAGGAAATCCACAGAAGAACGAGAGTAACCGACATAGCCCGAAGAATTGCAACACTGAAGTGGCAGTGGGCTGATGGACACATTGCCCGTAGGACCGATGCCCGATGGGGCCGACGGGTTCTCGAGTGACGACCACGCACCGGAAGACGTAGCGTGGGTAGGCCCCCGACAAGGCGGACCGACGACCTGGTAAAGGTCGCGGGAAACCGCTGGATGCGGGAGGCGCAGGACCGGTAGTCGTGGAGAATCTTGGGGGAGGCCTATGTCCGGCAGTGGACGTCTTTCGGCTGAAATGATGATGATGACCCGGCACACATCGCAACACAACTGTTCAGACCCGTCCTCCGTACGGCATCACCAGACATCATGCATGTAGACCTAGACATACTGCTGGTGACCTTAAACTTGCAAGGGACATCATAACGAAAGTACTATATAATTATGCGACATTTTGCCTCAATGTTACCTAATATTATGCATGGATTTTAGCTAGCTTGTCCTTGTTAATAAGATACACCATAGAAAGTTTAGACGTGATTAAAAACATGGTGACTAAAAATACGTCACTTTACGTCAGATGCGGATTAATTTGACAGGACTAAACTATTATGTTACTACTTTTGTCCTTTTCTTTATGAAATAGAAAAAAAGATGGAATGAACTAAAATTAAATTTAGTTTGTGAACAGGGGAATCAGAGCCATTCTCGTCCCAAACAACTTTTTAACTGACCTTGTTTATGGTTGACCTAGACACACTGCTGGTGACCTTAAACTTGCAAGGGACATCATAACGAAATTAAGTACTATTTATATATGCGACATTCTGCCTCAATCATCATCATCATCATTTCAGCCGATAGACGTCCACTGCTGGACATAAGCCTTCCCCAAGGTTCTCCACGACGACCGGTCCTGCGCTTCCCGCATCCAGCGGTTTCCCGCGACCTTCACCAGGTCGTCGGTCCACCTTGTCGGGGGCCTACCCACGCTACGTCTTCCGGTGCGTGATCGCCACTCGAGAACCCGTCGGCCCCATCGGGCATCGGTCCTACGGGCAATGTGTCCAGCCCACTGCCACTTTAGTTGCAATTCTTCGGGCTATGTCGATTTGTTGTAGATTATGCCTAATCTCAGCTGTGTAAACCAGGCCTTAGAGCCTACTGGCACGTTTTATTATTTTCATTGTGTTCTATTCTATTTTTATTTTATTTGAAAGCCTTGTTTACCTTAGCGCTTACTTCAATATAAACTTTTCACCGAACAACATCTTTCCTTTAAAATATTTTTTTTACCACGGTGCCACGAACCCCGTCGACCTTTATATCTACAAAACGTTATCAGCACGAAATTGTGGAGTATAAAATCCGTGTGTGAAATATATACAAAAGTGTATTTTTTTGGAAAATATTGTTTTTTGTATTTTTTGGTGTGCGTAAACATGTCACATGATACTGGTGATAGTAATGTTGTGGCGAAGTCAAGCTCTTCGTCATTACCAACCTTTGGCTTAAGAAACAAGGAGGGTTATCCGACGTGGAAGTTTAAAATGAGAAACTACCTACTCCACGAGGATCTCTGGTTTGCCGTTACTGGATACCCAGAAGGTGACACAACTCCTCAGGCTATAAGGGTAAAGTACGATACAAAAGCTCTTGCTAAGATTTGCCTAACTGTAGATGGTGCAGCTATAACTCACGTTAGAAGTGCAAAGACTGCATCGGAAGCGTGGAAATCATTACAGAAAGCTTTTGAGGATAACGGTATAGGACGAAGAATAGCTCTTGAACGTAAGTTGTACCGCTTAAGTCTCGCAGATTATGCAGACATTGAACAGTACATAAATGCAGTTACTTCAACTGCACAGGATCTTGCAGATATTGGGAAGGTGATAGAAGATACGTCGATTGCCGCTATACTTTTAGGTGGACTCACTCCAAAATATGAGCCCCTCATTATGGCGCTTGAAAATTGCAATGTTGATGTAACTACTGACCTGGTAAAAACGAGACTCCTTAATGAAATGTCTAAAAGCGACACATTAACGACGGATTCGGTATTTCAAGCAAAAGTGAAACCTAAATCCAAAAAGAAGAAGGAAGTAGTATGTTATGACTGTAATGTACCCGGACATAAAAGACCAGACTGTCCATTGAAAAAGAAGAAGGAAAAGGGTAATGTTACGAGTACAAATGACTCCTCATTTACTGCTTTGAATACTTCTGGATCTGAAAACAAGGATGTTTGGTATGTAGACTCAGGTGCAACTAAACATATGTCTTCAAGGCGTGATTGGTTTCAACATATAAAGTTGACTGATAGAGGAACCGTAACTGTCGCAAATGGTGAAAAGATCAAATGTTTAGGATTAGGAGATATTTCGATCTCGACACCTAAAAATAAAATAAATACAATTTCTGATGTTGCTTATGTACCAGACTTAAATGCTAATTTACTATCTGTACAAAAAGCTGTAGATAAGGGTTTTATATGTGTTTTTAATAAAAATGGATGTAACTTTTATAAAAATGATACCTTTTGTGTTACAGGTGATTCGCTTCTTCATGCTTCGCCCTGTGGTGGATTGTATGTACTTAATGGCTCTACAAATGTTTCCAACACTGTGGCTGATAATTATTTAACAAAAGATGAGCACTCTGACTGTCAGGATAGGTATCAAATCTGGCATAAGAGACTTGGACACCTTTGTCGAATAGGCATGAATCGGTTGAAGAATCACCAGGTAGGGGTAGAATTTTCCGTAGTAGATAAATCAAGTTGCATCGCTTGTGTAGAAGGCAAACAAGCAAGAAAACCTTTTAAAAGGATAGCTTTTAATAGAGCAACTTCACCTTTAGAGTTGATCCACTGTGATCTGTGTGGACCTATGTCTACAACCTCTTTTCAAGGTAATAAATATATGTTAACTTTAGTTGATGATTATACCCGAAAAGTTTTTGCGTATTTCTTAAGTTCAAAGACCGAAGTAAAAGATAAATTTTGTCATTTTCAAACTTTAGTTGAAAATCAATTAAGTTTTAAAATAAAAAGGATTAGGACTGATGGCGGCACAGAGTTTGTTAATAAAGTTTTTGCTGATTATCTTTCATCAAAAGGTATCGCGCATCAAACAACGACGCCTTACAGCCCTCAACAAAACGGAGTTGCAGAGCGAACCCACCGATCTATAACCGAGAAGGCGAGATCGCTGCTGGCTGAAAGCTCACTACCTAAGGCTTACTGGGAAGACGCATTTCGCGTAGCTGTATACCTAAAAAATAGGTCCCCTCATCGAGCCTTAAGTGGGGATATACCCTATGATAAATGGTGTGGCAGAAGATGTGATCTTAGTCATCTAAGAATTTTTGGATGCAGAGCCCTTGTCCATATACCTTCATGTAATAGAAAAAAGTTGGACATGAAAGCTGAAGAAGCTATTTTTGTGGGTTATTCTGAAGATCCAAATAGTTATATTTTTAGAGATCCTTCTAACCCACGGCGAATCCTAAAATCTAGGGATGTAACCTTTTTTGAAAACTGCTTTACATTTTTGAAACGAAAGCAGAATGAACCTGAGGTACAGTCGGACTCAGTTTTACTTTTTGAAGAAAATGCTGAAAGAGATGAAAATGAAATTGAATTTCACGATTGTGTTGAGAGTATCGACCCTATAGCTGAAACGTCTTCACCAATAAACACACAGCGTTTTGATGAAGAACCAGCTAGTTTGGAAGAGCAGCCATTTATCCAGGAGCGTCGGTACCCCTCACGAAACAGGAAACCACCAGATTTTCTTACTTATAATGTATTGTCTGATGATTTGGATGAGCCGACGACATACTATGAAGCAGTTCATGCTGACGATGCCGAAAAATGGCAAAATGCTATGCAAGATGAGCACAATTCTCTTATGAAGCTCAAGACCTGGGATCTTGTTGACAGACCAAACAAGAAAGTAATACCATGCAAGTGGGTTTATAAACTGAAAAAGGACGCTAGTGGAAATATACTGAAATACAAGGCTAGACTGGTCGCAAAAGGTTTTAAGCAAGTTAAAGGAGTGGATTACGACGAAACGTTTGCGCCAGTAATTCATCATTCTTCCCTACGTGCCTTATTTGCGTTGGCTGCAGAAATTGGTTTAAAAATAAAACATTTGGACGTAGATACCGCGTTCCTAAATGGAAACTTGGAAGAGGAAGTTTATATGGAACAACCTTTTGGTTTCATAGAAAAGGGTGGCGAAAGTAAGGTTTGCCTATTAAAGAAATCCCTTTACGGCCTAAAACAGGCACCGCGTGCCTGGAATAAAAAGTTAAATGAAACACTTTTAAAAATAGGTTTTGTTCAAACTCCTTCTGAATCTTGCGTATACACTAAACTTTTTGATAAGGAACTCGTTATTCTTAGTGTCTTTGTCGATGACTTTTTAGTATTTTTTGACTCTGAAATGACATTTGACATTGTCAAAAAGGATTTGTCGAGTAATTTTTCACTAAAAGATTTGGGTTTTTTGAAAAAGTATTTAGGCCTGAATTTTAATATACAGGAAAATGTTATAGAAATTAATCAATCGTCATACATAAGTTCACTACTACAAAAATTTAATATGATAGAGTGTAAGACGGTAAATACTCCACTTGTAAAGAAATCGATGGAAAAGCGTTGTGATGATCAGGTTAGTGAGAATTTTCCATACCAAACTCTTATTGGTTCTCTTATGTATTTGTCTGTAAACACACGACCAGATATCGCGTATACGACGAGCTATCTCAGTCAATTTAATACGTGTTATACTAAAGAGCATTGGAATGCTGCAAAAAGAGTTTTACAATACTTGAAAGGCACTCTCAACTACTCATTGGTTTATAGAAAAAATGGAGAACTCTTAAAAGGATTCTGTGATGCTGATTGGGCAAACTGTACGATCGACAGAAGGTCATACACAGGTTATGTTTTTGTACAAGGTGGAGCACCTGTGTCATGGGAGTCGAAAAAACAACCCACGGTAGCGCTCTCCTCTGCAGAGGCCGAATATATGGCGCTTGCGTCCGCTACTAAAGAAGCTTGTTATTTACGCCGTTTTATCCATGAAATAACAGGTAAACTTACGCCAGTTAAGCTGTATTCAGATAGTCAGAGTGCCATAAATCTCGTTCACAATCCTGTACACCACAACAGGACGAAGCACATAGATACGAAACATCATTTTATTCGAGAAAAGGTCTCTTCTAATGTTGTTAAGTTAGAATATCTTCAGAGTTGTGATATGCCTGCAGATGTTCTCACTAAAACACTGGGGCCTATAGCACACAAGAGATGTGTAGCTGGTTTAGGTTTAATTTAATTTTTTCTGTGCAGATTTTTTTTGTTTCACAGCTTCGATTATGTGGGGCTGTTGTAGATTATGCCTAATCTCAGCTGTGTAAACCAGGCCTTAGAGCCTACTGGCACGTTTTATTATTTTCATTGTGTTCTATTCTATTTTTATTTTATTTGAAAGCCTTGTTTACCTTAGCGCTTACTTCAATATAAACTTTTCACCGAACAACATCTTTCCTTTAAAATATTTTTTTTACCACGGTGCCACGAACCCCGTCGACCTTTATATCTACAAAACGATTACTCTCGTTCTTCTGCGGATCTCCTCACTCCTGATTCGATCGCGCAGTGAAACCTCAAGCATAGCCCTCTCTATTGCCCTTTGAGTGACGTTGAGCCTTCTTATAAGGCCCATTGTTAGCGACCACGTCTCAATTCCATAAGTCATCACAGGCAACATACACTGGTCGATTCTCTTGTCTTGAGACACTGCGGTATTTCGGTCGAGAAGATTCTACGTAGCTTCCCGAAAGCAGCCCAGCCGAGTTGGATTCGACGATTGACCTCTTTCTCGAAGTTGGACCTTCCTAACTGGATAGTTTGTCCCAGGTACACGTAACTGTCAACAACTTCGAGAACAGAGTCTCCAATCTTTATAGGAGTCGGTACAACATGGGCATTAGCGGAAACCGCTGGATGCTGGTGGTGCAGGACCGATCGTCGTGGAGATCCTTGGGGGAGGCCCATATTCAGCAGTGGACGTCTTTCGGCTGAAATGATGATGATAAAGAAAAGGACAAAAAGTATAATTTTACTTTAATACTGCCATAGACAGTTTAAACGCCATTAAAAACTTGGCGACTAAAAATTTCGTTACGAATGCACCTTATGTCGATGGCATAAGGTTCAATATCGCGTGACATGCAGTGCGTAAATTTTAAGCCCTATAACTCTAAAGATTAAGACTCTAGACATTGTTGAGGCACCGTATAAAAACGCATTGCTAGACCTAGGGTGACCTATCGAAACAGGTCTCAACAATTTTGTCAGCAAAGTGTTGACATCGAAATTCCCAGAAACCCGTTTCCGGGAAATACCTGTAGGTACTAGCTGAACGTACTCGAAATTTTGCGCTATTATTATTACGTCTAGACGAATCTGGAATGTTCGATCAGCTGACCTATATAAAGCACCGTGACGCCAGCAGGCAGTCAATCTGCATTCGACTAGCGATACGAAAACAGCGACAGTTAAGAAGCGATCTTTGAGAATACCTATTGCGACAACTGTAACGAGAACTGTGAGTACTACGTGAAGTAACATCTGTAGTGTTATTGTGTGTTAACGACACGGACTTCGTGGACGTAAGTGAAGACTTCGGTGCGATATCAGCTACGTTCTACTTGTCATTGCCTACGATCGACTGTACCTTCGTTGGCAATAAATTTCGTAACCCTTAACCGGTATTTTAGTACCCCTAGCCCGTAACAATATGTCAGGAGCGGACAAATTTGACAGGACTTAACTAATACTTATCTTTTATCCCTATCTTAATGAAATAGAGGCAAAAAAATGCACTGAACTAAAATTAAATTTAGTTTGTGAATAGGGGCATCGGTACTATTATGTCAGATAATGATTATGTTTCATTAATCATTATTATGAGTATTATGACTCACCTGGCCTCATATTCATTTTTTCCAATAGCATGAAGTCTAGAGGAGTGAATATAAAACTGCCTATTGACAGAAGAATCAGCAGAAGTCCCCACACACATTGGACTACAGGACCTGTAACAAAAGAATTAATGTAATTCACAGACTACTAAGGGGACACTTCGATGTAATCTTCGATGTAAGCTGAAGAGTTAAAGAGGGAACTACTGGTCCGATTTGACAAAATATTTTTGCGTTGGAAAGCCCATTAATCCAGGAAGGCGTTATAACATCACGCTGCGACCAATAGAAGCGGAGCATAACAAAAATTTAAAATATATGCTGTATCTTATGATCTAGAAATGTATTAATGTATCTATAGAAATTGAGTCTTTTGGGGGTTAAAATATAATGTTCAAATAACTAATTCCACGCAAACAAAGTTTCGGGCGGCCGCTAGTTAGAAATTAAAGCGACGATCTTCGCAGGATCGCTGGTAGTAACTGGATGAGAGTTGCCGAGAATCGAGTTGAATATCGTGAAATAGGAGAGGCCTATGTCCAGCAGTGGATTGCTACTGGGTCATGATGATGATGATGATGAAGTATTAAAATCCTACCATCCTACTCATCATAATATCCGCGTTTAGTCTCGATTGCATCGGGCAGATTACGATTTGGAGCCCGGAGTCCGCTTTCCTACTCATTCTCCTCCATTTCGCGCGATCTTTAGCATCCTGTGGTGTGAGATTATTTAATAAAATCCTACCATTCTACTTCCTATTAATTTTATAAATGAGAAATTCCGAAAGTATATATGCATGAATCAAAAAATTAAAATCAAAGCATTTATTTCAAATAAACCAGCTACAGACAACTTTGTATTGTCAGAAGGGCGGTCAGTCAGTAAGATGAAGCTAGTCGCCCATTTCAAAGAGTAGGTACCTATGGAGAAAAACGGGCAAGAAACTCCATGGACACTCTTTTAAATTATGAAGCTATTGATACAAATATTTTATTACATCATTCATGTTGAAATCAACCGCGTGAGAACGATGCAGAAATATATTGTACGCTGAGAGCGTCCATTATGGAAAACAAACAAAAAAAAAAAAAAAGACGTGTGGCACTCGGGGACTGCCGCGGTAAAGCTATTGCATAGCATTTTGTATCAATTTATGCAATTATAATTATTTATTTATTTTATTTATGCAGTATTTCTTTTTCTTTGATATTAATTCAAGTTACACTTTTTGAGCGTGGTGACCGATAAGAAAACAATTTTTTCTTTTATTAAATAAATAAAAAGTTAATATTATTTAAAATATTTTTATTATTTTACAATACATGTGGGTTTTATTACCTTACAGTAGCTGTTGGTTATTCAGGAATATTTATCATTGAAACTATAGGTTTATGATAACTGAAATAAGAAACATAAGTTTGCGACTTAATATCCTCTAAATACCTAGAATCCTAATACCTACCGTCAATGGTGGTCCCATATTTTGTTGTGGACTCTTGTGGATCATTATTCATTTTCAAATTCAATGTTTTTGATAGAAAAGTTGTCAACCGCTCTGATTTTTTATCTTGAGGAAACCTGGGCTTTATAAGTCTGAAATCGCCAACCCGCATTGAGCAAGCGTGGTGATTACGCTCAATCCTTCTCTGTATGAGAGGAGATCTGTGCCCAGCAGTGGGACGATAAAAAGGTTGTTGATGATGAACGGCGTCGGTGTCGAATTATTTGTTATCAATTTAATATTTTCGAGCTGATCTTTAGTAACATAATCACTTCTGATTGCGTTAACATCTGACCGTAGAATTAATAAATCCTTCATCAACTTCTTTACGTACGTTCTACGTAGTCAAAGCAAACTGGTGGCAATTTGTGAAGGTCATATGCCACAAAAACTGGGATTGTTCGGGATCCGTGATTTTAAACACCGTAATCGTATATTTTAGGTATTTCTGCTTTTTGTTCTTACGCCTCGAAACATGTTTTTGTCTTGTCTTCGTAGAAACAAACAATAACTTTTTTGCCTCATCAATGTCTTCCTCAGAAAAAGCCGACGAGCATATTTTTATTAAACTTTCGTTGTTTCGTTTCGGAGATAACAATATTACAACTCGTACACTTAAATGTACTCGTATTAACATTGTTCACCGACATCTTACTGTAATATTTTATTTAATAAAAACTTCAACTTCAACTCTTGATCTGGTCCCTGTGGATAGATACCACAATTTTGCCAATAACACGTGTAACAAATTATAGAAATTCTTTAAAAAAAAAGTCCAATGAAAAATTAGCGTGACATTCATCTTAGCTTTTCCGTTAAAAAAAAAGCTATTTTATAAAAACACTACTAAATTAATTTGAATAAAAGTACTTAATAATTAATTATATGAAAAGTTTTTAAGGTAGCCATGACAACGTCGATGACGTCTATGACATATCTCTATAGAAGACCTATTTCAGAGAGAAAATTAATCGCAAGTTTAGCACATCGCGACTATCAGTAACATGGCAAGTGTGTAGAACTGAGTTCGCGCCCTGCAATATGCATGCTCTTTTTGAAAATCTATAAATTGTTTTCAAAAGATGTAGTCGCACGCACACAGACATACCGTGCCGAAGACTGCCGAACTGAAACGACGTTAGACGATGTACGGCCTTCAAGCCACACCTCCGTGCCCGTCGGAGTGGGGAGCGTGAGGTTTTTTCGTTACGGAATTTCTGGATTCGGTCCCCGCGCTCAAGGCCCGCGATAGAAGCTATGTAATAGCTTAAAAACAACAATTCAGAAATTAAAATACTCCGTGGCATTTAAGAGAATCACAAATCAAATCGTTCACGAATATGACGTATGGATCAACATCATTCAGCTCAACCATATTGAAGGGAACCTTTTTTTTTTCCGGAGTGGAAATCCACATAGGATGTCCGCCGCCCTGGGGTGGGCGACGGGGTCTGTCAGACTTTTATTGACTAAAATCACCCCGGTGTCTATTCTATCACGAGCGCACGTGGGGCCGCGGGAGTCTAAATTCTTCCACGGCCCCACACCATCGTGCTGGCCCGGTCTGTCCGGGCCTCGTCTCCTGCACGGGGTAGTGGGGTGTTAAACTACCGCGTGAAATATTGAAGGGAACCTATTGCAACCCAACACACACGCCACCACCAGCGAGACATTTGAGTGAGCATGACATACTCTCAGCAGACAGAGCACAATCAATTTAATAAAAAAGACTAACCCAACAAATAGATACTTTACAGCAAGTACATTGTGCTGACACGTGTGCCAAATCTTTATTACATTTTCAACTTTACTGCTAAAGAAATGCTTTAGCACTAAGGTTGATTGAGAATATTTGACAGTTGTCAGCTTTTTGAATTATGTAAATATTTTGAGTAGGTAATTAAATAATTAAGAGCTGATTCTTCAATCAACTGATTACCTTGTTCGATTTTTGAAATTTTGACAGTGATTTTTAATAACAAAACCTGTCAAATGTTAATTTTAAACCTCGAATAAAAGGGGAGGGAAAATTCAACCAAACAAAAAATGAAGTTCAATGATAATTTGAAACGATTTTCAATTAAAATTCTAGTCATCTAGCTCGTATTTTGTAACTGTGTGTAGCAGGATTCTACTTGATAGATAGTTTGGCCACAGTCCATATGGAAAGAACGTGTTTAGTCGATTATCTAGAACGTGAAATATAGGCTTAAATTCTTGCACGTTTATGTAGTGTATCTGAGTAATTCGTGTGAGCATGGCTTAGTGACGAAAAAATACGCAAAACAACATTGAGTGACTATGCAACAATTTGACCCCTCCATGTTTTCTGTTGATTGTTAAATCTATACTACAGTGAAACTTGGTTTAGTGGGACCTGGATAAGTGAGAGACCTCCATAACTGGAACTCGTGCTGAGGACCCAACACTTTGGCACTGAATTACCTCTGTTAGTGGGACGAGGTAAGCCTCTATATCTGGAATTTGTTTTTTCGATTTAACATCATAGTTACCTCTATAACTGAGACAGCGAGTAGATTTTATATGCATTAACCTCTGTAACTGAGATAACATTGTTTTTTTTACTCATTCTTATTCTACCCACAAATTCCACACGTAATTCCAAGTGTAAGTACAAATTTTGAGCTTCAATAACCTTCAGTTTTAGTTTCGCTTTACTATCATTCAGATGTTTATTTGAAAAATGCCAAAACGAAAGCTACAATCGTTATCATTACGTGAAAAACTGAAGTTAATATCAGTTTATGAAAGTGGGACGGATTAATGGAATTATGGCTATTAATGGAACCCTCTGTAAATGAGACAGATATTTATTTATACCTGTATATCTGAGACAGTGGGTAAGTGGAATACCTCTATAAGTGAAATGACATTGCAGGTCCCTTGATGTCTCACTTAACCAGGTTTCACTGTAATTGTATGTTTGAACGCACTAATCTAAGGAATTACTGGTCCGATTTGAAAAAATATTTTTGCGTTGGATAGCCTATTAATCCAGGAAGGCTTTAGGCTTTTTGAAGTGAAACTTCTTTACGCACCTTGACTTGGGGAGTAAGCTAGCGAACCCGTGACGTAAGCGTTACGAAAAGTGATCGGGATATAAGAACAGAGGCGCCCGTAGCGCGAGCTTGGTACTACAAGGTCTAGGTTTTTTTTTTCATTAAAAATAGAAGATCTATGCAAAAATATTAATTTACCAATGAAACCACGAAATAAATTTAAATATTTATAGAAAATTAATATATGTATATGTGTATACATGTATATATATTGTACACACATATATATATATATATATATATATATATATATATATACATACAGATGGAGCAAAAGAAGTTTCACTTCAGTCGTGTGGTCATAAGCACGCTGGTTTTTTTTTTTTTTTCACCTGTCTGGGTGCGATGGCCCGGCCTGCAAGCTAGCCTACATGGTGACCCGGATTTCCTTCCAGGATTGTATTACAAGGAGGGGGTGGGTTGCCTATCGTTTTTTAATTTTTATTCTGATGCGGTTAGCCCGACATTTCTTATATTTATCACTTCATAACTTCTTACTCTTTCTAACTTATTTTAACAATCTCATTTTTTTTAAATTTATTTATTATAAACCAGCGCTTGACCGCAATCCCGCCTGATGGTAAGCAGTGACGCAATCGTTGATGGTAAAGCGCACTAGTTTATTAAGAGCCTATTCACTCTAGCCTTGAAGACACTCAAATTGTAGTCCGACGGAAACACCGCCGCCGGCAGATTGATTTTGATATTTTACATGTTTATCGGGGACATTTACCTCTTACTTTTACATAGTATATTTCTTTATTTTTGTTCTTACTTCTATTTACTTACACTATATTTCTTACGTTTATTATTTCCAATATGTTAAACAATGTACTATAATAGCTACTTATTCTAACAGTTTGAACTTTTCTAGTTAATCTATCGTACTTACCTACTACAATTTTACCTACTTTAACTTATTTCTTCACACTTATTCCGAAATTAATTATTTATCTAATGACAATACTTTGTTAATTTTTATACATATTCAAATATATAGTTTAACAATCTTATTTGACTACTTATTTCTATTATTTGAAGGCTTTAGGCTATATAACATCACGCTGCGACTAATAGGAGCGGAGCATATAAAAACGCAGCGCAGCTAGTTAGTATTATAAACTTTATAGTCATTAGGTTCATATGATATGTAAGTACATATTTTCGATTACTTTGTAAAATCGGCCACAAACAAAAATAAAGCTACTTGGAAAGTAATTAATGAGATAAAATCTAAATCTAAATACCCAAATGAGGGCATAAATCTTTTAATTAAAAATGACATAATTATAAATAATCCCCAAGACATTGCGAATTCATTTAATAACTTTTTTCTTGACATCAATGATAATAATACTAGATTACCCCAAACATCCTCTAATAATCTGACATATAATTCTAATTCAATTTTTATGACACCGACTATCCCTGATGACGTTAATAAAATAATAATTGACTTAAAAAATAAAGCCAGTACCGGCTATGACAGTATTATGACCATGATTGCCAAAGATACAGCCCACATAATATCTGAACCATTAAGTTTCATTATTAATTTATGTATAGAACAAGGTACTTTTCCAGACAAACTAAAAATATCTGTTATAAAGCCAGTATTTAAAAAAGGAGAAAAGACTAACATGAGTAACTATAGGCCAATAGCACTAATACCTATTTTTGCAAAGATTGTTGAAAAGGTGATGTTTAATTGTCTCTATGCTTTTTTTGAAACACATAATATTCTAACGTCCAGTCAGTATGGTTTCAGAAAAAGCAAGTCCATAAATATGGCAATATACAACTTTTTAAAAAAGGTAATGACTAACTTGGATAAAGGACTGCCGGCTGTTGCCTTATACATGGACATGTCAAAGGCTTTCGACCGTGTCGACCACAAAATCCTCTTGAGAAAGATGTATGCATATGGAGTGAGGGGTAATGTGTACAAACTCATAGAATCATACCTTAGCAACAGACAACAATTCACAGAAGTAAGGAGATTAAACCCCATTACAAAAACGGAAGAAATATACATTTCTGAATCTGGAACTTCTAGATTCGGCGTTCCTCAAGGGACCATCGTAGGTCCTTTATTTTTCCTTGTTTATATAAATGACATGCCTTCGGTAACAAATCATGACGTTACACTATTTGCTGATGATAGCACTATTTTATTTGCTAATGATAATACAATTGACTTAGAATCTGACATTAACCAAACAATATTATCAATAATAGACTGGCTTGAAATAAATAATTTAATGATTAACATTGAAAAAACTAAAATAATGAATTTCAAAATACGAAATCAACGCACTGGTGAATTAAAGATCAGCTACCTTGATAAAGATATTGAAGAAACTGAAGTAACTAAATTTCTAGGGTTATATATTGACAACAAAATAAATTGGAAACTTCATATTGACCAAGTATGCAAAAAACTGGGACAGTTTTCATACGCACTTCACAGATTGGGAAAAATAGCAAATCAGACTACTTTACTCACAGCCTACCACGGTTACGTTTGCTCTATCCTTAGATATGGCGTAATATTCTGGGGCAACAGTACGAACAAAGAGCGCGCTTTTATTGCTCAAAAACGTTGCATTAGGGCCATATTTAATTTAAGTGAAACTGACTCCTGTAAGCCATTTTTTAAAAAAACAAAAGTTCTCACATTGCCATGTGTTTACATATTTGAAGCTGCCGTGTTTGTAAAAAATAATATTGACATGTATAATTACTACACGCGTATACGACGTAAGGACAAATTGCGCACAGTTGCTACTAAAACTCACCTTATGTATGAAAGTATCTTTTGTATGGCTACGCGCATCTACAATAGTATTCCGGGGCCTATTAGAGCAACTATGGAAATCAAAAAATTTAAAAAAGGCCTTCATGATCTGTTGGTAGACAAGTGCTACTACTCTACAAAAGATTTCTTATTGGACAAATCATTGCTCCACTATAGCCCCTCTCAGTCATGATGTGTTCAGTAAATATCAAAAAATGTAAAAATAATATGTAATCCACTATGACTATTGACTACTGTATGTCCTGTATTGTTGTAGTATGACTATTGTATGCCCTAAGGGCGGGACATAGTTGATCCATATAATTATTTAAGACCTATGTTATGTACAAACCTATGATCCACAATAAAGTAAGATTGATTGATTGATTGATTGATTGATTTTTATTGTATAATCTAAATAGTAGGTACATCGAGCCTATCAGATGCCAGCCTCTCAGCGCTGGCATCATTTACAGTTTTTAAATATCGAAGCCTATACTGAGATTTGCCTTTTGGTTTCCTAAAGGGTTTTCCGTTTCTTTTTTTATTCCATTTTTAAATATTTTTAGTTTAGTTTTGTAATCTTCCTTTAAGTACGAGTTATGCGCTTTACCATCAACGATTGCGTCACTGCTTACCATCAGGCGGGATTGCGGTCAAGCGCTGGTTTATAAATTAACGAAAAAAAAAAAAATCAAAAAAGTCTCCCTTTAAGTACGAGTTACTTAAAGGGAGACTTTCTACACTATTTTTCTCTCCTTCTCCTTGGTATTCCATCCCATGACCCCGCCACTCAGGCGATTTTTTTTTTCGTTAATTTATAAACCAGCGCTTGACCGCAATCCCGCCTGATGGTAAGCAGTGACGCAATCGTTGATGCTAAAGCGCACTAGTTTATTAAGAGCCTATTCACTCTAGCCTTGAAGACACTCAAATTGTAGTCCGACGGAAACACTGCCGCTGGCAGATTGTTCCAGTCCCTCGATGTACGCGGTATAAAGGAGGAGGCGAAACGCTTCGTCCGGATCGTAGAGGTGTTAACAACATAAGGGCGGAAACTCGCCGTACGACGGGTCGTCCGATGGATCCACCATCGGACGATGTGCCGCTGTGGTTTTCGTGGGTATTCCCGGCTTCGGCTGGGCGAGTCCCACACACGCCCTTCGGGGTATGGTGCGTAAAGGCACTTACACAGCGCCAAGAGAAAAAAAAAACTAAAGAAGATAAAATCCATTTATGTATTCGACTGAAGAACGTGTATCCATGGTCATGAAATAAATTATTAAAAAAAAAACAAAATGATTCCAATAGATAAAAATAGTGCCTTACGTAATTAGTGCTGGTGGACTGGATTGTAGAGTGTTTAAACTGTAAACCGAACCTAACATAGTTTGTAAAAGGCTATTTGTGGGTAGGTATGTACTTTCATAAAAATCTACATACAGTATGTTAAGAAAACCCTGTCCAACCCATAAGGATAATAAAGGTTAGGTAAACACATGACCAAATATAATATAAAATTTTACGTAATCATCATAGTACCAATACAAATGAATTTTGAAATAATCTTTCCCGCGAATTAATTCCAACTTCCCCGATTTTTTTTTTTTTTTTTCAAAACCCGCCACACTCTTCCCACCCACTGCAACTCCTGAAAGCCAGAATCAACAGTGGAGACCCGGAGAAGCTCGACGAGTCCCGGAGAAACGATTCAACTGTCTTGGGTCCCGCAACGAAATTAATCAGAAGAGAATAGCGGAGGAGTAAGAAAAGAGAAATTTGGTAATTTTCCCCGAAATTTGGTAATTTAAAAAAAAGTGACAACACCGGTATTATTATAAGCGAATAGCGATGCGACCACGTGCCGCGTGCCCTGCCGCCCGCCCCCCGCGGAAGGGCGTAACGCACATTTATTAAGTTACCTCTTTTTGCGAAATAATATTTATTTTTTTAGGGGGATTTTTTTTTAAGTTTAGCCCGGTTTTGTATGCATTAGTAGAATCAGTTATCGATACCTAACAACACCTTCACGGGTCGGACAGGGTTTTCTTAACATACTGTATATGTGTTTGTACGGCGACCTTGTGATTAAAGCAACATAATGCATGTTGCAAAATTAATATTTCAAAGAAAAAACTGCATGTTGTAATGTTCTGTAGCAATGTGCATATAACTGAAATTAAATTAAAAAGTGCTATGTTTGGTTGGAAAAAGTAATACAGTCCTGCATAGATATAGCTTCCTACCCTAAGAGCAGGGTTGCCAACCGTACTTTTTTTTATTTCATAATTATAAACTAGCGCTTGACCGCAATCCCGCCTGATGGTAAGCAGTGATGCGATCGTTGATGGTAAAGCGCGCTAGTTTATTAAGAGCCTATTCACTCAGAAAAACTGAGCGAATAGGAAGGAAGACGGCAGTTGAGCGAGGTGATGCAATGTTAAAACCAACAACACGACCCACGATGCTGCGCCAAAGGGAGATTGATCTGAAGACCATCCACGACCAAACTCCCAACACAAGAACTTTTGGCGCATCTTACCCGGCACACATCGCAACACAACTGCTCAGACCCGTCCTCCAGCTTCGGCTTCACCAGACATCATGCCGAAACACGACAAATCGCTTGGTGGCAAGGCTTTATCTGGTGGGTGGTAACTTCTGCCGGCGGCCGATGTTATAGCCTACCACTCTAAAATAGAGTATTGTCCTCTGTATCATGTAGGCGTACTCTATAATCTATAACACTAATAAAGTACGCTAAAGTAGTTTTTTAACAAAATGTATATGCAAAAATCCTTAATCAGAATAAAAAAGTCCACTATTTACTGTTACTATGTTGGTATCGCCGATTACCCAATCCATATTCGAACGTTCCTGAACGCAATTTTTTGCAATTTCTTTTTAAAAAATGTCCTGATGAATTTGATTGTTTAAAAAGAAATATCAGCAGCTATATACTCTTTGTTCCCGCCACTTCAGCATTTACTGAAAGGGTCTTTTCGGTCATGGGTGTGGAGTGGCGAGAAGAGAGAAACAGAGCTTCATTGAATTTAATCAAAAATGAGCTCTTGATACATTTCAATTTAGAGTTGAAATGTTTGGACTCATACAATTCCTTTAAAAACAATGGAAAATTGCTATGTGCCACAAAAAGTCCAAAAAATACCTTTTTAAAAGTAAAAAATAAATGATACTCTTTTTTGTAAGTCCGTAATCTTTATTTTCCTCCTTTAAAATCAGATAAACTTTATTTCTGTTAAAAAAAGTTGGCAACCCTACCTAAGAGGTCTCTAAGTTGCCGCTTAGGCTTAAAGGCGAGGACTATGTGTGTGAACTAAATAATTAGTCCTGGTGTAGTGGAATATGTTCAAAACAGAGCCTCATAGTAGGTAATGGAATGCATAGTATTTATAATCTGTGGGAATGAATGATACATATACAGGGTGTATCTGACATCGTAACGCAAACTTCGCGAAAAAGGCTAGACCGCATTCCACTAATAAAATTATGATAGTCATTTATGTCATTAATGAACGGTTACAGAAATAACAATGTTTAAAAAAAAGTGTCGGCTCGGCCTTTGAACGTTGCAAGCGTGCCGCCGTGTGGGTTTGTAGGTGTGACGTTGATCCCTGATGTGAACTCTATTAAATCAGCTGATAAGATAGTTTATCGAATTTTGGTTTCATTGCGCAAAAAAAAGTGTCGGCTCGGCCTTAATGCATATAAAATTTACTGGCTGTCTCAGTTATAGAGAAACTATGATGTTAAATCGAAAGAACAATTCCCAGATATAGAGGCTTACCTCGTCCCACTAACAGAGGTAATTCAGTGCCAAAGTGTTGGGACCTCAGCATGAGTTCCAGTTATGGAGGTTACTCACTTATCCAGGTCTCACTTAACCAAGTTTCACTGTATAAAGAAAAAGATGCACTGAACTTTAGTTTAGTTTAGTTTAGTTTTTGTGAACATCAGATTCGGGGCCATTATTTGCTTAAAAATGGCGATAGCATGACATGATAAATATCAGAGTGCTTGTTATCCTATAAAACTTTTTTTTTTATATAAATTACTAGCGGCCGCCAGTTCGCGTGGAAATAAGCTCCACCCCTATTGATCGCAGCGTCAAACAACCACGGGATGCTATTAAATGTTGGGTTAGTGTTTTTTGTTTTGGGTTAGTCTTTTTTGTTGTTGTTTTTTTTTCTGTGTTTTCCATAATGGACGCTCTTAGCGTACAATATATTTCTGCTTTTGAAATCAATCGTGTAAGAACTCACACGATTGATTTCAAAATGAATGATGTAATCAAATATGTGTATCAATAACTTGATAATTTAAAAGAGTGTCCATAGAGTTTCTTGCCCGTTCTTCTCCATAGGTACCTAATCTTTGGAATGGGCGACTAGCTTCACTTTACTGACTGACCGACTTTCTGACAATTCAAAAGTGCCTGTAACTGGTTTATCCTAACTAATATTATAAATGCGAAAGTAACTCTGTCTGTCTGTCTGTCTGTCTGTCTGTCTGTCTGCTACTCTTTCACTCCAAAACTACTGAACGGATTTGAATGAAATTTGGTATACAGATATTCTAGACCTCGAGATAAAACATAGGCTACTTTTTATCACGAAAAAGGGGTTGTAAGGGGTTAAAAGGGGGGGAGTTGTATGGGATTTCATAATTTTTAAAGATAAAATCATGAAACTTTATATTTAAGCACTTGATAAAAAATAATAAAACATTTGTTCTAGCGTTTTTGAAATTTCGACCTGTGAGGGGATGAAATAGGGGTTGAAAGTTTGTATGAAGTTCGTCATTCTTGAAGATACCTTACATTTTATAATTAGGCATTTAGGCACTAAATAATAAACAAAAAATCGTTTGTTCTAGCATTTTAAAATTTACACCAGCGTGGGGGTGAAATAGGGGTTGCATGTGGGTGTTCGTCATTTTTGGAGATAAAACCATGTAACTTGGTGCATAGGTCTCTTAGGATGTGCAAAGTTTTTATATAAGTAGGTACCAAAGGAATTCCAGAAATTGTAACTTTTGTTTTGTATCAATAAAAAAATTGACTTTTGAAGTTACGAATACTTATTCATCGCCGCCGCCTGCCGTCGGTCATCGGTCATCGTCGCGCACATTCGCCGAAGTGGGGCGAGCGCGGGGGGCGGTCGTGTGGTGGGGTAGCGCACGGCACGAATTTAACTATGCCTACCCAAACGGGCAGACACGTGAGGGCAGACGTCGTTGCCGGACGCATGCGATTAGAGAAATTTGCGCTACAGAGAAATTCATTTTGTAATAGAGTAAAAATATTTGATTGCTTCGCATAATTTTTTTAGTTCCTATTTTTTATTAGTAAGGTCCTAAAAATTAATTTTGTACATACTTAATATTTCGGGATATTTTAGTTCATAGTTCATTTTAATTCATAGTAGGTAAGATTGTTTTCGTTACGTTAAAATAATACGATTAAGTTTAATTTTTTTAAGTACCTTAGTATTTTTTATTAGTTAGGTCCTGTAAATTAATTTTGTACATAGGTACTTAATATTTCGGGATAATATTTAGTTCATTTTATTTCATAGTAGGTAAGATTGTTTTCGTTACGTTAAAAAAATACGACTAAGTTTTATTTTTTTAAGTACCTCAGTATTTTTTATTAGTTAGGTCCTGTAAATTAATTTTGTACATACATAATATTTCGGGATATTTTAGTTCATAGTTAATAGAAGGTAGGTAATATAATTTCCGTTACTTGAAAAAAACAGATTTCCTTTTAATTCCTTTTTTTTAATTAATCCATACTAATATTATAAATGCGAAAGTAACTCTGTCTGTCTGTCTGTCTGTTACGCTTTTCCGCTTAAACCTCTTGACCAATTTTGATGAAATTTGGCACAGACAATCTTTAGACTCTGAGAAAGAACATAGACTATATATTTTATTGAAAAAAAAAATGATATTCCCGAGGGAAATCTAAAAAGCGCGATATAACCGAATTCCACGCGGGCGAAGCCGCGGGCGGGAAGCTAGTTTGAAATAAATGCTTTGATTTGATTTGATCTGATATATTGTGCCAATTTAGCTGCACATCGCCGATACTTATCAGTTATTAGCGTGACCTGAATAGGAAATTGGCCCAAATTTTATATGCAACAACCAATTCAGACAATCATCTTCCAATTTATCATTATTATGTCACTTGATGCAATAGAATTTTAGAGGGATAAGGAACAGGGAGTAAAGTTCACTCATCCTGCTTAGAAAAGGGAGGATCCACTGATCAGATGGGCGTTGAGTCTGGCGGGCACTTGCCGAACAGTTGATTTTGGGAAGTTGTATAAAATACTAACGGCCGCCAGCGACTTCGTTCGCGTGGAGTTAGTTATGCTCCGCTCCTATTGGTCGCAGCGTGATGTTACGAGCCTAAAGCATTCCTGGATTAATGGGCTATCCAACGCATGAAGAATTTTTCAAATCGGACCGGTAGTTCTTGAGATTAGCGCGTTCAAACAAACAAACTCTTCAGCTTTATACAGTATGTTAAGAAAACCCTGTCCAGCCCATAAGGATAATAAAGGTTAGGTAAACACATGACCAAATATAATATAAAATTTTACGTAATCATCATAGTACCAATACAAATGAATTTTGAAATAATCTTTTTTCCCGCGAATTAATTCCCACTTCCCCGAAATTTGGTAATTTTTAAAAAAGTGACAACACCGGTATTATTATGAGCGAATAGCGATGCAACCACGTGCCGCATGCCCTTCCGCCCGCCGCCCGCGGAAGGGTTATCAACGCACATTTATTAAGTTACCTTTTTTTGCGAAATAATATTTATTTTTTTAGGGGGATTTTTTTTAAGTTTAGCCCGGTTTTGTATCCATTAGTAGAATCAGTTATCGATACCTAACGGGTCGGACAGGGTTTTCTTAACATACTGTATGTTAGTATGGATTATATATTAGTATAGATACAACTAAAACCGCAATCCCACTCGATGGTAAGTTGAATAATGGTAAAGCGCACGAGTTTATTAAGAATCTATTCACTTTAGCCTTAAAGACACACAAATTGTAGTCCGACGGAAATACCGCCGCTGGCAAATTGTTCCAGTCCCTTGATGTACGCGGTATAAAAGAGGAGGCGAAATGCTTCACCCGGATCGTAGTGGTGTTAACAACGTAAGGGTGGAAACTTGCCGTACGACGGGTCGTCCGATGGTGGAACGGAGATGGAGGAATTAAATCATGTAATTCCCTCGCACACTCACCAAAATACATCCTATAGAACACCGCAAGGCTGGCTACTCTACGCCTGTGCTCCAGGCTTTGGAGACCGTCTTGAGTTAAATCTGGGTCGCCAATCGGCCCCTTCGCACGCCTCTATACTGAATTCAAAGTAGCCAGGCGATATTTTGCAGCCCCAGCCCAAATGTGGTTGCAGTACTCCACACACGAATGGACCTGTGCTTTGTACAACATTAGAAGCTGCCTTCGTGTGAAGTACTGCCGGACCTTTGCTATAACGATGAACCGCCGAAAGTTTAGGTTCGATGTAATCTCAACTCCATAAAACTGAAGGCGGTCGGTGCACTTCAGGGATACATTCCGAAAAGTAGGAGCCAAGGTGAACGGGCTTCTTTTGGCGGTGAAAAGACACGCCTGTGTTTTGGAGGCATTGAATGCTACAAGATTGGCATTGCCCGATTCGGAGACTGCCTGTAGTGCAACATTCGTTCGCTTTACCATAGCCTCTCTTTCGGACTGGATTGATTCCCTACTAGCCCGATTATCCGGCAGGTATCTCTCAACAACTGTGCTGTTATCTGTATATCCAGAGATACCGGGCGTCAGCAGATCATCAATCAGTCGACATGAGCTCAGATGAGCATCCGTCGACAACAACTCGGAAGGACCGTTGAGTCAGGAAGTCTTTTACCCAGCCAGTCAGGCCAGGGGAAATGCCATACGCTTACTCAAAATACCAGAGTGCCATACCCGGTCGAAGGGCTTCCAGACATCAAGGGAGACAGCAATCGCTTCTGACATTTTTCTCGAGGGCCTCGAGAAAAACGAGGAAACTTTAACTTTGAACTTTTTATATTTGGTTTACAAAATAAATAACATCGTCAATGTTTGTTGAGTCAACATTAGAATAATTAATTTCTATGAATGTGACAGAAGTCAAAGTCAAAGTTTTTTATTTTGTGAAACATAGGTAAGTATAAAAAAGGTGTTATAAAGTGATTTTTATGTTGTGCAACAGCAAACTTGGTTTTAATTTTCACGCCTTTTTTTGGTGGACTTTATGTTTCTTCATTATAGCCTTTAGAGGACGACAGGTCAGATAAAATTAGCTGTTTAATAATTGTAACTAGGCAATTCAGCGTCTGGCACTATTTCATCATTATCGTCTCAGCGGTAATCCCAGTCATATCCGAGCTTTTTCAGCTTTGGAGTCTGGGGTCCGATTCACCAGTCTTTATTTTTAAGCTATTGCATAGCTTCTATCGCGGGCCTTGAGCGCGGGGACCGAATCCAGAAATTCCGTAACGAAAAATCCTCACGCTCCCCACTCCGACGGGCACGGAGGTGTGGCTTTAAGGCCGTACATCGTCTAACGTCGTTTCAGTTCGGCAGTCTTCGGCACGGTATGTTTGTGTGCGTGCGACTACATCTTTTGAAAACAATTTATAGATTTTCAAAAAGAGCATGCATATTGCAGGGCGCGAACTCAGTTCTACACACTTGCCATGTTACTGATAGTCGCGATGTGCTAAACTTGCGATTAATTTTCTCTCTGAAATAGGTCTTCTATAGAGATATGTCATAGACGTCATCGACGTTGTCATGGCTACCTTAAAACTTTTCATATAATTAATTATTAAGTACTTTTATTCAAATTAATTTAGTAGTGTTTTTATAAAATAGCTTTTTTTTTAACGGAAAAGCTAAGATGAATGTCACGCTAATTTTTCATTGGACTTTTAAATTATTTATAGTGTTGTTTACTAAATAAAAGTGCATGATTTTATAGAGTAAAAAGTGCTCACGCGGCCGTTTTTTCAACTGTGATTGGCGATATCCGCCATTATTGTGAAATATTTTTTTTAAAGAATTTCTATAATTTGTTACACGTGTTATTGGCAAAATTGTGGTATCTATCCACAGGGACCAGATCAAGAGTTGAAGTTGAAGTTTTTATTAAATAAAATATTACAGAAAGATGTCGGTGAACAAAGTTAATACGAGTACATTTAAGTGTACGACTTGTAATATTGTTATCTCCGAAACGAAACAACGAAAGTTTAATAAAAATATGCCCGTCGGCTTTTTCTGAGGAAGACATTGATGAGGCAAAAAAGTTATTGTTTGTTTCTACGAAGACAAGACAAAAACATGTATCGAGGCGTAAGAACAAAAAGCAGAAAGACCTAAAATATACGATTACGGTGTTTAAAATCACGGATCCCGAACAATCCCAGTTTTTGTGGCATATGACCTTCACAAATTGCCACCAGTTTTCTTTGACTACGTAGAACGTACGTAAAGAAGAAGGATTTATTAATTCTAGGGTCAGATGTTAACGCAATCAGAAGTGATTATGTTACTAAAGATCAGCTCGAAAATATTAAATTGATAATAAATAATTCGACACCGACGCCGTTCATCATCAACAACCTTTTTATCGTCCCACTGCTGGGCACAGATCTCCTCTCATACAGAGAAGGATTGAGCGTAATCACCACGCTTGCTCAATGCGGGGTGGCGATTTCAGACTTATAAAGCCCAGGTTTCCTCAAGATAAAAAATCAGAGCGGTTGACAACTTTTCTATCAAAAACATTGAATTTGAAAATGAATAATGATCCACAAGAGTCCACAACAAAATATGGGACCACCATTGACGCGGTATTTTCTAGGTATTTAGAGGATATTAAGTCGCAAACTTATGTTTCTTATTTCAGTTATCATAAACCTATAGTTTCAATGACAAATATTCCTGAATAACCAACAGCTACTGTAAGGTAATAAAACCCACATGTATTGTAAAATAATAAAAATATTTTAAATAATATTAACTTTTTATTTATTTAATAAAAGAAAAATTTATTTTCTTATCGGTCACCACGCTCAAAAAGTGTAACTTGAATTAATATCAAAGAAAAAGAAATACTGCATAAATAAAATAAATAAATAATTATAATTGCATAAATTGATACAAAATGCTATGCAATAGCTTTACCGCGGCAGTCCCCGAGTGCCACACGTCTTTTTTTTTTTTATTTAGTTAATATATACTAGCGCTTGACCGCAATCCCGTCTGATGGTAAGCAGTGATGCGATCGTTGATGGTAAAGCAAGTTTATTAAGAGCCTATTCACTCAGAAAAATTGAGCGAATAGGAAGGAAGACGGCAGTTGAGCGAGGTGATGCAATGTTAAACCCAACAACTCGACCAACGATGATGCGCTAAAGGGAGATTGATCTGAAGACCCTCCACGACCAAACTCCCAACATAACAACATTTGGCGTATCGTACCCGGCACACATCGCAACACAACTGCTCAGACCCGTCATCAGTACAGCTTCATCAGACATCATGCCGGATCACGACAAATCGCTTGGCGGCAAGACTGCCGGCGGCCGATGTTATGGCCTACCACCGAGTCTAACTGCTGATTTTGGCTAAACTTCGATATTTTCCGTGAAGCGACTGGCGTCTGAACTCCAACAACCTGAAACGACTGCCATTAGATGTTCGTATGGCAACCGGGACCAAGGGCTTAAAGTGCTTTCCGAGACACGACCAGACTAGTGCAAATATTCATATTCATGCATACAAATATTTACTCTGCGCGGAGATCGTACCCGCGGCCAAGGAGGCTGTCGAAGCGTCAGGCACTAGTATCATACATTTTCATATTACCAATGGGCCACCACTGATTTAGTTTTAGAAAATGCTAGGTCATAAATATGCGTATTTAATTATAGAAAGCCAAGTTGAGTTGGTCCAGCAGTGAAAATGCGTAACTCACTATGAATAGCAATGTTTTTTTTTTTTTCTAATAATTATAAACTAGCGCTTGACAGCAATCCCGCCTAATGGTAAGCAGTGATGCGATCGTTGATAGTAAAGCGCGCTAGTTTATTAAGAGCCTATTCACTCAGAAAAACTGATCGAATAGGAAGGAAGACGACAGTTGAGCGAGGTGATGCAATGTTAAACCCAACAACACGACCAACGATGCTGCGCCAAAGGGAGATTGATCTGACCAAACTCCCAAACTCCCAACACAACAACATTTGGCGCATCGTACCCGGCACACATCGCAACACAACTGCTCAGACCCGTCCTCCGTACGGCTTCACCAGACATCATGCCGGAACACGACAAATCGCTTGGCGGCAAGGCTTTGTCTGGTGGGTGGTAACTTCTGCCGGCGGCCGATGTTATGGTCTACCACCGAGTCTAACTGCTGATTTTGGCTAAACTTGGATATTTTCCGTGAAGCGTTTGGCGTCTGAGCTCCAACAACTCGAAACGACTGCCATTAGATGTTCTTATGGCAACCGGGACCATCGGCTTAACGTGCTTTCCGGGGCACGATCAGACCTGTGCAAATATTCATATTATAATGTATACAAATATTTATACTGCACGGAGATCGAACTTGCGGCTCCTTGCGCAGCGGCCGCGTTCACTATAGCCATGACATGGAGGCTGTCGAAGCGTTAGGCACTAGTATCGTACATTTTCATGTTACCAATGGGCCACCACTGATTTAGTTTTATTAAATGCTAGGTCATTAATATGCGTATTTAATCATAGAAAGCCAAGTTGAGTTGGTCTCGCAGTGACATTGAGTAACTCACTATCTATAGCAATGTGTTTCATTTTGACAGTTCAATAAGATGCATTGCGTTATTTACGTTGTTGAGGAGATACATTTTCGAACACATGGAGCAATGGATTAGCAGTATGCTCCCATTAACAGTAATAGCATGCCGGTTGTCTTTTGACAGTCATAGATATAATTAATTATGGGTACGTCTCGCGAGGCGTAAAGAATTATTACTGAGGTTATTTAATATTTTTTTCTGTAATTATTATATGTATATCATACTATATTTATATGTTGCTCTGATTGCCCGTGACAGGGGCCTTAGTCTGATATTTTCTATAAATTTTTCATTCCACCACGATTCCATTATCATTCCATTAATGTCATTGTGCTAAAACTTCGTATATAATCTGCTAAATTCATAATGATCGATCTGAATGAATTATAATCGGTCTGGAATTAATATAATGGTGATAGAATGACATTGCCGTATTGACATTATAATAAAACCCTTTAATAGAATTTTTTTTTCTAAAATCTACTACTCAATTTCAACATTTATTCATGAAGCATGTATAATTATGTATGTGTAGTCCCTATCAGTGATTAACCACTGGAAAGTCATAATAACGCCATTTTGTCAGTAAATTACGAAACTTGTCAAAATCGATCATTATGAGGCCATTGATCGACCATTCCGATACTATTGTAAAAGCACACTATCACCTTTTATTTGTTGCTACCGGACCTGGCACCTGAAGGATTGGTCACTCAAAGGGCAATGGAGAGGGCTATGCTTGGGGTTTCACTGCGTGATCAAATCAGAAATGAGGAGATCCGCAGAAGAACGAGAGTAACCGACATAGCCCGAAGAATTGCAACACTTAAGTAATAATAATAATAAGGACCGATGCCTGATGGGGCCGACGGGTTCTCGAATGGCGACCGCTCACCGGAAGACGCAGCGTGAGTAGACTCCCGGCAAGGTTGACCGACGACCTGGTGAAGGTCGCAGAAAACCACTGGACGCGGGGGGCGCAGGACCGGTCGCCGTGGAGATCCTTGGGGGAGGCCTATGTCCAGCAGTGGACGACTTTCAGCTAAAGTGATGATGATGCTGATCTGCTGGCCCTATCATAATATCAACACTGCGACATTTACTGTTTTTAAATGTCGAAGCATTTTGCTGAGATGAGAGTCTTTTGGTCTCGTAAAGGACTTTCTGATGTTTTTTTGTATTTTTTTTTTTACATATTTGTTTTTATTTTAAACTAGCTTTCTGTTCCAGGCTTCGGTCGCTTGGAGATCGTTTATGTCGCGCTTTTTAGATTTCCCTCGGGAATATCATTTTTCCCGGGATAAAAAGTACCCTATTATTTAATCTGGACTTTTAACTTTACGTTTGAAAAATTTCAAAAAATCGGTTCAGTAGTTTTCAAGTTTGTGAATGTGAAGCACCATGGACTATGGTTTATTTTTTTTTATAACTGACAGTTGAGAGTTTGTCATGCTCACTCAAATGTGTTGTTAATGGTGGCGCGTGTTGTTGGGTCATTTGGTTCCCTTCAAAATGGTTCAGCTAAGTGGGGCTGAAGCGTGCGTCATGCTCGTGAACGGGGGCCGTCAGTGGAGACTGGTCATCTCTTAGCTGCCAGTTGGCTTAATTCATTTTCTATCTTTTAATTAATTTTTATATTTATACATTGTGCTCACATGATAGAAACAACAGAAATATGTAACGAAGAAATGTAACTCATACTATGATTTTAAAAGAGTGTCCCTGGAGTTTCTTGCACGTTCTTCTCCATAGAGCTTTGGAACGTGCAATTTAGCTTCACTTTACTTGGACTGAGTGACATTGACTATTCAAAAGCACCAACGGATGGTTAATTTGAAATAAACCATTTTGATTTGACTTGATTTAAGTCATATTAATACATACACTTTTTTTTTGTTTTCTCGGTGGTAGGCCATAACATCGGCTGCCGGCAGAAGACCCCACCAGACAAAGTCTTGCCGCCAAGTGATTTGTCGTGCTCCGGCATTATGTCTGGTGAAGCCGTACGGAGGACGGGTCTGAGCAGTTGTGTTGCGATGTGTGCTGGGTACGATGCGCCAAATGTGTTGGGAGTTTGGTCGTGGAAGAGTCTTCAGATCAATCTCCATTTGGCGCAGCATCGTTGGTCGTGTTGTTGGGTTTAACATTGCATCACCTCGCTCAACTGCCGCCTTCCTTCCTTTTCGCTCAGTTTTTCTGAGTGAATAGGCTCTTAATAAACTAGTGCGCTTTACCATCAACGATCGCATCCCTGCTTACCATCAGGCGGGAATGCGGTCAAGTGCTAGATTATAACTATTAAAAAAAAAATGGCAGTTGAGAGTTTGTCATGCTCACTGAAATGTCTTGCTGTTGGATCATTTGGTTCCCTTCAAAATGGTTGAGCTAAGTGGGGCTGATGCGCGCGTCATGCTCGTGAACGGGGGCCGTCAGTGGAGACTGGTCTTAGCTGTCAGTGGGCTTAATTCATTTTCTATATTTTAATTAATTTTTATATTTATGGATTGTGCTCACATGATAGAAGCAACAGAAATATCTAACGAAGAAATGTAACCCATACTATGATTTTAAAAGAGTGTCCATGGAGTTTCTTGCACGTTCTTCTCCATAGAGCTTTGGAACGTGCAATTTAGCTTCACTTTACTTGGACTGACCGACATTGACTATTTCAAAAGCACCAACAGATGGTTAATTTGAAATAAACCATTTTGATTTCACTTGATTTGACACACATTAATACATACACTTTTTTTTTGTTTTCTCGGTCATCGGCCATAACATCGGCTGCCGGCAGAAGTTACCACCCACCAGACAAAGTCTTGCCGCCAAGCGATTTGTCGTGTTCCGGCATTATGTCTGGTGAAGCCGTACGGAGGACGGGTCTGAGCAGTTGTGTTGCGATGTGTGCCGGGTACGATGCGCCAAATGTTGTTGTGTTGGGAGTTTGGTCGTGGAAGGTCTTCAGATCAATCTCCATTTGGCGCAGCATCGTTGGTCGTGTTGTTGGGTTTAACATTGCATCACCTCGCTCAACTGCCGTCTTCCTTCCTTTTCGCTCAGTTTTTCTGAGTGAATAGGCTCTTATTAAACTAGTGCGCTTTACCATCAACGATCGCAACCCTGCTTAACATGAGGCGGGATTGCGGTCAAGCGCTAGTTTATAATATTTAAAAAAAAAAATACAGTTGAGTACAATCTTATTAGTTAGAGGTCGCCAGAAACCCGAAACTCTAAGAACTAGTGCCATCAAGAGGTATCATATGACTTAGTAAGTAGACTGTGGAGATCAGATAGCCAGTCACTCCTTATAAAATACAGCACTGTAATTACGCACCATCAGTAGTAATGGGTTTCATATTTAACCGACATCAAAAAGGAGTAGGTTCCTCAATTCGACCGTATATATGCTTTTTTATGTTGTTCGCGGATAACTTCGTCGTTTATTAACCGATTTTGATATTTCTTTTTTGTTGGAACAAAGATATTTCCAAGGTGGTCCCGTGATAAAGACATCAGGATCTGATGATGGACCAGACCAGACTAGAGAAATCAGGGGGAACTTTCAAAAATCGTAGGGGCGACAGGTACATTTCATAGTATTTTCATGAAGTATTTTAAAGCACTACAATTTAATAAAGGTCTGGAGTACATCCGATGATGGAGCCGGGAGACAGTAGAAGGAACTCCTCAACAGTTCACAGCAGCTACCTTGTATTTGGGCTTGATTAATTTGTATTGACAAGAACTTTACAACTAGATGGGTTGTGACTGTCATAAGAGCTCAGATGATGAATACAAGTCTCGGTAACTCCTCAACGGTTTACAGTAGCTACTTTGTGTTTGGACTTAATTCATTTATATTGATGTGAACTTTGCACCCATTGAGTTAAAATAATGGTCTGCAGTAAATCTGATGATGAAGACCATTGATCCTGGCCGCTATTGACAACTGCTTGTACAGGTTTAATGCCTTTTTGCATACATTAGATGCGTGGGCATTAACGTCGGCTTACTGTCGATGGTCAGCTCTAGAACTTTGATCTCCTGCGACATACCAATACCGATCCCGCCCATGCTCAACAGTGGGGTGTCATATTTAAGTTTCCGCGTAAAGATCATCAGCTTTCGTTTTTTTGTGGTGCAAATCTTAACTTATTTCTAACTCCCCACTGATAAACATAATCGAGAGCGCCATTGGCTCGTCGCTGGATTACTTGCTGAGTCCCCATCGATTCATCATCATCGATTTCGTCATCGGCGAATGCTTGGCAATAGTCTCCCTTTGTACCAGGCCTTTTAGTAGGGGGTCGAGTAGTAGATTCCAAAGAATCGGGTCCCCTATCGATCCTTGCACAGAGCCGTTTTATGGGGATTTTGGGATGCTCGCTCATGTTGCCAGCTAGTAGAATGAACTGTAGATGATGTAGGTCACGCCAATCCTCAGGCTAAGAGAGGGTCTCATCTCATGACACGATGACGTACGACGACATAGGTAGTCATATCACGTGTGTGTTAGAATAGTAACACTTAAAACATTAGTGTATATTCTATTCTATTCTATTGATTTGGCCGATAGATAGCTGCACGCCAACCTTTTTTTGTTGTGGGTGTAAAACATCAAATGACACGCCCTTCCGCTCTACCCAGAGCGGGTGAACGTGTCATTTTTTTTCTGACTAAACCCACCCGTATTTCTTCAGTTGCCTGTGCGCCAGGGCAACGGTTTTACTTTTGACCAACCTGCAACCCTGACCCAGATGTCGGTCTTCGAGGACTCCGTCACGATGTGCTCACATCTCTTTGAGGCGCGCGTGAAATACAGCGCGCATTCGACCAGGGCCTGGTCCTTAGCCCGCGCCTACGGTGGCCGAAAGTTCGATGTTTCACCCGACCAGGGCGTCTCCTGCGATTCCCGCTCCCTCACGCGTTCAGCCTCCTCCTTTGCCAGTATCACTGCTTCGCAGTAGGAGGTGACAGCCTACCATGCACTCTCGCTCCGGACCATTGCCTGGACCAGGGCCAGACGAGAGATTGCCGCTGGTCACCGCCATGAAGACACCGCGGTGCTCCGCCCAAGCTGGGCAGACCTCCACCGTATACTTTACCGTGTCCTCAAGGCGACACCCATAGTGGTGACACCTCCTCATCCAGAGCCTCCTGAAACAGCCGGTCCGGTGAAGACCTCTCTAGCCACTCTTCAAAGAGTGGACTTACCGCCGCTATTGTGACGTGCCCAGTACTGGGTGTCGACAATCGCACTCTCCATATCGACATGAGATCCGCCGGAGTTCTGTTTGCCGCACACCGACCTTGAGTTGCAATTTTGTATGTTGAAGCTTTAAAAATGCTCGTTTGTTAATATTTAGGTAATTATTATAAGAAATCGTTTTATGTTAGTTAATGTGCGGTTTCGATGTGTTTTGATGGTAATTTCGTGAGCGTCGGCAAATTAACGTCAACACTTTATTTGCATTCCACATCTCAAAACTATGTATACAACTCTATTTTTTCTTTTTACATAACCTGAATATAGTTTGTTCAGAATAAGCAACTGAATCAAATCCAATCGTTTTACACTGATATTACATTTTAAAATTATTGTAATCTTTTTTTTTTAATAATTATAAACTAGCGAGCTAGGTGTTAGGCCATAACATCGGCCGCCGGCAGAAGTTACCACCCACCAGACAAAGCCTTGCCGCCAAGCGATGTGTCGTGTTCCGGCATGATGTCTGGTGAAGCCGTACGGAGGACGGGGCTGTGCAGTTGTGTTGCGATGTGTGCCGGGTACGATGCGCCTAATGTTGTTGTGTTGGGAGTTTGGTCGTGGAGGGTCTTCAGATCAATCTCCCTTTGGCGCAGCATCGTTGGTCGTGTTGTTGGGTTTAACATTGCATCGCCTCGCTCAACTGCCGTCTTCCTTCCTATTCGCTCAGTTTTTCTGAGTGAATAGGCTCTTAATAAACTAGCGCGCTTTGCCATCAACGATCGCATCACTGCTTACCATCAGGCGGGATTGCGGTCAAGCGCTAGTTTATAATTATTAAAAAAAAACCTTTTTATCGTCCCACTGTTGGGCACAGGCCTCCTCTCATACAAAGAAGGATTGAGCATAATCACCACGCTTGCTCAATGCGGGTTGGCGATTGTAGACTTAAAGTCCAGGTTTCGCCAAGCTGTTTTCCTTCACCTTGTAATCAGTCATTGGTGTCCAAGATATACTTAAAAAGTACATATAACTTAGAAAAGTTACATTGGTACTTGCCTGACCTGGAATCGGACCTGCACAGTCATACTTGAGAGGCTGGTGTTTTAACCACTAGGCCACCACGACTGTTATCCCCTCATTTTGCATAAATTATTCATGGCTAAAAATAAATTATAATTTATGCAAAATGTAATTAATTAGTCACGTTTATTAATTGGGTAACTTTTCCTAGCAATGACCTTGTCGAACAGCTTGACAAGTACAGATCGACACACATATTTTAGTTTCAAGGGACATTGCAAATTTATGTTAAGTCTGGTTTCCGAAGTTCTTAGAAAAACTTTCAATAGATAACTCCGTACAGACAGACAGTACCTATTACTATCTTGGTGGTAGGAGATAACATTGACTGCCGGCAGAAGTTACCATCCACCAGACAAAGTCTTGCTGCCAAGCGATTCATCGTGTTCCGGCATGATGTTTGGTGAAGCCGTACGAAGGACGGGTCTGAGCAGTTGTGTTGCAATGTGTGCCGGGTACGATGCGTCAAATGTTGTTATGTCGGGAGTTCCGTCGTGGAGGGTCTCCAGATCAATCTCCCTCTGGCGCAGCATCGTTGGTAGTATTTTTAAAACTTTGCATCATCTTGCTCAACTGCCGTCTTCTTTCCCATTCACTCAATTTTTTTGAGCGAATAGGCTGTTAATAACCTAGCGCGCTTTACCATCAACGACTGCATCACTGCTTACTATCACGCGGGATCTCAGTCAAGCACTGCCTAGTACATAAAATGTAAGAAAAAAAGACGTGTGGCACTCGGGGACTGCCGCGGTAAAGCTATCGCATAGCATTTTGTATCAATTTATGCAAATACATACATGCCTCGATACATGTTTTTGTCTTGTCTTCGTAGCAACAAACAATAACTTTTTTGCCTCATCAATGTCTTCCTCAGAAAAAGCCGACGAGCATATTTTTATTAAACTTTCGTTGTTTCGTTTCGGAGATAACAATATTACAACTCGTACACTTAAATGTACTCGTATTAACATTGTTCACCGACATCTTTCTGTAATATTTTATTTAATAAAAACTTCAACTTCAACTCTTGATCTGGTCCCTGTGGATAGATACCACAATTTTGCCAATAACACGTGTAACAAATTATAGAAATTCTTTAAAAAAATATTTCACTATAATGGCGGCTCTATAAAATCACGCGCTTTTATTTAGTAAACAACACTATAAATAATTTAAAAGTCCAATGAAAAATTAGCGTGACATTCATCTTAGCTTTTCCGTTAAAAAAAAAGCTATTTTATAAAAATACTATTAAATTAATTTGAATAAAAGTACTTCATAATTAATTATATGAAAAGTTTTTAAGGTAGCCATGACAACGTCGATGACGTCTATGACATATCTCTATAGAAGACCTATTTCAGAGGGAAAATTAATAGCAAGTTTAGCACATCGCGACTATCAGTAACATGGCAAGTGTGTAGAACTGAGTTCGAGCCCTGCAATATGCATGCTCTTTTTGAAAATATATAAATTGTTTTCAGAAGATGTAGTCGCACGCACCAAACATACCGTGCCGAAGACTGCCGAACTGAAACGACGTTAGACGATGTACGGTCTTCAAGCCACACCTCCGTGCCCGTCGGAGCGGGGAGCGTGAGGTTTTTTCGTTACGGAATTTCTGGATTCGGTCCCCGCGCTCAAGGCCCGCGATAGAAGCTATGCAATAGCTTAAAAAACGCAACTGACGGTATTCGGGCCGTTAGTAATACATAAAAATATATGGCCTATGTGTCTAAAACTCTAAATGAATGATTCTCAAATCGTCAAAAGGCCTGTCAAGGTGAACACACTCGTTGGACACATCATTGTTTAGACAACTCAACAGATACATAATAATTAATATTGTAAGGTAGCCGGAGATTATATCATCGTCGACGTAGCTTAAGGTGATCGATCAACATTACCGGCTGTTATTATTTTATTTCCCTCATCATCTTCATCACCTTTTTATCGTCCCACTGCTGGGCACAGGTCTCCTCTCATACAGAGAAGGATTGAGCGTAATCACCACGCTTGCTCAATGCGTGTGGGTGATTTTAGACTTAAAGTCCAGGTTTCCTCAAGATGTTTCTTTTCACCTTTTAATCAGTCATTGGTGTCCAAGATATACTTATAAAGTACAATATTACTTGGAAAAGTTACATTGGTATGTACTTGCCCGACCTGGAAATATGGAATCGCACCCGCACTCTGATATTTGACTGGTATTTTAACCACTAGGCCACCACGAATTTACTAGGGTCCCACGACTTTGGAGATCGTTAATAATTAATTTTAAACTCAAGCCACAAGAAAGAGTAAGTCAACCAATGAGTCTTAACTTTCTGATGAAAAGAGTTACATTACAACATCTCAATCTTGGCTTCGGTCTCTAATACGACTTCCAAAGGTCTTCAGGGTCCCGAGATATGTTAAATACCTACTTATTATGCAATATAAAAGCGTATATTGCAAACTAGATATCATGACCCACCGCAAAGCTATATAAGTTGAGTTCAAGGCTAGATTACAGCTCACAGCTGATTGAAATCTGACCCACTATTGTATGATAATGCCACCCATCAAATTAGAGACCTAGACGACAGCAGTTTTCCTTAAAGGCTAATCAATACGGATTAATAGTCTCCTGACCTCAATATCCTTTTTTAACCATACACGACGTCATTAATATGACGAATTAACGCCTAGAATGATTGACCTGACGTAGATAGTTTCGGGCAAAGCTGTATTTGCGTTTGGGAAATTGTTTTTGAAGGTGGAATAGAACCTTTTTGCGTTGCGTTAGGGAATTAATTTTAATAATATAGTTTTTTTTTTTTTTAATAATAATTAATGGTAAGATGGTAAGCAGTAATGCGATCGTTGATGGTAAAGCGCGCTAGTTTATTAAGAGCCTATTCACACAGAAAAACCGAGCGAATAGGAAGGAAGACGGCAGTTGAGCGAGGTGATGCAATGTTAAAACCAACAACACGACCAACGATGCTGCGCCAAAGGGACATTGATCTGAAGACTCTCCACGACCAAACTCCCAACACAACAACATTAGGCGCATCGTACTCGGCACACATCGCAACACAACTGCTCAGACCCGTCCTCCGTACGGCTTCACCAGACATCATGCCGGAACACGACAAATCTCTTGGCGGCAAGGCTTTGTCTGGTGGGTGGTAACTTCTGCCGGCGGCCGATGTTATGGCCTACCACTGAGAGTTTTAGAGCATTGGTGTTGTTTTTTGTGTGTTTTGCGAACCAAGGCAGACATTTCATCAACATTGCTTTGAAAACAGTGAAGGAAACCAATCTGAGGAAACTGGCATGTCCTGGAACCAAATTTATGATGGATTACAGTCTCTCACAGTGAAGAGGCGTGTTCCAGCAGTGAGAATAAGATACGCTGATTGTAGCGCACTCTCTTTCTCAGAAGGGATCTCTTTAATGTTATCTAAGTCAAATCAAATCAAAGCAAAATCGTTTATTGCAATCCATAATGTACAGTTACAGGTGGTAAATATCATATTATAATGTGGGAAACAAATGTGGACCCTGTTGGGCACAGCAAGTTTTAAATAAGTAGAGAGATCCCTTTCGGTACAGGATATAACCACCAGATCTTTAGAAAATCCACAAGAAATATGGGCATCACACATTGACAGCCTCCGTGGCGTAACGATAGCGAACGTGGCCACTGCGCAAGGAGGCGCGTGTTGGATCCCCGCGTGGTGCAAATATTTGTATGCATGAATATAAATATTTGCACTGGTCCGGTCGTGCCTCGGAAAGCACGTTAAACCGTTGGTCCCGGTTGCCATACGAACAGTGGCAGTCCTTACGGCTTGTTGGAGCCCTCAAAAGTCCAACTGCGATGCTTCGATATCGCCTTCGGGTTATGGAGGTTAGACGGCAGCCGCTTCACGGAAAATGTCGAAGTTTAGCCAAAATCAGCAGTTACACTGGTAAAGCGGACCCCAGGTTCCAAAGTTGAAAAAGATTCGGTGCGACTGGCATTAACGCTGAGATGATGATGATGACAAGAAATATGGGCATCAGATTCTAAGTTTTAGCTTAGTATTATAGATTATATCTGATCTTATTGTTATTATAATCCTGATACACGGAACTCGAAACATTAGGCGCGGTTCTATGTCTGCCATCTTTTTTAGTATGCAAAACATGTTTGAACACTATTTATGTTCCTATTTGTTAGGACATTCATTGTCAAAGATCGTAACTAGGATGTATGCAAAAGACATCTTTGTCAACCTATAGATTAAAATTGGAATAAGTTTGTCTATTGACGCCCAACATGGAATGAGGAAGTTTGGCGTTTTTAATTTGTTTATGGTTTTGTAAATCGTTTATGGTTTGACAGACGTTTAGTGTTGTAATGTAACACATTATAGTAATGTATTCTTTGATCTTTCCTGTAAGTGCCTCGATGGTTGGTCGCAAGCGCTAATGCTGAGCCTGGTTAGTCCCTGTTGTCCCCGCCCCCCCTATTGATGGACCCCGAGGCGAAGGCGCGCGCGAGTGTCGGCGCGCGCCTTTGAGGTGATGCACGGGGTAGTTTAACACCCCACTACCCCTTGCAGGAGACGAGGCCCGGACAGACCGGGCCAGCACGAGGGTGTGGGGCCGTGGAAGAATTTAGACTCCCGCGGCCCCACGCGCGCTCGTGATAGAAGACACACCGGGGTGGTTTTAGTCAGTAAAAGTCTGACATACCCCGTCGCCCACCCCAGGGCGGCGGGCATCCTATGAGGATTTCCACCCCGCCAATAAAAAAAAAAAAAAAAAAAAAAATGGTTAGTCCCTGTTCTATTAGGTCTTAGGTATGATTATCAGGTTGCGGCACGGGCAAAGGGCTGTCGGATTTTTGTAACAATAGTATCACAGTAAATGGCCAGTGTATATAAGTCGTGGTGGCCTAGTGGTTAAAACATCAGGGATCGATTCCAGGTCAGGCAAGTACCAATGTAACTTTTCTAAGTTATATATACTTTCTACGTATATTTGGGACATCAATGACTGATTAAGGTGAAGGAAAACATCTTGAAGAAACCTGGACTTTAAGTCTGAAATTGCCAACCCACATTGTGCAAGCGTGGTGATTATACTAAATCCTTCTCTTAATGAGAGGAGACCTGTGCCCAGCAGTGAGACGATAAAAAGGTTGATGATGATCAATTGGCCGGTGATGCAACTTCGGGACGCCACTTAGCTAGATGGACCGACTATTCCAAAACGTGGCTGTGATAAACTGGATATGGAAGGCGAAAGACAGGACGTTGTAACGCAGTATGGGAGAGGCTTATCTACTGTATTAGGCTGAGTTGATTAGTTTCCAGCAGTGGTTTGCTTATAGCCTGGTGTTGATGTTAGTACATCGAAAGATTGAAACAATTTGCGGGGTCTTCCCGTTTGAATACAATGTAAGTGTCTTAAAGGCTAGAGTGAATAGGTTCTTAATAACCTAGCGCGCTTTACCCTCAACGCTTGCATCACTGCTTACCATCAGGTGCATAGTGTTTAAGCACTAGTGTGTAACATTAAAAAAAAAAAACGAGTGTGCTTATGACCACACGACTGAAGTGAAACTTCTTTCGCACCATCTGTATGTATATATATATATATGTGTGTACAATATATACATGTATACACATATACATATATTAATTTTCTATAAATATTATTTTTGCATAGATCTTCTATTTTTATTAAAAAAAAAAAAGTGGAACCGTCGGCGCCAAAAGGTCGGACTCTTCCTCCTGAATCAAGGGACCCCAAACTCGGGTAGTCCACGACCTCTGGTTCCCGAGATAATCCACGGGGGGGTGAGGTAACTAAAGGGGGTCGGGGGGGGGGGGCATAGGTTTCGTGGGGTTGCGGGGGGAGGGGGAGAGGGGGGGAGTGGATTTCCTCGGGGCCAAAAGGTCGGGCTCTTCCTCCTGATTCATGGGACCCCAAACTCGGGTAGTCCACGACCTCTGGTTCCCGAGATAATCCACGGGGGGGGAGGTAAATAAAGGGGTCGGGGGGGGCATAGGTTTCGTGGGGTTGCGGGGGGAGGGGGGAGTGGATTCCCTCGGGGCCAAAAGGTCGGGCTCCTCCTCCTGATTCAGGGGACCCTAAACTCGGGTAGTCCACGACCTCTGGTTCCCGAGATAATCCACGGGGAGGTGAGGTAACTAAAGGGTGTCGGGGGGGGGGGGGGGAGGGTGTATTAGATTCCCACGGGGCCAAAAGGTCGGGCTCTTCCTCGTGAATCAGGGGACCCCAAACTCGGGTAGTCCATGACCTCTGGTTCCCGAGATAATCCACGGGGGGGGGTGAGGTAATCAATGAGGGGGGTCGGGGGGTGTTCGCAGCGTCATGTTCTCGAAGAAATTCATAGTTCTTAATCAATCAAGGTACTTAGCTTAATAATTGAGCTTATGAGGCTCGAAAGCAATTTGTACTTTGTGTCCAATTATCGTATTGTGACAATATCTTCAAACTTCTATACTTTCAATTATAAGAAATGTTCAGCAAAAATATATAAAACAATATTAAGGCCAGAACAGAACGAAATTTATAAATTATTTGTGCTCTTAGGTAATCAATTGTTAACAAATCTTAAAAAGATCCAAAAAATATATATTGCCTTCGGCGAGATGCGAACTCACAACTTCATACTCGACATGTCATGCAATATTTACATGAGCCAACGTCATGTTCTCGAAGAAATTCATAGTTCTTAATCAATCAAGGTACTTAGCTTAATAATTGAGCTTATGAGGCTCGAAAGCAATTTGTACTTTGTGTCCAATTATCGTATTGTGACGATATCTTCAAGCTTCTATACTTTCAATTATATCAGAAATGTTCAGCAAAAACATATAAAACAATATAAAGGCCAGAACAGAACGAAATTTATAAATTATTTGTGCTCTTAGGTAATCAATTGTTAACAAATCTTAAAAAGGTCCAAAAAATACATATTGCCTTCGGCGAGATGCGAACTCACAACTTCATACTCGACATGTCATGCAATATTTATATGAGCCAACTCCTTGTTTGTAGTACAGACGAAATAGGACCCCACTTAACTTCCGTTCGCCTTGCCCGATGATTTTTCGTAACGCTTTCGCCAGTTTACTCCCCAAGTCAAGCGTGCCTAAAGAAGTTTCATTTCAAAAATACATTTTAGCCATGCAAAAGTGATGAACAATGTGTTATGGAGTTTTTCCACCAGCACCCCAATAGCGTAACTTAATATTAATAACAGTTGAAATCATTTTGAAGCTTATTGCTAGTCCATTGGTCTAGTCTAGTCGCCTATGTAAATAATGGAATAAATGTTGTTGAACTGTCAAAATAAAACGCATTGCTACAGATAATTTGTTACGTAATTAACCTACGGGAATATTTCAGTTACTGGTTAGAATCTGGATTTATCACGAAACTAGTCTTTTAGATGACCTGTGCTCGTTATTGTTTGACTTAACTAGTCTTTTTGACTTCCACTCTTGATCTTGAATGGCCCCTGTGGAATAGATACCACAATTTTGCCAATAACACGTGTAACAAATTATAGAAATTCTTTGAAAATTTTATTTCACAATAATGGCGGATATCGCTAATGATAGTCGAAAAGACGGACAGCGTGAATCGTCTACGAGGGAGTGGAGGTTTGAAGCAAAGTCATGATGTGGCACTTTGCTGCGATATTTCAATGTTCTTTATGAATTATTTACTGAATTTTTTTCTTTCTCTTTATTTTATTTCTACCTACCACTTCGCAGAATATAAGGTTGATGCCTCGATACTAAAGTAATAAAGTAAATTGTGTACTTACTACAACAAATCCCTCTCTTCTTATTTCCTTCGCATTTCGTTTTCTCTATGCAATTTTCTACACAAGTATTATTGTCTGTGGTCTTGTATAAACTATTTAGCGAGTCTGTGGCACTTTCTGGTGTAGAATCACTGTCTTCTGAACGCAGTGATCCTGATGAAGACCCATTGTCCTCATGAAGAAACTTTTCAGCAGACATTTTGGCTCCTTATGTTTCTGAAAAGAAGAAAATTTTAGTTTTAAAAATGGCGAATGTATGAATGTCGTGTTCCGGCATGATGTCTGGTGAACCCGTAAGGAGGACGGATCTGAGCAGTTGTGTTGTGATGTGTGCCGGGTACGATACGCTAAATGTTGTGTCGGGAGTTTGATCATGTGGCCTCCAGATCAATCTCCCTTTAGCGCAGCATCGTTGGTCGTGTTGGTTAACATTGCATCACCGCGCTCAACTGCCGTCTTCCTTCCTATTCACTCCGTTTTAATAAACTAGTGCGCTTTACCATCAACGATTGCATCACTGCTTACCATCAGGCGAGATTGCGGTCAAGCACTAATATATAATTATTAAAAAAATGACGATGTTTTTGGTTGTCATAAAATAAAAATTAGATATAACTATAAAGGCATTCGACTTCGAGGATGTCATGGTTGTGTTTTTGATTCAACTTTTCAGCACTGTTGTGTAGTGTGAAATTAAGTGCAATAAATCGTTTGGAGATAGGAGGAGGATGATAGAGGATGTCCGAATGTTCTCGACTCAAGTCAAGTCCAAAGTCTCAAGTCTCAAAGTCCGATAAACGTCCTTAGGTACGTACTTTGAAATAGTCCTCACTGACAAGCAATACTTGTTTCCATGTATGTGGTTTAGGGTATAAAGTTCTGTCATCCTCCATAAAAAAGGGAGGATCCTATGACAAGACGAGTGTTGAGTCAGGCGGGGACTTGCCCAACGGTTGATGTTGGGAAGTAGTATACAACATTTTTTTGTTCATGCGAAATCCGAAACACTTGTCCAATATTTTTAAGTAAAGAATTTATGTACAAAATTTCAAAACGGTATAATGAAAAACGACAAAGTTAGGAGCTTGCTATTCTACTTGGTTGTCCCAACAAAAATATGGTCAAAGCTCGGCGTTGACCTCTGGCGTCAGCTGTGGCGCGCCCGCAATTACTATTATCTATCGTATCCGCTCGGTAACAACTCTGAAACAATTTCTAAATGTATTTGGTAAAAAATTTAACATGGTGTAAAAATGATTGGAATCGATTCAGTTGCTTATTCTGAACAAACTGTATTGCACTAGTAAAGGGTTTTTCAATAGGGACGCTCGAACTTTGACAGCGTTTAGCGGTCATCTTGGTAATGCGATAGCTGTCAAATTTGTCATGAATACATATTTAGTCGTGACATTTCACCATGGAACACTATACGCTTCAACAACGTGTAGAAATTATTAAAATTTATTATCAAAATCAGTGCTCTATTCGCCTAACGTTCCGTGCATTGCGATGGCGACCGATATCGGACGATGATAACAATTTTTTTGTGGCCTAGGGTAGGTGGTATGGATCTTACAAACATGGTGGTTCCAACAGGATGGCGCCACTTGCCATACAGCACGGGAAACATTAAATTTATTGAAAGAGAAGTTCGAGGGCTTCGTCATCTCACGTGGTGGCGACATCAACTGGCCCCCGAGATCGTGTGACTTAACACCGCTCGATTATTTTCTGTGGGGCTACGTGAAATCTCTAGTGTATGCAGTGCAAACATCAGTCAATTGCTGCCCTAAAGGCCAACATAACTCGTGTTCTTCGTGAAATTGAGCCCCATTTATGCGAAGACGTCCTTCAAAATTGGTCCACCAGAATACACCATCTACAGCGGAATCACGGTGGCTGATATTATTTTCCACACATAATGTCATTGAATATTCTTTAAAATGTAATACAAATTGTGGCAGTATCACTTAAACAGATTGTTTTATTTCATTTCAATGTTCGAGCGCTCTTAATGAAAAAGCCTCTACTAGTTGCACAGGTAACTTTGCTTGCGAGATACAGGATCAGTGTGACGTTAGTATGAGACGTTGTTCGCATGCTTCGAGTTATTACTCCTGTATCGTGGGTGCGTTTACAAACATATAAACTCACATACACAAACAGCCAGATCCGGAAGAATTAGGCTTCCTGTATACGACGCCGGAACCGCACCGGCGCCGGACCGCAATACTGTGTATTCGCATCACCACCATGCCGTAGCCGCATCGCAGCCGCACCGTCGCCGCGTAAAAACCGTATTGTATCCGCGTTTATTAATAAAGCAGCGATCACAGTTCAGTATAACATTGTCGGTGTAACTGTACAGACTTCACTGTTATTCGTATCTATATAATGTTAACATTAAGTAAAAAAAAGAAATGTCTCATTTAAAATTACACAAATCTCTTGCCATGCTTTTATATTTTTTCTTTTATCTTTATAAGATTTACTTGTCTTATCCCATAATACCTCCCTTTCCTGCACTAAATTAATCAGTAACTCATAATCAAACTCCACCATGTTAATAAAATGCCTGTAGACACACGTGTCGACATCTGCGCGGGCGACCTGTCACTGAGCGTCGTGTAATGTCTACAAAATGACGGCGCTCTGGCGGTCCGGCGCCGACGCGGCCGCGGTGCGGCGGCGGCACGGCTCATGAGCAATTATCATTCGTATACATATAATTGCGGTACGGCACCGGTGCGGTTCCGGCGTCGTATACAGGAAGCCTTACTTGTAGGTCATACAAATATTTGCTCCGTGCGTGAATTAAATCCGCAACACTCAACGCAGCAGTCTATCGCTTAACCACTGCGCCAATCATGCCTTTTCGTGTCGTTATGGCAACCAACTATACAAATACACTGAACCTACTAAATCCATGACAGTAAACACGAATAGCGTTAGCGTCACCACTTACCTACGCACACACATACAAAAACTTCCTACATCGCCTTTGTTTCGAACGGTACAAGAAGCTCTTGGGCTTACATACAGATATGTAGCGTGTTTGTACACTTGTTGACCACAAGTAATTCGCGTGTCGCTTCTTCTCAGGCTATAGAGGTTAACTGTTGAATAAAATGAAATGTAATCGTTTATTAAGCAAGTAGGATCACCGATCACATTTACACGACATGTATTTTTTTTAACTAGATGAAGCCGGCATTTCCTAACTGACTACCTCTGAGAAGAAATAGCCGGAACAAACTCAGGGATCATCGTCTTTTTTCAAGTCCAGACATTGTTTACAATAATTTACCTTATAATTACGCATATTGCTTAATAACAATGCTTAACAGAGCGAGCAGTTTAGTCCCAAGCGTTTTTGTCTTCTAAATAATTTGGGATTTTATAATACCCCTTTTTGCAAAGTTTGGCCTTTATATAGTTTTTAAATCGTTTAATGGGTAAGTTTCGAATGTCCATGGGAAGCTTGTTGTAAAAGTGTATACATTGACCTATGAACCAGTTGCCTACCTCGCAAAGACCTCCCCCAAAGCTTTCCACATTGACTGGTCTTGTGCTGCCCGCATCCATCGGTTTTCCTCGATCTTCACCAGGTTATCGGACCACCTTACGCTCGCCACTCCAGAACCTTTTTTTTGGGATGGAAAATCATCAAATGACCCGCTCTGGGAAGAGCGGAAGGGCGTGTCAGACTTTTCCTGACTAAAACCCACCCGTGTTTCTTCACTTGCCTGTGCGCCAGGGCCATGGTTTCTTGTTTAACCAACCCGCAACCTTGACCCAGGAGGCATCGGTCTTCGTGGACCCCGTCACGATGTGCTGACATATCTTTGAGGCGCGCGTGAAACACGAGGCGACTCGGGCCTGGTCCTTACCGGGTGGCGAGGTGTCCACTGCTTACCGCCGAACCGATGAAAATAATGTACCTACCTAGCTAATCATCGCAAGAAGGTTGGGATTTAAACGGTGTAGGTATCGTTGCAAATCCTTCGATACTTTTAAAACAAATGAAGTTACACTGCACTTCCCACTACTGTTTTAGGCCAGAACTGAACTGCTATGAACCTTATTGATTTAACCTCCTTTTTGCAGCCCCCATGGCTTTCTTGGCTCAGTTCCAGAGCCCGCGCTGTGAGGAAGTACGGTAGAAAGTATCCACATTTTAGTTCTGGGATTTAATCAGTATAATACAAACTGAAATCTATGTTTTAAAGTTAAACTGTCTTATGTAATATTGATTGACTGATTCTCGGCCTAATTTGAATTTTGATTTTGTTTGAATGCGCTAATCTCAGGAACTTTTGGTCCTATTTGAAACATTCCTTTTGCGTTGGATAGCCTAATGGGCTATCTAACGCAAAATAGATATAGCGTAAAGGCTATATCACGCTGCGACCAATAGGAGCGGAGTATACGTAATATACGTTGGTTTGCTATAAATTTACCTAACGAAGTGAAAAATACAGCGCAAGATTACCGCTTTTTACAAAAAAATAGAAACTTAAAAGGAAAAATAGGAACCGTTTTTTAAAAAAAAAACACTTACAAGGAAAAAATAATTTGTCTCTCGAGGTTTCTGTTGTTTAGCACGCCACCGACTTCTAGAGCCATGACAAAAGTAAAATTATTTTTTAAGTGTTTTTTGAAGTCGGTTTCTATTTTTTTGTAAAAAGTTTTTATTACATGCTTTTCAAGAAATTCGAAAATTACTTATTTTCACTCCATAACAACAGTGCCAGCTTTAACCCGTGTTAGAATAAAATCCCATCAATGCAAAAAAAAAATCCCTATCTCAAAAACTATTGAACCGATTTTGATTAAACTTATAGTATTCCCTAAGTTGAACAAAACATAGTACAACAAAAAAAAATTACTTAAATCGGATTCAACTTGTAGTTCCCGAAATACATACACTTGAAATTTGACTTACATACATACGGATCGAAGTCGGTTAAAAATACAAAAAAAACGACTTCAAAAAAGGGAACTCACCAACGTAAATATTGCAATGACATTTATTTATTTATTTAGGACAACCAACAAATCTTACACTAGTTATAATTATATATTACAATGATATAAAATCTTATGTTGAGTGCAGACTTAATTATAGGTTGCCACAGCATGTATCATTTTGTGGTCGGATTTTTATTCATTTCTATAATATTAAAAGAAAAGACAACAAGAATGCAATCTATACAGAACATAGAATCTAAAGGACAAAGGACAAGGCTCAATCATTGTTAGATGGTGAATGATGATAAAATGTTACGACGGAAGACGGAGTACTTATTTGAGAAAATATCAATGCTTGTGTTTTTCTTGACTAAGCATTCACAATTTTAACTACGCACTAAAATAATATGATTAATTAACAAGATTTTCATTGCTCCGATCTGTGCAATAAATTAACAATAAACTTGGATACAATATTGTTTTCGTGATAAATTCGCATACAAGACCTGTTCATAAACCAATCAATAACTATTTATTTATTGCATTTAAAAATTCATCAAGAGCCATACTTACATTTAAACAACATTTTTTTTTTTATACGAAATCCGAAGCACGTGTCCAGTATTTTAAGGAAAGGATCTATGTACAAAATTTCAAAAAGATATCATGAAAAACCACAAAGTTATGAGCTTGTTATCCTACTTGATTGTCTCAACAAAATTATGGTCAACCCTCCGCTCGGGCAGGCGAGCGGTGCGTTGACCTGTGGCGTCAGCTGTTGCGCACCATGGACCTACTACGATCTTTCTTTCTTTCTTTATTTTTTGGCTTCGCACGGTCTGTGCATTTAGCCAATGTCAAGTAATGAATTATTCATGTAGAAAAAGACTGCAGCGTGACCAGTCTTACGTGTGAGGTTTGGGGCTAAGTCATGATGTGGCCACTATGCTGCGATATTTCACTGTTCTTTATAAACTATTTACTAAATGCACTTTTTACTACATAAATCACGCACTTTTATTTAGTAAACAACACTATAAATAATTTTAAAAGTCCAATGAAAAACGGGCGTGACACTCAGCTTGACTTTCCCGCCAAAACTCATACTACGATCTATCGTAAACTGAATTGAGCACTGGGTTACCACACTGCAATAATTTCTAAAATTTGGGAAAAATATAACATGCACACCATGTTATATTTTTTCCCTTATGAAAATGATTGGAATTGGAATCGATTCAGTTGCTTATTCAGAACAAACTACTAACTTACTATCGTCACGTTTCGGGTTTCGCAAAAACAAAAAATAATGTTTTATACATTTTTATAAACTTTCCATTTATGATATTAGTAGTAGAAGGATTTCTAGAAATAGATTACCTATATGATAGAATTAAAAGCCCAATAATAAAATAATTATCTTTAAAGGATTTCCTCATGTTTGGATGATTACTTTTTTTTGTACAATGCTAATCGCAATGGATTTAATCAAATAAATCTAACTCTCCGGAAATCGTAGAACATAACCAAAAAATCTCTTGACTTTAGTGATTTCCTGGTACTTAAAATGTTATTAAGGAGGTTGGTTCTAAAATAAACATTAACAATAACATCACGAGTGTATTCTTTGAAGGACAGACAGACTAATAAGTACACCTCACATTTGGCTACGACTGTCGACTGACGACGATATAGTTGATCCAGTGGCTGACCGAAGACCTAATTATTTATGCTGCTTACTTGGAAGCCAGACCTTAATTGCCCACTGCTCTGCGAGGATTACGTAAGATACCTTGGAGAATGTCTTAAGGACGACTTTTTTTTTAAAGAGTTTGGATGACAAATCCGATAAAAAATAGCAAGCCATCGAGAATTTTGAAGAAAAGGTTGTCATAGTGACATAATCTGTAGCGTTTTCAAAAACTGTCATAATAATGAAAATGTTGTTGTAACAATGTAAACGGAGTTTTGGCGGGAAAACTAAGTGTCACGCGTATTTTTCATTGGAATTTTAAAATTATTTATAGTGTCGTTTACTGAATAAAAGCGTGTGATTTATGTTTTTTTTTTTTTTTTTTTATAATTTATAAACCAGCGCTTGACCGCAATCCCGCCTGATGGTAAGCAGTGATGCGATCGTTGATGGTAAAGCGCGCTAGTTTATTAAGAGCCTATTCACTCTAGCCTTGAAGACACTCAAATTGTAATGTGACGGAAACACCGACGCCGGCAAATTGTTCCAGTCCCTTGATGTACGCGGTATAAAGGAGGAAGCAAAACGCTTCGTCCGGATCGTAGTGGTGTCAACAACGTAAGGGTGGAAACTCGCCGTACGACGGGTCGTCAGATGATGGAACGGAGATGGGGGAATGAAATCATGCAATTCCCTTGCACACTCACCAGAATGCATCCTATAGAAGACCGAAAGGCTAGCTACTCTACGCCTGTGCTCCAGGCTTTGGAGACCGTTTCGAGTTAAGTCTGGGTCGCCAATCAGCCTCTTCGCACGCCTCTCCACCGAGTCCAAAGTGGCAAGGTGACATTTCGCAGCACCAGCCCAAATGTGACTGCAGTACTCCACACACGAACGGACCTGTGCTTTGTATAAAATTAGAAGCTGCCCAGGTGTGAAGTACCGCCGGACTTTCGCGATGACGCCTAGTTTTCTGGCAGCCACCCTGGCCTTGGACTCAATGAACCGCCCAAAGTTGAGGCCCGAGGAAATCTCAACTCCCAAAAGCTGAAGGCGGTCGGTACACTCCAAGGATACATTCTGAAAAGTAGGAGCCAAGGTAAACGGGCTCCTTTTGGCGGTGAAAAGACACGCCTGTGTTTTGGCGGCATTGAATGCTACAAGATTGGCATTGCCCCATTCGGAGACTGCCTGCAGTGCAGCACTCACACGCTCTACCATGGCCTCTCTTTCGGACCGGATAGTTTCCTTACTAGCCCGAGCTTCCGGCAGGTATCTCTCCACAACTGTGCTGTCATCTGCATACCCATAGATACCGGGCATCAGCAGATCGTTAATATGCAGCAGGAACAGAGTTGCAGAGAGAACCCCTGAGGAACACCGGCATTGGTCGACATGGGCTCAGATGAACATCCGTCGACAACAACTCGGAGGGACCGTTCAGTCAGGAAGTCTTTTACCCAGCCAGTCAGGCCAGCGGAAATGCCGTACGCTGGAAGCTTACTCAAAAGGCCAGCGTGCCATACCCGGTCGAAGGCCTTCGAGACATCAAGGGAGACAGCAATCGCTTCCCCATTTTTCTCGAGGGCCTCGCCCCACAAGTGAGTGGCTTACACTAGTAGGTCCCCAGTTGACCGATTGCGTCGAAAACCGTACTGTCGGTCACTGAGGAGATCGTTACCTTCCAGAAAAAAAAAAAGTAAAAAGTGCATTCAGTAAAAAATTTATAACGATTTTTTTAAATTATATTTGATATGTTGTACATAACATGGATTTTATTTACACCGGGTTGAAACCACCTAAATTGTTTTTTCAATATGCACCTAAACCTTATAGAAATACGATTCTTTATATAACAGCTTAGTTAGGTACTAAGTGGTCACTTTTGTATTAGGAATTTTGACTTCGGCTCGGCGCAAATGGGCCACTGACCACAGCCACCGGTGTCTGTCGTGCGCTACCGCCACATTTCTAAAAGTGTCGCAACGGAAGCGAGCGACAGCCACCGGTGTCTGGAAGCTGCCACGTTTTATAACCCGCTCATTGCTGCGCAGTCAGAAGATGGATTCTGACACGGAAAAGACGTAGACGACGCCGTCGCCGCCTGTAGGTATTGGGTGCATCTAACTAATTTTAACCGGTCCTACAGTAAAATATAACTTGCATTTCCATAATCTACAAAGATATCCAAAAAAGTTCTTTAAACATTTTCAAATGAGTCTGACTACATTTCAAGAACTGCTGTTGGAGTTACAAGATGGATTAATAAGGCAAAATAATAAACAAACAAAGCCTTGCCGCCAAGCGAATTGTCGTGTTCCGGCATGATGTCTGGTGAAGCCGTACGGAGGACGGGTCTCAGCAGTTGTGTTGCGATATGTGCCGGGTACGATGCGCCTAATGTTGTTGTGTTGGGAGTTTGGTCGTAGAGGGTCTTCAGATCAATCTCCCTTTGGCGCAGCATCGTTGGTCGTGTTGTTGGGTTTAACATTGCATCACCTCGCTCAACTGCCGTCTTCCTTCCTAGTCGCTCATTTTTCTGAGCGAGTAGGCTCTCAATAAACCAGCGCGCTTTACCATCAACGATCGCATCACTGTTTACCATCAGGCGGGATTGCGGTCAAGCGTTAATTTATAATTATTATAAAAAATAATAATAATAATATGCTGCAAACGGACGGTTAACTGCGTTGGCATTTTGTGTGGCATGTAGTGACCACTAGTGGCGAGTCGCGGACACTACTGTAGCGAGGCGGCCGCCACCAGATACACGTGTGCGGTGCGTCTACATAAATTGTATTAAAAACTGTGTTAAGTCGCCGTCGCTAGCCATTTGCGCAGAGCCTTAACCTCGATAAAGTTCAAAATACAAATACTGACTCAAAGTACAACAAAGAACTAAAGTAAAATCCCGTTTTGTAATAATATAAAATAAATGGTTACGTCAATTTAATATTAATATTAGAAAAAAAGGGTTTTTTGACAGGAAAGCCAAGATGAGTGTCACGCGCATTTTTCATTGGACATTTGAAATTATTTATAGTGTCGTTTACTAAATAAAAACGCGTGATTTATGTAGTAAAAAGTGCATTCAGTGAGTAACTCATAAAGAACATTAAAATATCGCAGCATAATGGCCACATCATGGCTTTGCATCAAATCTCCTAGTAGGCGGCTCACGCGACCGTTTTTTCAACGGTCATTGGCGATATCCGCCATTATTGTGAAATAAATTTTTTAAAGAATTTCTATAATTTGTTACACATGTTATTGGCATGGTATCTAACCACAGAGGCCATAGAAGAGTTGAAGTAGTATTCACTCCAAAGAAAAAAAAAAAGAAAGAAAAAGATGATGACTGAATTAATTTAGTTTTTTTACAAGGGATTCGACGTGATTATCTACATATGTATTATCAGTATATTCTGTTTTGCAATAATCTATCGAAACTTTTATTTGGCCTTGTAACGGGTACGTAAACAAGAAGGCAGGAATTTAGCAGAAGTTTTACTGCAAATTTGGTTTAATTGTTAAGCAAGTAATAGATCTGATCTCTAGTAGGGATTTATTTATTTATTTATTTATTTATTCTTTATTGTACACCAATCAAACATCGAACAAAATACATGGAACATAAACATACAATGGGCGGCCTTATCGCTAATGCGATTTCTTCCAGGCAACCAAAGAATGGAGAGATTCTCCTGAGCCACCATGGGACTGTCGTTAGTGCCAAATATCATGTTCCTAGGTAAAAAAAAAAATTGATTCTATTTAGTCCGTCATTCCGATTATAGATAAATATTGGAGACGTATATTTTGTTTTATCAAATCTATAAAAATTGACAAATATAAAAGGCATCAAAGATCAGGAGTTGTGGCTGGTGACTTCTCTGCTCGCTAAAAAGTGTAGCGTGCAGTGACGTCACACAAGTATTCAACGCACTGTGTCCTCTTCATGTTTTGATTATATGAAAAAAGAAAAAATACGTGTCTAGTATTTTTTCTAGTAACTTTTTTTTAGTAAGTTATATGTACGGACGGCAGCATATCAAGCTACTACAATCTGTCAGATTTCCATATTAGATTTTCAACTTTATCTCTAAACTTTAGACATACATTCATTATTATTCATAACATATATTCCCAATCAACCTTGATGCTTTAGAGTCTAAAGCATCAAGGTTGATTGGGAATATATGACAGTTTGGGGTAACTTGATCTGCTGTCGTCCTTACTTTCTAAGTATATCTTGGACACCAATGACTGATTACAAGGTGAAGGAAACCATCTTGAAAAAGCTGGACTTCGATGTCTGGAACCGCCAACCCGCATTGAGCAAGCGTGGTGATTACGCTCAATCCTTCTCTGTATAAGAGGAGACCTGTGCCCAGCAGTGGGACGATAAAAAGTTGATGATGATTATTATCAATTAGAATCTGTTTGAAGCATATTGCTAATACATTACTCCATATGTTAGAAAAATGTTGAACAAATAAAATAATGCAATGATTGTTGTTAGACTGTAAAATTAAACTCAATTGCTACAGAGACCCTAGTCAGCTATTACAATAGTGTCAGAATGGTGAATCAATGATCTCATAATGATCGATTTTGACAAGTTTCGTAATTTACTAACAAAATGGTTTCATTATGACTTTTCAGTGGTCAATCACTGACACTCCGAAGGGTAGCCAGCCTGTCGGTGTTCTATGGGATGCATTTTGGAGAGTGTGCGAGCCAATTCCATGACTTAATTCTCCCATCTCCGTTCCATCATGGGACGACCCATCGTACGGCGAATGTCGCCGTTCTCAAACGAAGCGTTTCGTCTCGTACTTTATACCGCGTACATCAAGGGACTGAAACAATTTGCCAGCGGCGGTGTTCCCGTCGGACTTTAATTGAAGTGTCTTCAAGGCTAGAGTCAATATGCTCTTAATAAATATTAGATTTTATAAAAATAGCAGACTAGGGCCCCTAATTGTGTGACGCTATTAAGCTGCTAGTTAAATTAACTTTTTAATCAAGGCCAGGTGCCTTTGGAAGTAGTGCTTACCTCGTTTGGTTCGGTCAGCTCGCACGCGGTTGTTCATATTTGTAACCTAAGCCGTTTGTAGTTTTTTTGTTTGGGATGGGAAATAACCTCTCCCGCTCAGGACGGAGTGGAAGAGCGTGTCAGACTTTTACTGACTAAAACCCACCCGTGTTCCTTCACTTGTCTCCTGTAGGCTAGGGCCATGGTTTCTTTTTTTATTAACCCGTAACCCTGACCCAGGAGGCATCGATCTTCGTGAACCCCGTCACTTAGTGCTGACATCTCTTTGAGGGGCGCGTGAAACACAACGCGCCGTCGACTCGGACCTGGTCCATATCACGCGGTGAGCTGCCCACTGCTCACCGCCCACAAGGCCGCGCCTATGCTGGCCGGGAGTTAGATGTTGTCTCCCGACCAGGGACCCGTTTGGAGCCCTGACTTAGTTATTGGTTTTCTATTAGAAATTTCTCAGTATCAGTCCGGAATTTGGAGGTTAATGGTGTGATTCTGTACCTGATGGCGTCATGGTGTCCCATCACACTATTAGAGTATAGGAATAGATATTAAATGTCATCAAAAACTTGCTTAATAAAATAGGTATGTGGACCTTTGGGGACGCGGGCTCATAGAATGGGAACTCTGTGCGCCCATCAAGCGACACCAAGAAAAGACGGTGGCACAGTGGTCACGTGCTGCCGTACACAGCGAGGCCTAGGGGAGACCCCTTTACAGTCGCCCTATTGCTTAACAGGCATTACGCTGGGCCGGTTCTGGAATTGTTTTTTTAAGAGGAACCTGGACCACCCCTATGGTCGGATGTTGATTACCGCGCTGGTTTTAGAGAGCTAACAATCCCTCACTCCTTTCAAAGGTTTCCCCCCGAAAACAAAAAAAAAAGGAACGGAGATTGCAGCTTTATTTACGCATACACTTGTGCACAACAATATCCCCTGCATACCTGGCTAATCTGCTTACAATCTGACCATCGTTACCGAAATCGGGCGGGTCAACAGTTGCGACCAAGGCTGCCGTATTTTACTATGATATCACGTATTACTACAAAAATACTGACCTTATCTACTTGAAGATGTCATTGACCTACAGATCACAGACATGTATATTTTTCGCAACCGGATGCTTCAAGCCTGTGCTATGAGCAAGGTCTTCTATACGAGATCGTATTTGTTGTTCTAGGTAAAAACGTGATGCAGTCTGCTTGTCCCAGAACCGAAAAATTCAACGATATTTGCTTCTACGAAGAAGCAGTGTGTCCGCGCTGTGGGTTATAAAAGAGATGGGGGCTTTCCAAGTCCAATTATCCTCCATAGAAAAGGGATTATCCTCCGACCTGACTGGTGTTGTGTCTGGCGGGTACTTGCCCAAACGAGTATCATGGATCCAATACATGATTCTGAACCCCCAGTGGTGGAATTTTGCGTCAGCATTTCCCCGATTTAAAAAAAAAACAGTTGTTTCACTTTAGACCTTTTAGACCGCTATACGTTTATAACTCCATAAGATTTATAGTGAAAATTAATTAATTCATAAACAATACTAGAAAAACTATTCTATCAGCTGATTTAATAGAGTTCGGATCAGGGGTCAACGTCATACCTACAAACATGCACGGCGGCACGCTTGCAACGTTCAAAGGCCGCGCCGACTCTTTTTTTTAAACACTGTTATTTCTGTAAGCGCTCCTTAATGACATAAATGACTATCATAATTGTGTTAGTGGCATGCGGTGTAGCCTTTTCGCGACATTTGCGTTACGATGTCAGATACAGCCTGTATATGGTATGGTAGTTGCTCAGTAAACTCTGTTTGCGAGATGTAGAATGCTTGTGACGTTAGTATGACGCATTATTTTGTATGTGGCCTTTTGTAGATACCGCTACAAGGAAACTTTCAACCTGCCTCGCATAACACTGCATGTTGTGTGTCAACACACCTACACGTGTTCGTGTGGGAGTGCAGATCTGCATCATCGACTGTGCTTTTTACGAACTAATGCACGTAGTTGCGTTTTATGGGTTCACGTTTTCTCTGAATCATTTCTCTTTATGCCACGTCATCATCATCATCATCATCATTTCAACCGAAAGACGTCCACTGCTGGACATAGGCCTCCCCCAAGGTTCTCCATGACGACCGGTCCTGCGCCACCCACTGTCGGTCCACCTTGTCAGGGCCTACCCACGCTACGTCTTCCGGTGCGTGGTCGCCACTCGAGAACCCGTCGGCCCCATCCGGCATCGGTCCTACGGGCAATGTGTCCAGCCCATTGCCACTTTAGGGTTGCAATTCTTCGGGCTATGTCGGTACTCTCGTTCTTCTGCGGATCTCCTCATTCCTGATTCGATCGCGAAGTAAAACCCCAAGCATAGCCCTCTCCATTGCCCTTTGAGTGACTTTGAGCCTTCTTATAAGGCCCATTATTAGCAACGTTTCAATTCCATAAGTCATCACTGGCAACACACACTGGTCGAAGACTTTTGTCTTGAGACACTGCGGTATTTCGGACGAGAAGATGCCACGTCAAGCCCATCTAAAATCACACACGATGCTGCGAAACGGGTGTGCCATAACTTGCGTGTTACTCCCAACCCACTCATATTTCACCGTTTTTAGGCGCGTGATCCGCATGAAGGCGGGTGGATGCAGTTCAGTTAGTGATACATTATTGAAATAATGTAAAAAAAAAACCTTTCACGACAGTACACGGGAGTCACACTACTGTTACTAACTTGCATAATAAAATAAACGTTATTGACCGGTCCGTTCACACCGGTTCAAGTAAAAACCACATCGTTATTGAGATATGAAATAATGCTAGCTTTAGAAATAACTTGAATTGTATACTTTGTCTCTGGCGCAGCATCGTTGGTCGTGCTGTTGGGTTTAACATTATATCACCTCGCTCAACTTAATACACTAGCGCACTTTACCATCAACGATTGCATCACTGCTTACCATCGTGGTCAAGCGCTAGTTTATATGAAGTCATTCATTTATGTATTCATAACAATTAACATTGTATTGAACTTTACGTATAAAATTATAAATTTAAATGAAATTGCCAAATATATAAAAAAAGAAAAATATTGAATTAAGACATATCATTCAATTATAGATAAGTCAATAGAAATATAATAAACTAATGTCAGATATAATTACAAAACTAATGTCAAATGTTAAGCTCCAGTCAAAGCATATTGTTACAGTCAAAGATAAATAATTTAGGCGAAAGTGTGTTCATTAGTAGGTACTTTTTTTATTTTGTATCATTTGTCATGAAATCTGATACTGAGTATAAACATTTTTCCAACAAGAAGGATTTCAATTTATTTTTAAATAAATGACTATTATATATTAATAATTTCAAGTCAGTTTGTAACCGATTGAGCAATTCAACTGCTTGGTATCGTTAGAAGAGTCATCTGACATCTGTCAACAGGGCTGCGCACCGGTAATGTGCATCATTCTGCCAATGTTAAAATGAATATATAATTCCGTTCCGTACCATTATCTTAAAAAACGGCAAAAAATAAAAAAAAAATTGCATGCTTAAATATTTTATTTTTATTTTCAGTATTTGTTGTTATAGCAGCAACAGAAATACATAATCTCTGAATCTTTGAACTATCTAGCTATTATGGTTCATGAGGTCCAGCCTGGTGACAGACGGACGGACAGACGGACAGCAAAGTCTTATGAATAGGGTTCCATTTTGACTTTTAAGTACGGAACCCTAAAAACTGCATTTACCAAACACTTGAACTATTTGCACAATACTCGTACTATACAAAAACTGTAATTTTTGCGCTGTTAGGTAATCTTGAATTATGCGCATTCACCACAGATAGTTATCGCAAAGTTCTGTAAGACGATATTGCAATCTGGCAACACACATCAGAAGGTCAATTGTTGTAACTTAATACATTAAAATTCTAGTTGAAGTCTCATCTCGTTGACAAACAATTGCCGAAAAAGCAACGTAATGGCATAACATAGTATCAAGGGCTCTAGTCTTGCTGTTTTTTATTTTGTCATTGCAATACTACTCCATTGTCATTGTGCTAAAAGTTTGTATTCTGATAAATTCATAATGATCGATGATTTATCGGTCAGTCGTCTCATTTTTTTTTTATAAATTATAAACTAGTGTTTGACGGCAATCCCGCCTGATGGTAAGCAGTGATGCAATTGTTGATGGTAAAGCGATTAAGTTTACTAAGAGCCTATACACTATAGCCTTGAAGACACTGAAATTGTAGTCCGACGGAAACACCGCCGCTGGCAAGTTGTTCCAGTCCTTCGATAAAAGAGAAAGCGAAAAGCTTCGTCCGGATCGTAGTGGTGTTAACAACGTAAGGGTGGAAACTCGCCGTACGACGGGTCGTGGAACGGAGATGGGAGAATTAAATCATGCAATTCCCTCGCACGCTCACCAAAATGCAATCTACAGAACATCGAAAGGCTGGCTACTCTACGCCTGTGCTACAGGCTTTGGGGACAGTCTCATAATGGAATGGTGATAGAATGACATTGCCGTATTGTCATTTTTATTGTAAAACTCGTAAGTAGAAATCATTTTCTAAAAACTATGTACTCTATTTATTTATATGGAGTGGAGTGTCAGTGATTGACCAGTGGAAAGTCATAATGGCGCCATTTTGTTGGTAGATTACGAAACTTGTCAAAATCGATCATTATGAGATCACTGATCGACCATTCTGAAACTATTGTAATAACAGACTAGGGGCTCTCTTTGACAGTTCAACAACATTCATTGCGTTTCCTTGTAAAGTAGATACATCGCTCACCTATTATATATTTTTTAATAATTATAAACTACCGCTTGACCGCAATCCTGCCTGATGGTAAGCAGTGATGCGATCGTTGATGGTAAAGCGCGCTAGTTTATTAAGAGCCAATTCACTCAGAAAAACTGAGCGAATAGGAAGGAAGACGGCAGTTGAGCGAGGTGATGCAATGTTAAACCCAACAATAAGACCAACGATGCTGCGCCAAAGGGAGATTGATCTGAAGACCCTCCACGACCAAACTCCCAACACAACCAACATTAGGCGCATCGTACCCGGCACACATCGCATCACAACTGCTCAGACCAGACATCATGCCGGAACACGACAAATCGCTTGGCGGCAAGACTTTGTCTGGTGGGTGGTAACTTCTGCATCTTTTTCTTTCTATTTCATTAATACAAGGACAGAAGATAAAATGTCAGTTTACACCTGTCAAATTAGTGCGCTCCTGACGTAAACTGGCATATTTTTAGTCGCCATGTTTATAATGGCGTCTAAACTGTCTATGGAGTATCTTAATTTGACAGGATTAAACTAAAATGTTATCTTCTATCCTTTTTTAAATGAAATGGAAAGAAAAAATGAACTTAACTTAAAATTAGTTTAATTTGTTAACACGAGAATCGGCGCCATTGTTGAACACGTGCTAAAAAGATACAATAATGTTTTATTTACATTTACATATGAATCAGTTTTATAGGTTATCTTATTTCATTCATTGTGAGATGATTAATTATGATATTACTGACAGCTGCAGTTACTCGGAATGCCACAACCGACACGTGGGGAATTCTAGTGCTTTTATTGAAGTGCAAATCGACGTTGAGCACTTTGGTTGAATGGGGGAACAGTATTGAGTTGGCGTGAGCGTGACGGACCCGATACCGTGATGGATTATTGTTTTTGAAGTGAAACTTCTTTACACACGCTTGACTTGGGGAGTAAACTGGCGAACGCGTAACGTAAGCGTTACGAAAAGTGATCGGGCAAGGCGAACGGAAGTTAAGTGGGGGATATAAGCACAGAGGCGCCCGTGGCGCGAGCTTGGTACTACAAGGTCTACAACGAGTTTTTTTTTTTTTTTTCAATAAAAATAAAATATCTATGCAAAAATATTAATTTACCAATGAAACCATGAAATAAATTTAAATATTTATAGAAAATTAATATATGTATATGTGTATACATGTATACAGTATGTTAAGAAAACCCTGTCCGACCCGTGAAGGTGTTGTTAGGTATCGATAACTGATTCTACTAATGCATACAAAACCGGGCTAAACTTAAAAAAAAATCCCCCTAAAAAAATTAAATATTATTTCGCAAAAGGAGGTAACTTAATAAATGTGCGTTGACCACCCTTCGCCTGCCGCCCGCGGGGGGCGGGAGGCAGGACACGCGGCACGTGGTCGCATCGCTATTCGCTCATAATAATACCGGTGTTGTCACTTTTAAAAAATTACCAAATTTCGGGGAAATTGGAATTAATTCGCGGGAAAAAAAGATTATTTCAAAATTCATTTGTATTGGTACTATGATGATTCCGTAAAATTTTATATTATATTTGGTCATGTGTTTACCTAACCTTTATTATCCTTATGGGTCGGACAGGGTTTTCTTAACATACTGTATATTGTACACACACATATATATATATATATATATATATATATATATATACATACAGATGGAGCGAAAGAAGTTTCACTTCAGTCGTGTGGTCATAAGCACACTTGTTTTTTTACTTTTTGTGTATTCGGTGTTTCTTAATAATTTTGTAGATACGAACAACGCGTTATTCTGACGTCACACGGATTCTTACATCTCGCAAGCAAAGTTTACCGAGCAACTAACATACATACAACTTCCCAACATCAACTGTTGGGCAAGTGCCCGCCAGACATAACACCCGTCTGGTCGGAGGATCCTCCCTTTTCTATGGAGTATGAGAGAACTTCAATCCGTCTTCTCAATGCTTCCTCAATTTCAGTTTTCACTTCTGTCGAGCAGTCCCACGAATGAAATTCTTTTTTCCGTGGAATCTTAAATTTATTTTCAACCCAAAGGCAACTTAAAATATTTTTTTCTTGTATTTTTGTAAGAAATCATCAAATCTGTGATTTAACTTTAATATAATACGACTTAATTCCGCCATCACTGTTCCATTAATCCATCGTATGGCGAGTATCCACACTTACGTTGTAGACATCGCTGCGATCCAGACAAAGCGTTTCGTCTCGTCTTTTATACCGCGTACATCGCGGGACTGGAACAATTTGCCTGTGGCGGTGTTCCCATAAGATTATAATTTAAGCGACCTCAAGACCAGTGCACAAATTAGTGCGCTTTGCCGTCAACGATTGCATCACTGTTTAACGTGAGGCGGAATCGCAGTCATGCACTGGTTTGCTTATACCCCTTTATTCATAAACGCTGCTTAAAGTTAACTAGTGATTAGCGATTCTTTAACCATTCAATTTTGACCTTTTAACGTCATTTAACTTAAATCATCCTTTATGAATATACACCACAGTGTTTAAAGGGTTTATTCATAAACGAAGATTGAAGTTAAGTGACGTGCAAACGTCTAAAATGTATGGTTAAAGAATCGCTAATCACTAGTTAACTTTAAACATCTGTTATTAATAAGGGGGACAATTTTTTTTTTTTTTTTATTAATTTATAAACCAGCGCTTGACCGCAATCCCGCCTGATGGTAAGCAGCGAGGCAATCGTTGATGGTAAAGCGTACTAGTTTAATAAGAGCCTATTCACTCTAGCCATGAAGACATTCAAATTGTAGTCCGACGGAAATACCGCCGCCGGCAGATTATTCCAGTCCCTCGATGTACGCGGTATAAAGGAGGAGGCGAAACGCTTCGTCCGGATCGTAGAGGTGTTAACAACAAAAGGGTGGAAACTCGCCGTACGACGGGTCGTCCGATGGTGGAACGTAGATGGGGGAATTAAATCGTGCAATTCCCTCGCACACTCCCCAAAATGTATCCTATAGAACACCGAAAGGCTGGCTACTCTACGCCTGTGCTCTAGGCTTTGGAGACCAACTCGAGTTAAATCAAGGTCACCAATCAGCCTCTTCGCACGCCTCTCCACTGAATCCAAAGTGGCCAGGTGACACTTAGCAGCACCAGCCCAAATGTGGCTGCAGTACTCCACACACGAACGGACCTGTGCTTTGTACAACATTAGAAGCTGCCCTGGTGTGAAGTACTGCCGGACCTTTGCGATAACGCCAAGTTTTCTGGCAGCCACCTTGGCCTTGGACTCAATGAACTGCCCAAAGTTTAGGTTCGAGGAAATCTCAACACCCAAAAGCTGAAGGCGGTCGGTACACTCCAAGGATACATTCCGGAAAGTAGGAGCCAAGGTGAACGGGCTCCTTTTGGCGGTGAAAAGACACGCCTGCGTTTTGTCATGTTAAAAAAAAAAAAAAGACGTGTGGCACTCGGGGACTGCCGCGGTAAAGCTATTGCATAGCATTTTGTATCAATTTATGCAATTATAATTATTATAATTATTAATTATAATTATTAGATTTACGGCAATTGCCACCAGTAAGATCGACACCAATTTACAAGACAATCAGAACGAGCATGATTGGACCGCATTTAAATTTATTTTAAAGTTAATTCGCGGGAAAAAAAGATTATTTCAAAATTCATTTGTATTGGTATTTAAAATAATTTTGCCAATAACACGTGTAACAAATTATAGAAATTCTTTAAAAAAAATATTTCACAATAATGGCGGATATCGCCAATCACAGTTGAAAACACGGCCGCGTGAGCACTTTTTACTTTATAAAATCACGCGCTTTTATTTAGTAAACAACACTATAAATAATTTAAAAGTCCAATGAAAAATTAGCGTGACATTCATCTTAGCTTTTCCGTTAAAAAAGAAGCTATTTTATAAAAACACTACTAAATTAATTTGAATAAAAGTACTTAATAATTAATTATATGAAAAGTTTTTAAGGTAGCCATGACAACGTCGATGACGTCTATGACATATCTCTATAGAAGACCTATTTCAGGGAGAAAATTAATCGCAAGTTTAGCACATCGCGACTATCAGTAACATGGCAAGTGTGTAGTGTGTGTGTGTGAGTTCGCGCCCTGCAATATGCATGCTCTTTTTGAAAATCTATAAATTGTTTTCAAAAGATGTAGTCGCACGCACACAAACATACCGTGCCGAAGACTGCCGAACTGAAACGACGTTAGACGATGTACGGCCTTCAAGCCACACCTCCGTGCCCGTCGGAGTGGGGAGCGTGAGGTTTTTTCGTTACGGAATTTCTGGATTCGGTCCCCGCGCCCAAGGCCCGCGATAGAAGCTATACAATAGCTTAAAAAACAGTAATAAGTATAATATAATAGTAATAACTATACGTAGCTCCCGTAGATGTCGTAAGAGGCCTCTCCTCTCACAAGGGAAGCAGGCAGCAGCGCTTCTCCTGTGGAATATCAAATTACTGCGATCACCAACCCACCTGCCAAGCGTGGGGATTATGGCTTATACAATATGTAATGAAAACCCTGTCCGATCCGTGACGGTATTCTTAAGTATCGATAACTGATTCTACTAATGCCCACAAAGCCGGGGTATATCTAAAAACAAAATTCCCTTAAAAAAATAATTATTATTTCCCAAAAAGAGGTAACTTAATACACGTGTGGTAGGCAATCCATGCGCGGCGACGGGGGGCAGGGCACGCGCAGTACAGTCAAAATGGTGTTGCCACTTTTTTTAAAATTACGAAATTTCGGGGAAGTTGGAATTAATTCGCGGGTAAAAAGATTATTTCAAAATTCATTAGTATTGTTACTATGATGATTACGTAAATTTTTATATTTTATTTGGTCATGTGTTTACCTAACCTTTATTATCCTTTTGGGTCGGACAGAGTTTTCTTTACATCTATACTAATATATAAAGCTGAAGAGTTTGTTTGTTTGAACGCGCTGATTTCAGAAACTACTAGTCCATTTTGAAAAATTCTTTTTGAGTTGGATAGCCCATTAATGCAGGAAGGCTTTAGGCTATATAACATCACGCTGCGACCAATAGGAACGGAGCATAACCAACTCCACGCGAACGAAGTCGCTGGCGGTCGCTAGTATTGTATACAACTTCCCAAAATCAACGCCCAACTGATCAGTGGATCCTCCCTTTTCTATGAAGGATAAGTGAACTTTACTCCCTGTTCCTTATACCTCTAAAATTCTATTGCATCAAGTGACATAATAATAATAAATTGGAAGATGATTGTCTGAATTGGTTGTTGCATATAAAATTTGGGCCAATTTCCTATTCAGGTCACGCTAATAACTGATAAGTATCCGCGATGTGCAGCTAAATTGGCACAATATAACATTTAATAGCATCTCATGGCTGTTTGGTAATGAGAAATTTATGATCGCCAATGATGGCTTACAGGTAGTTATTCCGGGAACTGTTTTTGTATGAGTTTAAATACTTCTAAATGCATCACGATACAAGAGGTATTTATTTACTTCTTTCTTCTTTGGCTTCGCACGGTTTATGACTTTAGCCAATGTCACGTGTTGGGATTGTTAGAAAAGCCAATTCGTAGGTAATGAATTTTCATGTATGTCTAAAAAGACGGCCACGCGAACCATCTACGAGGGAGGTTTGAGACAAAGTCATGATGAGGCCACTATGCTGCGATATCTCAATGTTCTTTTTTATTACATAAATCACGCGCTTTTATTTAGTAAGCAACACTATAAAAATCCAATAAAAAATGAGCGTGACACTCAGCGTAACTTTCCCGCCAAAACCCATCGGTACAGGAGTCATTCTAAATGTAGGGCAATACTTAAAAAAACAATGCATTCCGTTTTCAAACGGCTTTAAAAGAAACAGAAGGTCCTTAGTTTGAATGTTGAATATACTAGTTGAATGTTTTTTTATCTATGTCCAGCTATAACTCCGTCATAGAATAAAGACGATTTTTTTTATAATAATAAACAAGTGCTTGACCGCGAACCCGACTGATGGAAAGCAGTGAAGCGCACAGAGCCTATTCACTCTATCTTTCAATACACTTCTGACTAGCTAAATTCTTTTTTAATGGATAATTCTTACCTTAACACTCACCCCTGACACACATCAGGAGTGGTTCCATATAACCAACCCTGAAATAGTGATATTAGGGTAATAATAGCCACGTAAACGATTGTATTTTATTTTATGTATTATTATTATTTTTCGTGTCCTTTACTTAGCCTATGTAAAGGACACATACCTAATTGTTAAAATAGTAGAGACCCCCTTATAAGAAAAGATAGGTTAGGTATATAAGTTTAGATACATAATATTTTTGCATCAAAACATGACTTCACTGAAACATACTTATTATGTCATCAGCAGGTTCAAAGTACATAAACTGGTAAAAAAGGCAAGTTTTTAATTGATATATTTACTTTACATATGTGAGTACATAAATGGTTAAATAAATAATAAAACACTTGTTCAACACGTGTCTAGCGTCAGTGTTAAGTTAAAGTACATATCATGCTAAACTAGTGCTTGACTGCAATCCCGCCTGATGGTAAGCAGTGATGCAATCGTTGATGGTAAATCGCGCTACTTTATTTACAGTCTAGCCTTGAAGACTCTCAAATTGTAGTCAGGCTGAAACACCGCCTCTGGCAAAGTCCAGTCAGTTTTGGATATCATCACCATGTCAGTTAAAGGAAGTTCACAGCTGGACATAGGCCTCCCCCAAGGATTCAAGACCCATTATGCCCCATCGCACGGCTATAGGCTTTACGTGCTATGTGCCCCTAATTTACAGTATAGGACCTCGTAATGTTATCAAAAGCAGAATGTAGGGTGAAGGCAGTCTGATCGTGATGGGATCCATGAAGACCTATGTGTGCCATTGCCGTGGGAAAGAGATACCGTAACCTCTGGCGCACAGGCAGATGAAAGAACTCAGGGTTACCGTAGAATTGGGAGGACCCGGTACCCCAGAAAAGCAGATGACGAACGCTTAGGTGACTTTTTAGCCGGTAAAGAGTCCGGCACACTCCTCCGCGTCCGAGGATAGTCCATGAGGATTTTAAGCCCGTTTTGTTTCACGCGCGCCTCATAGAGATGTTAGTGCGTCGTGACGGGATCCACGAAAACCGATGCCTCCTGGGTCAGGGTTTTTTTTTAATAATTATAAACTAGCGCTTGACCGCAATCCCGCCTGATGGTAAGCAGTGATGCGGTCGTTGATGGTAAAGCGCGCTAGTTTATTAAGAGTCTATTCACTCAGAAAAACTGAGCGAATAGAAAGGAAGACGGCAGTTGAGCGAGATACAATGTTAAACCTGATACGACCAACGATGCTGCGCCAAAGGGAGATTGATCTGAAGACCCTCCACAACCAAACAACTCCCAACACAACAATATTTGGCGCATCGTACCCGGCACACATCGCAACACAACTGTTCAGACCCGTCCTCCATACGGCTTCACCAGACATCATGCAGGAACACGACAAACCGGTTGCGGGTTGGTTAAAAAATAAACCGTGGCCCTGGCGTATAGGAAAGTGAAGGAACACTGGTGGGTATTATATAGTAAAAATCTAACACCCTACCACTCCGCCCAGAGGGGGAGAGGTCATTTGATGATTTCCCTTCCACTCAAAAATAGGTTTTATTCCATATATGTAGTATCTGTTTTTGTTTGTACATTCGCGTGTTCTGACTAGACATAGTAAGGAAAATATTTTCATTTAAACCGATGAGTGTCTTATGTTCCGACGTTGGAACATAAGCGACATGGCTGACTTCACGTCGTTCAAACCTATGCCTACTGTGATTGGTTCACATAAAAATACTTCTATAGACAAGTGTGACTCTTCAGCCAACATAATAACTTAAATTTTTACTACTTTTCAAGCGACAACATTTAAAGTTTTGTGTTTCGTAATGTTAATTGTTTTGCTGCTGGGGAAGTCTCCAGCTGCTAAGTTGAAGATTTTCATTACTTCAACTTCCCATTCCCAGGTAAATAAAGCACTAAGAAGTGGTGATAAAGGGCGCTTTTCTACGTAAATATAACGTTGAGAGAGGCGATGTGATGAAAAACCAGGATAAAAAAAAACGCGCTAGTGGGAATGACCGACCGAAGTGAAAACTGAAATCATTCTTTCTTCTTATTCTTCTGTTTTAGCCTGTAGATGTCCACTGCTGGACAAAGGCCTCCTCGAAGGCTAAAATCATTAAAAAGCATAGAATACAAAAAAAATCCGGTTGGTCCCGGTTGCCATATGAACATCTAGTGGCAGTCGTTACGGGTTGCTGGAGCCCTCAAAAGTCCAAACAATTGTTCTAACAACAATGCTTCAATATCGCCTTCGGGTTGTGGAGGTCACACGCAGTCGCTTCACGCAAAATATGGAAATTGAGCTAAAATCAGCAGTTCACTGGTAAAGCGGACCCCAGACTCCAAAGCTGAAAACGCTTCGGATGCGACTGGGATTAACGCTGAGATGATGATGACACAAAAAATAAAAAACGACCACGGTGTCGGTTCGGTCACACTCACGCTAGTTCAATGCTTTTTCCTCGCCTAATAAAAGTCCTCAATGTTCTTAAAGAAGTTTCCACTTCAATAAACAAAGGAATCAGAGCTATTGTTAGTTGAGTTTATTAGCAAGTAACTAACATAACTTAGGGAATCTATAGCACCTATTTTGTTGTTCATAAACTAAACTAATTTTAAGTTATGCGCATCTTTTTCTTTCCATTTCGTTAAGAAAAGGACAGAAGATAAAATGTCAGTTTAGACCTGTCAAATTAGTGTGTTATTTTTAGTCGCCATGTTTATAATCGCGTCTAAACTGTCTATGGAGTATCTTAATTTGACAGGATTAAACTGACATTTTATGTTCCGTCCTTTTCTACCTCCCGAACGCTGCCCAGCCGAGCTGGATTCGACGAAATACCTCTTTCTCAAAGTTGGACCTACCTAGTTGGACTGTTTGTCCCAGGTATATGTACTCGTCAACAACTTCGAGTGCAGAGCAATCAACTAGAATTGGAGTGGGTGCGACATGAGAGTTCGACATGATCTTCGTCTTATCCATGTTCATCTTTAGACCCACTTGTTGGGAAGCTCTGCTGAGGTCATTGAGCATTTTGCCCAAGTCTTCCAGGGTCTCAGCCATGACCACAATATCATGTGCAAAACGGAGATTAGTGATGTACTCGCCGTTGATGTTGATGCCAAGTCCTTTCCAGTCCAGGAGCTTGAAGACATCTTCCAACGCAGCAGTGAACAATTTCGGAGATATGACATCTCCTTGTCTTACTCCACGCTGGAGTTTGATCGGTTTCGAGTCCTGATCTTGGAGACGGACTGACATGGTGGCGTTTTTGTACAAACACTTTATCACCTCAATGTATCGACAGTCAATTTGGCACCGCTGGAGAGACTGTAGCACCGTCCAAGTCTCGATCGAATCGAAGGCCTTCTCATAGTCCACAAACGCCAAGCATAGTGGTTTGTTATACTCCTCGGACTTCTGTTTAACTTGCCGCAGCGTATGTATGTGGTCTATGGTGCTCAAGCCTTTCGGAAGCCTGCTTGTTCGGGAGGCTGGAAGTCGTCGAACCTGCGAGCGAGACGATTCGTAATGACCCTAGAAAACAGCTTATATACATGGCTCAGGAGGGATATCGGTCTGTAGTTTTTCAGGAGGGTATTGTCACCTTTTTTGAAAAACAACACCACCACGTTTCTGTGCCACGCCTTACGGAATTAAATCAAGTAATTCCCGCGCACATTCTCCAGAATGCAAAAGCATTACGTCATTACATATGGTTGTAGAATGCGTGACACATAATATACAACAGTAAGACGGAACAACAACCTTTTGAGTAATTTTTTTTTATTTATTTCGCACACCTGATGTAGTTTTAAATAGGGTTGGCATTAACCGAAATGAATTTTATAATTGGCCTTTTCGTTTATGGGAAGTACCTAGATTATATAGTCATTATAAAACTACATCGTAGACAATACTGTCACTCAGTTCTTTAAGTCGCTAAAATTAAGTGGCAGTAGGCGGCGCACATTGCTCGTAGAACCGATGGCCGGCAGTAAGGTTCTGAAGTGGTCACGTACCGGAAGACGCAGCGTAGGTAGGCCCGCAACAAGGAGGACCGATATAGCCGAGGTTGTTAAGCCTATTTATAAAGAAAAAGCTGAGTGAATAGGAAGGAAGACGGCATTTGATTGAGGTGGTCATTGTTAAACCCAACAACACAACCAACGATGCTGCGCCAGTGAGAGGTAGATCTGAAGACCCTCCACGACCAAACTCCCGACACAACATTTGACGCATCGTACCCGGCACACATCGCAACACAACTGCTCAGACGCGTCCTCCGTACGGCGTCCGTATTTCTCCATAACACATGCCCATACCATGACAACTGATTTCCACACAACTTTTCAACTGTCAGTGTAACTTCAGACTTCTTCTTACTTATGGACGACAGCAGGTCAAGTTACCCCAAACGGTCAAATATTTCTAATCAACCTCAAGCCTTAATGCTTTAGAGATAAAGTAGAAAATAATTGTAGTGGCTTAATGTCCTGGAATGAAATGAGATCACTTTTACACGTCATATGTTTTTTTTTTTTTTTTAAACTAGATGAATCCGGCATTTCCTAACTGACTACCTCTGAGAAGAAATAGCCGAAACAAACTCAGGGATCATCGTCTTTTTTCATGTCCAGACGTTAAAAATGAAAATGTTTACAATAATTTACCTTATAATGACGCATATTGCTTAATAACAATGCTTAACAGAGCGAGCAGCTCAGTCCAAAGCTGTCCTGTGTACTAATTTCTAATTCTATCCATTCATGTAACACCAGCACCACACATTCCTCTTATCATTCTCATCTCAGTTGCATGCAATAGGGTATTTGACTAAAAAAAAAACTAATTAGTCCGTCAGTCAGATTTCTAAAAAATACTAGACACGTATTTTTTGTTTTATCAAAACAATAAAAATTTACAAATATAAAAGGCATCAACGACGAGTGCAGTGACGACACACGTGTTTTCAACGCACTGTGTCGTCTTAATTTTTTGGTTATATGAAAAAAGAAAAAATACGTGTCTAGTATTTTTTGGAAATCTGACTGATGGACTAATTAGTTTTTTTTTTAGTCAAATACCCTATTACCTTTTATTCGTTCGCTTTGTGGCCCAATTTTCTGATCCATAGAACAGAAAAAGCAAAAATTTTTTTTCTTTTTTTTTCTTCCGTTTTTTTTTGTGTACATTATTTTTGTTGAATTTGTATGCCCGTAAGTCAAATCACAACGAGAACTCACCTTGTATTGTAAGACCCATGATATACAATATGTAAAGAAAACCCTGTCCGATCCGTGAAGGTATTGTTAGGTATCAATAACTGATTCTACTAATGGATACAAAACCGGACTAGACTTAAAAAAAAAAATCCACCTAAAAATTAATATTATTTCGCAAAAAGAGGTAACTTAATACATGTGCGGTAGGCAACCCTTCTGCAGGCTACGGGGGGCAGGGCACGTGGCACGTGGTCGCATCGCTTATAATACGGACAAAATGGTGTTGTCACTTTTTTTAAAATCACCAAATTTCGGGGAAGTTGGAACTAATTCGTGGGAAAAAAAGATTATTTCAAAATTCATTAGTATTGTTTTTATGATGATTACGTAAAATTTTATATTATATTTGGTCATGTGTTTACCTAACCTTTATTATCCTTATGGGTCGGACAGGGTTTTCTTAACATATTGTTTACATGTGTATCACAAATAAACTATTTCATTTGAAAAAATATATTCCCAAAATCTCGAGTTAACAACCCTAGTTTTGCGATGAAGGTGAATACAGTATCTGGAGCAGCAAGCATGAGGTGGCTTCGAAAAGCCGGTTTGCTCAAATTAAATCAATGACAAATTCTACTAATATTCTAGAAACACGACTTTGTACGTGTTTTTGTATTTTATTTTATTTTTACATTTTAGGAAACTTGCATGCATGAAGTCTGGTCAAGCTGTACGGAGGACGGGTCTGAGCAGTTGTATTGCGATGTGTGCCGGGTACGATGCGCTTAGTGTTTTTGTGTTGGGAGTTTGGTCGTGGGGGGTCTTCAGATCAATCTCCCTTTGGCGCAGCATCGTTGGTCGTGTTGTTGGGTTTAACATTGCATCACCTCGCTCAACTGCCGTCTTTCTTCCTTTTCGCTCAGTTTTTCTGAGTGAATAGGCTCTTAATAAACTAGCGCGCTTTAGCATTAACGATCGCATCACTGCTTACCATCAGGCGGGATTACGGTCAAGCGCTAGTTTATAAGTATTTAAACAAAAAAAAAAAACAGAAAAGTGAAGTTAAGAAAAAAGTAAGCACTCTGAGAGTATTTAGTAAAGACTGATAAAATTTTTTAGTGATTAACAAAGAAGCTATCACAAAATATTTTTTTTTAGTTTAGGAACACTGGTGGAGAACAAATCCAGATCATTAACCCTCCGACACAACAAATTATATGCTCTGCTAGCTCTTATCATATAAGAGTTTTGTCGGTATACGCATCGCACAGAGGTAACATACAGAGGCTGATGATTCCTTAAAGTGAAGGATGGATGTACCTACTAATGTAATTCGTAAACATTTGAGAAGTGCGGGTAGATAAGCGAAAATCTGACAACTAGTTTTGCCAAGACATATCGTGTGGCCCTTTAAATGAGTGGAGGTCAGATGGACACTCGCTAATATTATAAACAAGCCCCGGCTTCGCACGGATAAAATGCTGATACTAAATACATTACAGAAAAACTGTGGCAGGGTCCGCCGCAAACGCGACGACCCGCAATTTTAAAATATTAATTTGAATCATATACTGCAAAGGGCTATATACAATATGTAAAGAAAACCCTCTTATAATACGGATAAAATGGAGTTGTCAGTTTTTTAAAAATTACCAAATTTCGGGGAAGTTGAAATTAATTCGCGGGAAAAAAAGATTATTTCAAAATTCATTTGTATTGGTACTATGATGATTACGTAAAATTTTATATTATATTTGGTCATGTGTTTACCTAACCTTTATTATCCTTATGGACAGGGTTTTCTTTACATATTGTAGATCTATAATAAATCAACAATGTATTTAAGGTATTAAATTGGATAAGGATTAATGCTGTATTGGCTAAAAGCGCTTCAAAAATTAGCCAGTATTTGACGTAAACAGTAAATGACAAAAAAAATATTTTGGGATATCCATAAGAGATAGACTTGCGGACTTTTCTATAGTCCTTTTCAATGTTTACAATATTTAGTAACTACATTAAAGATGTTCCAAATTTGAATGTAGAACATACATAAAATTATGAGCATCGTATGTTTACAATCTATTGCACTGTGAGTGGTTGACCTCAGCTGTTTGAGTGTCTGTGGTTTTTCAACCAAACCTAACCTCTCTGACTCTATGGCTGAAGGTTACACCATCCTTTTTCTTACATAACGTTTCTATACGCGTCTATTCCACAAGACACAATTTTAACATTATTTTTCTGGTATATTAACATGGCTAGCTAACAACCTGCTAATATTTTAAATGCGAAAGTTTTTATAATGTAGGTATGTTTACCAAGTTATTTTTACTCTATACTAAACCTGAATATAGTTTGTTCAGAATAAGAAATAGAATCAATTTCAACCATTTTTACACAATGTTATATTTTTTCCCAATTACTTTTTTTTTAATAATTATAAACTAGCGCTTGACTGCAATCCCGCCTGATGGTAAGCAGCGCTGCAATCGTTTATGGTAAAGCGCACTAGTTTATTAAGCCCATTCACTTAAAAAAAAAAAGACGTGTGGCACTCGGGGACTGCCGCGGTAAAGCTATCGCATAGCATTTTGTATCAATTTATGCAATTACATAGGGGAGAGTTGGATATTACCGAGCCCCTAAGGATTTGGGTCTATAATTAGGAAACTGATTGACATGAAAAGAAATAAATTTGAATAATTAGTAGGACATTTATTCAGGTACGCATACCATATAACAAAAACTTCCAGAATCTAAACAAAAAGTAATTATTGCCAATTAACAAAATAATATATAGTCGCGATATTGTCAAACTGGTCTGATAATATCGTGCCCAGGGTTGACAAAATCGTGACCGCATTAATTGCACATAAATGGGTGAATAATAAAAATAAAAAAATAAAAATAAATGAATACCATAAGTAATTTTCTTGTACGAAGATAGCGAGACCCAAAACTTAAACTTTTCTAGAGTTTAATCAGTAAATTAAGTATCACGCAATAAGAATTAACAAAAACAAATTTTTACATATATTTTATAACAAGAACTCTTAATAAAGTTTTGAATAGGTTTTTTCAGATTAGTCCATAGATACCTAATGGACTAATCAGTCTCAAAAATACCTAGTATCTATTAAATATCAGACATGAAAAAAAATTTCGGCAGAATCTTTTCCGCTACATTCCTTGTGTATCCAATTCGAGCATCTACAACAACGCAATCAGTTCTCCATAACGACCAAACTCTTGACATACGGCACAAATATCCCGATTCTCCCCCCCCCCCCCCCCCCCAGGCCCCTAAGGACGCATCATCCATACGATATCATCACTGCGGCTGTCGATACGTTTCTTAGACTCCCCTTTACCTTTCCGTTTTCCTTTCTTCCTTTCCTGGCCTTATTTATCTTCTTGCTTTTCATATTATTATCTTTATCCTCAGTATTTTCGCTACTGTTGAAAACTTTTCTTTTGACAGACTTTCCTTTAATTTGTTTCCTTTCTTTAACTTTCTTTTCTGCAACGTTATTTTCTTTTGCTATCTTCATTTGTCTTTTTCGTTCTTTTTCCTCCAACTGCTCCTTTAAAGATGATGTGAGAACAATAGAGTGCAGTTTTTTAACATGTCCCTATATTTTCATTTTCTTTTGTGGTATAGGGCTCAAGTATTCTAAAATACGACGCGAAGTGCTCGGCTCAGAGATATCTTTACCCAAAGCAGCGGAAGGCGTGTTTTCATTTCTATTGCTGTTAAATGATAAGGGTCATAATTGTCTCCCAACTTTAGTCGATCTCTAATTGTTGATTCAGGAATACTGAAATTCCTAGCAGCTGTCTTTATTTTACTTCCGCTTCGTATAGCCTCAAATGCAGCTTTCAAATTTTGGAGATCCCATAACTTTTTCTTTTTCTTTGGAATAGATTGGTCCATCTAAAACGGAAATTATTAAAGCTACATTATTTTGATTTATATGTAGGTATTAAATGCCACTAACAGACGTACATACAGATACATGAATCTTAAATCTTTTGTTGAAGTAAAATCAAGTTAATGTAAATAAAACATTCTTTACATAGTTTATAAATTCGCGCCCTGGGCTGATAATACCGCGCCCCCAGCACGGAATTATCAAACTTGGCCATTTTATTTTTGAACCTCAAAAATATATGGAAAATATTATAGTACGTAGAAACGTATTCTGACATGAATTCTACAGAATACAAGCATTAAAATGTATAGTTTCAAAGTATTACAATATTAATACAGTATTGCTTACCTCTTTCCGAAAGTACACGAAAAATTATAAAGAGTAACGAAAAAAAATACTATGGCGTGTGCTATCTCCGTCGTTGCGCGAACTGTAAAGACGTTGCTCGGGAAGGGGTGCAGGCATGTCCGGCTTCGAAGTATATGCACTGATTCGCGGAACTAGTGGATAGTTTTTGAACTACTCATACGCGCGGAATTATCAACCGCGCGGTAATATCCAACTCTCCCCTACATGCCTCGATACATGTTTTTGTCTTGTCTTCGTAGCAACAAACAATAACTTTTTTGCCTCATCAATGTCTTCCTCAGAAAAAGCCGACGAGCATATTTTTATTAAACTTTCGTTGTTTCGTTTCGGAGATAACAATATTACAACTCGTACACTTAAATGTACCTACTCGTATTAACATTGTTCACCGACATCTTTCTGTAATATTTTATTTAATAAAAACTTCAACTTCAACTCTTGATCTGGTCCCTGTGGATAGATACCACAATTTTGCCAATAACACGTGTAACAAATTATAGAAATTCTTTAAAAAAATATTTCACAATAATGGCGGCTCTATAAAATCACGCGCTTTTATTTAGTAAACAACACTATAAATAATTTAAAAGACCAATGAAAATTAGCGTGACATTCATCTTAGCTTTTCCGTTAAAAAAAAAAGCTATTTTATAAAAACACTATTAAATTAATTTGAATAAAAGTACTTAATAATTAATTATATGAAAAGTTTTTAAGGTAGCCATGACAACGTCGATGACGTCTATGACATATCTCTATAGAAGACCTATTTCAGAGGGAAAAGTAATCGCAAGTTTAGTACATCGCGACTATCAGTAACATGGCAAGTGTGTAGAACTGAGTTCGAGCCCTGCAATATGCATGCTCTTTTTGAAAATATATAAATTGTTTTCAGAAGATGTAGTCGCACGCACACAAACATACCGTGCCGAAGACTGCCGAACTGAAACGACGTTAGACGATGTACGGCCTTCAAGCCACACCTCCGTGCCCGTCGGAGTGGGGAGCGTGAGGTTTTTTCGTTACGGAATTTCTGGATTCGGTCCCCGCGCTCAAGGCCCGCGATAGAAGCTATGCAATAGCTTAAAAAACTTAGTGAATAGTAAGGAAGACGGCAGTTGAGCGAGATGGTGCAATGTTAAACCCAACAACACGACCAACTATTCTGTGTCAGAGGGAGATTGATGTGGAGACCCTCCACGACCAAACTCTCGACACAACAACATTGGACGCATCGTACCCGGCACAAATCGCAACACAACTGCTCAGACCCGTCCTCCGTACGGCTTCACCAGACATCATGCCCGAACACGACGAATCGCTTGACGGCAAGACTTTGTCTGGTGGGTGGTAACTTCTGCCGGCAGCCGATGTTATGGCCTTCTTATTCAGCCTATGGATGTCCACTGCTAGACAAAGACCTCCCCCAAGGCTTTCCACGCTGACCGGTCTTGTGCTGCCCGCATCCATCGGCTTCCCGCGACCTTCACCAGGTCATCTTGATGTTGGCACCTTGTTGGGGGCCTCCCTAAGCTCCGTCTTCCGGTATGTGGTCACCACTTCAGAACCTTACTGCCCCATCGGCCATCGGTTCTACGAGCAATGTGCCCCGCCCACTGCCACTTTATTTCAGCGACCCGAAGAGCTATATCGGTGACTTTGGTTCTTCTGCAGATCTCCTCATTTCTGATTCGATCACGCAGAGAAACTCCGAGCATAGCTCTTTCCATTGCCCTTTGTGTGACTATGAGGCCCATTGTGAGCGACCACGTTTCAGTTCCGTAAGTCATCACTGACAACACACACTGGTCCAAGACTTTGGTCTTGAGACACTGTGGTATCTTGGACGACGAGAAGATGTATCGTAGCTTCCGGAACGCTGCCCAGCCGAGCTAGATTCGACGAGACACCTCTTTCTCGAAGTTGGACCTAGAATTGGAGTGGGTGCGACATGAGAGTTCGACATGATCTTCGTCTTATCCATATTCATCTTTAGACCCACTTGTTGGGAAGCTCTGCTGAGGTCATTGAGCATTTTGCCCAAGTCTTCTTGGGTCTCAGCCATGACCACGATATCATCTGCAAAACGGAGATTAGTTATGTACTCGCCATTGATGTTGATGCCAAGTCCTTTCCAGTCCAGGACCTAGAAGACATCTTCCAACGCAGCAGTGAACAATTTAGGAGATAATATCTCCTACCTAACCGATCCTGGAGACGGACTGACATGGTGGCGTTTTTGTACAAACACTTTATCACCTCAATGTATCGATGGTCAATTTGGCACCGCTGGAGACTGTAGCACCGCCCAAGTCTCGATCGAATCGAAGGTCTTCTCATAGTCCACAAACGCCAAGCATAGTGGTTTGTTATACTCCTCGGACTTCTGTATAACTTGCCGCAGCGTATGTATGTGGTCTATGGTGCTAAAGCCTTTTCGGAAGCCTGCTTGTTCGGGAGGCTGGAAATCGTCGAACCTGCGAGCGAGACGATTCGTGATGACCCTAGAAAACAGCTTATAGACATGGCTCAGGAGGGATATCGGTCTGTAGTTTTTCAGAAGGGTATTGTCACCTTTTTTGAAAAACAACACCACCACACTCCTGTGCCACGCCTTAGGCGTTTCGCCTTTAAGAATGACGGAATTAAACAGCTTCTGAAGCGCTTTAAGAACCGGTTTACCACCCGCTTTCAGAAGCTCAGCCGTAATTCCATCATCTCCAGCCGCCTTATCGTTCTTGAGCTGTTTCAGGGCCATACTAATCTCGTACAGGCTGACGTCCGGGATATCGTCGGTGTTGTGTCGGGTTAGTCTGGCTCTAGGATCATTAGCCAGGCTTACAACAGGTGCGTGTGGTGATGTGTATAACTCTCCGTAGAATTTCTCAATCTCACCCAAAATCTCGGGCTTGGAAGTGACGATCCTACCATCCCCAGTCTTCAGCTTTGAAACAGATCATATGAAGACCGATAATAAAAAAAAAATGTTTACATAACTGTGGTTCGTCCTTTGAGTCGGTATTCACCTTATAATCTTTCATTGTTACGTCGGCATCTCGGTCATTGTCACTCAAGCTATGAGAAATATTATTTTATTTTAATAGCTTGCGTTGATAATAATATAATCTTTTACAAAGACATCATCATGAGTACAGTTTAAAAGTTGTTTTTATGTATATTTTGTATGTATTTATTTATTTGACAGCCTCTGTGGCGTAGCGGTAGCGAAGGCGGCCGCTCCACAAGGAGGTGCGGGTTTGATCCCCGCGCAGTGCAAATATTTGTATGCATGAATATGAATATTTGCACTGGTCTGGTCGTGCCTCGGACAGCACGTTAAGCCATTGGTTGCCATACGAACTTCTAGTGGCAGTCGTTACAGGTTGTTAGAGCCCTCAAAAGTCCAACAATTTCAGTCTTCCGGTTATGGAGGTCAGACGGCAGTCGCTTCACAGAAAATATCGATGTTTAGCCAAAATCAGCAGTTGGACTGGTAAAGCGGACCCCAGACTCCAAAGCTGAAAAGGCTTCGGATGCGACTGGGATTAGCGCCGAGATGATGATGAATATTTATTTACTTATACAGTATGTTAAGAAAACCCTGTCCGACCCGTGAAGGTGTTGTTAGGTGTCGATAACTGATTCTACTAATGCATACAAAACCGGACTAAACTTTAAAAAAAAAATCCCCCAAAAAATAAATATTATTTCGCAAAAAGAGGTAACTTAATAAATGTGCGCTATGCACCCTTCCGCGGGCGGCGGGCGGCAGGGCACGTGGCACGTGGTCGCATCGCTATTTGCTCATAATAATACCGGTGTTGTCACTTTTTAAAAATTACCAAATTTCGGGGAAATTGGAATTAATTCGCGGGAAAAAAAGATTATTTCAAAATTCATTTGTATTGGTACTATGATGATTGCGTAAAATTTTATATTATATTTGGTCATGTGTTTACCTAACCTTTATTATCCTTATGGGTCGGACAGGGTTTTCTTAACATACTGTATGTTAATCCTAGTTATAATGTGCCAAATTCCATCCAAATCTGTTCAGTAGTTTTTGCATTAAAGAGTAACAAACATCCATCCATCATCATTATCAACCTTTTTATCGTCCCACTGCTGGGCACAGGTCTCATCTCATACAGAGAAGGATTGAGCGTAATCACCACACTTGCTCAATGCGGGTTGGCGATTTCAGATTTAAAGTCCAGGTTTCCTCAAGCTGTTTTCCTTCACCTTCAGTCATTGGTGTCCAAGATATACTTAGAAAAGTTACATTGGTACTTGCTTGACCTGGAATCAAACCCGCGCACTCATACTTGAGAGGCTGGTGTTTTAACCACTAGGCCACCACGACACACCATCCATACATTCGCACAAACTTTCGTATTTATAACCGATCGACGACACGTTTGACGCAGTGGCTGAGCAATCGACAGCTGCGCTGCGAGTTGCGGGTTCGATTCCCGCACGGAACAAATATTTGTATGCCTTACAATTAGTTGTTCATTTTCTTTTAATAATTATAAACTAGACTGCAATCCCGCCTGATGGTGGGCAGTGATGCGTCGTGATCGTGATCGTTGATGGTAAAGCGCGTAAGTTTATTAAGCGCAGTTAAGCGAGGTGAGGTCTACAATTAGCCAAGCGATTCGTCGTGTTCCGGCATGATGTCTGGTGAAGCCGTACGGAGGACGGGTCTGAGCAGTTGTGTTGCGATATGTGTCGGGTACGATGCGCCAAGTGTTGTTGTGTCGGGAGTTTGGTCGTGGAGGGTCTCCACATCAATCTCCCTCTGGCGCAGCATCGTTGGTCGTGCTGTTGGGTTTAACATTGCACCACCTCGCTCAACTGCCGTCTTCCTTCCTATTCACTAAGTTTTTTAAGTGAATGGGTTTAATAAACTAGCGCGCTTTACCATCAACGATTGCTTCACTGCTTACCATCAGGCGGGATTGCAAAAAAAATGCTTTCTGTCTACTAGAATTAGTGATCGATACAATACCATCACGGTTTTCTTTACATATTGTATACTACTTCCCAAAATCATCCGTTAGGCAAGTGCCCGCCAGACACAATACCCGTCGCGAAGGATCCGCTCTATGGAGGATGAGTGAACTTTACTCATGCCTCCAAATCTATTTTGTTGTTATCTTACAAAAGTACGATACGGTTATCAGGGTCAGGCAATTTACGAGTTTGATTCTTGCGTCATTTAAAGGGTCATCTGATGACTGATATAAGATGATGTTAATGACCGGCGATTGTTTGTAATAGATACATAATAAGAGAGATATTTGGTGTTATAAGAATGAACACGTGTTACCTGTCGCGGGTTTGATTGCCGCACGGAACAAATATTTGTATGACCTACAATTGTTCCGTGTCTGGCTCTTTGTGTGTGTGAGTTTATATGTTTGTAAAAGCACCCATACGGGAGGAGTTCATAGTATGGGGCAACTTAAAAAAAAATAGAACAAAAATAGTGTAAAAGGATGTCTGAAAGTGGTACCAGTAACCGGAAAGTTATGTGGAAGTCTGACCTAATGGTATAAGTCTATGATACGGAGAAATGTGGATATGGAAGTAAAGGGTTTTTCAATAGGGACGCTCGAACTTTGACAGCGCATAGCGGCCATCTTGGTAATGCGATAGCTGTCAAATTTGGCATGAATACATATCTAGTCGTGACATTTCACCATGGAACGCTACACGCTTCAACAACGCGTAGAAATTATTAAAACTTATTATCAAAATCAGTGCTCTATTCGCCTAACGTTCCGTGCGTTGCGATGGCGACCGATATCGGACGATGATAACAATTTTTTTGAAGTGAAACTTCTTTACGCACGCTTGACTTGGGGAGTAAGCTGGCGAACGCGTGACGTTAGCGTTACTAAAAGTGATCGGGCAAGGCGAACGGAAGTTAAGTGGGAGATATAAGCACAGAGGCGCCCGTGGCGCGAGCTTGGTACTACAGGGTCTACAACGAGTTTTTTTTTTTATTTTCAATAAAAATAGAAGATCTTTGCAAAAATATTAATTTACCAATGAAACCATGAAATAAATTTAAATATTTATAGAAAATTAATATATGTATATGTGTATACATGTATATATTGTACACACATTTATATATATATACATACAGATGGAGCGAAAGAAGTTTCACTTCAGTCGTGTGGTCATAAGCACACTCGTTTTTTTTGTGGCCTAGAGTAGGTGGTATGGATCTTACAAACACGTGGTTCCATAAGGACGGCGCCACTTGCCATACAGCACGGGAAACATTAAATTTATTGAAAGAGAAGTTTGAGGGCTTCGTCATCTCGCGTGGTGGCGACATCAACTGGCCGCCGAGATCGTGTGACTTAACACCGCTCGATTATTTTCTGTGGGGCTACGTGAAATCTCTAGTGTATGCAGATAAACCACAGTCAATTGCTGCCCTAAAGGCTAACATAACTCGCGTTCTTCGTGAAATTGAGCACCATTTATGCGAAGACGTCCTTCAAAATTAGTCCACCAGAATACACCATCTACAGCGGAGTCGCAGTGGCCATTTGACTGATATTATTTTCCACATATAATGTTTGTTGAATATTCTTAAAAATGTAATAAAAATTGTGGTAATATAATTAAACAGATTGTTTTATTTCATTTCAATGTTCGAGCGCTCTTAATGAAAAACCCTGTATAAGGAACAGGGTGAAGTTCATTCATCGTCCATAGAAAAAGGAGGGTGCTCCGACCAGACGGGTGTTGTGTCAATGTGCTAGTCGCGCGATAATAAGTTAAATCAATTTGCAGTGTTAATGTGAATTACAGTATTTTATCGTGTACTATGAGGCTACAGTTACTTGTCCAACATTTTTGTCGTGTTCTATGAGATTTCAGTTACTATTTTAGCATTTTTGCCGTGTCCTATGAGGCTTCAATTATTTGTCCAACATTTTTGTCGTGTAATGTGAGTCTTCAGTTACTTGTCTAATATTTTTTCCTGTCCTATAAGGTTTCAGCTACTTTTTCAACATTTTAGTCGTGTACTATAAGGCTTCAGTTACTTGTCCCACATTTTTGTCGTGTACTGTGAGGCTTCAGTTAGTTGTCTAACATTTTAGTCGTGTACTGTGAGTCTTCAGTTACTTGTCCAACATTTTTGTCGTGTACGCTGAGTCTTCAGTTACTTGTCCAACATTTTTGTCGTGTACTGTGAGGCTTCAGTTACTTGCCCAACATTTTAGTTGTGTACTGTGAGGCTTCAGTTACTTGTCCAACAGTTTTGTCGTGTTCTATGAGACTTCAGTTACTATTCCAGCATTTTTGTCGTGTCCTATGAGGCTTCAGTTACTTGTCCAACATTTTTGTCGTGTACTGTGAGTCTTCAGTTACTTGTCCAACAATTTTGTCGTGTCCTATGAGGCTTCAGTTACTTGTCCCACATTTTTGTCGCGTACTGTGAGGCTTCAGTTACTTGTCTAACAGTTTTATCGTGTACGTGAGGCTTCAGTTAATATTCCAGTATTGCGATTTTGTAACGATCTCACCGTGAAAACTTAGACGAAGTGACCTTTCATTTCAACTAATGCTAGGGATTGACACCATTAATACACTTACTCTAAACAAACCTCAACTAATTTTTCACGTTGAGATTTTAATAAAATCGATTGGAGGCTGTATTTACCATGGACGATGAGAAACTGAAAAATATCGCTTTTTTCAGTTCCTCGTCGCCCAGACGAAAAGATAATATCTTATCTTATCTGGCAAAGTCTTCTGATCATCCTTAACAATATTATAAACTAGCTTTCCGACCGTGGCTTAGCTCGCGTGGAGTTCGGTTATATCGTGCTTTTTAGATTTCTCTCGGGAATTTTTTATTTTCAATAAAAGTAGCCTATGTTCTTCCTCAGGGTCTGAGGATTGTCTATGCCAAATTTCATCAAAATCGGTCGAGAGGTTTAAGCGGGAAAGCGTAACAGACAGACAAACAGACAGACAGACAGAGTTACTTTCGCATTTATAATATTATGAAGTATGGATGTGAACGTGAGTTTGTTTGTATATTCCGCTTTCACACCTAAACTACTGAACGGATTTTGATGAAATTTGGCACACAGATGTTTTATAAGCAGAAATAACACATTTTTATCCCGATATTCCTACGGGATCGAAATTTATGCGGGTAAAGCCGCAGAACGCAGCTAGTCGTTTACATAATATTTTGTCTTATCGTTACAACTACTTTTGTTTATATAATTTTTTCGGTATTGTTTTCCTATTATCGATGAGAGCAGATTTAGTTGTTTGCCACTGGATTTTTCCGTGCCTTTGTTTATTGTGTTTTATTAGAGTTATGTGGCGTAGTTTTTTTTTTGCTTACAAAAGCATTGGCCCCACACTAGGAATAAAGGCTGATTTACACGGCGCAATTTAATTGCCTCATGGCATACAATAAAATTGATGCAATAAATGACTTGCATCGGCAAATGGTGTTTAGACAAAGTAACTTTTATTGTTGCTTCATAAGCATTTTTTTTTTATTTCTAATAAACTTACAATTAGGTTCACAATTTGTTTTAGCCGCACGACGAAAACCTCTCAGGGTTTATCTGCATGTCGGCGAGCCGCTCATAACTATACTATAAATAATTATTATTGTATACAATCCAATGCTAAGATTTCATAGGTATGTTAATACCTAGGTACAGTCGCCCGCACATCAAGCCACCACAACCCGTCAAATTTCCTCAATACATTCTCAACTTTATCACCAAAGTATTACGGTTCAAGTTTGATTGGGAAAGCTTGACAGATCCAGGCAGACCGACCCGCTGGCGTCCGCACCCACATACATATATTATTTAAAATTTTTTGTAAAGAAACGCTTAGATTTGTACTTATAACTTTTTGAACTCGTTTTGTATAGCGTTTGCAAGTCTTCTCGGAGTTTGTTGACATAAATTAAATTGCACCGTGTAAACCAGCCTTAACCCCTGTATCGTGGGTAAGTATTTAAAAGTGTCTAAACTGACATTTTATCTTCTATCCTTTTCTTAACGAAACGAAAAGAAAAAGATGCACATAACTTAAAATTAGTTTAGTTTATGAACAATAGTATCGGCGCCATTACCTTTGTTCCAGACTAATAATAAAAAAAAAGAGAAAAAATAAAAGGTACGGACTATGTGCGTCAGTGTGTGCGTGTGAATGTTTATGTTAGAAGACTTGTTGTTGATTGTTGTAACATTAATATTATGTATATTATTATGTGCGTTATGTGAGCACAAGGTAATTCGTATGATTGACATTGTACTTTACAATGTATCCAAACTTTATCGGCTCATTAGTTGATTCGCACGAATTTATTATTCGCCCGAAAGAATGTGAATAGAAATTTACAATAGAATACTCTTTATTATGCGCACTGTACACATTCGTTTTTATTTATGCGAAACCTGAATATAGTTTGTTCAGAATAATCCATTCCAATAATTTTTACATCATGTTATATTTTATCCCAAATACATTTAGAAATTATTGCAGTGTGGTTACCGGGCGCTCCACATAGCTTACGATAGATTATAGTACTGCGTACAGCTGACGCCAGAGGTCAACTCACTGCACCGGTCACCCGTCCGAGCCGAGCGTTGACCATATTTTTGTTGGGACAGCCAAGTAAGATAACAAGCTCATAACTTTGTGGCTTTTCGTGATGTCTTTTTGAAATTGTGTGCATAGATTCTTTACTTAAAAACACTGGACATGTGTTTCGGGTTTCGCTTAAACAAACAATAATGTATACATTACAGAACTAAAAATTATGATTTTGCAAAGGGAGAAACAATGGGCGGTGTTATCGCTAAAAGCGAACCTATTGCTAATCTGTCATTACGTTCAAATCTGATAGGATTACGTCAAAGACCAATATTAAATGTACCTATTACAATAACCAATAGGGATGTATCCAAGGTATGAATATCAATTTAGGTAAAAAAATAATTAGTCCGTCTTACAGATAATAAAAAAAATTAAGACCCGTATTTTTTATTTTGTCGTAATTACCAAATATTACTGAGATATAGCGTATTAAAGTTACAGAGTGGGGGCTAATTACGTCACGCCGTTCTATATTTTGCACCATGGCGTGACGTCATGCGACATTTCAAATCAATATATCTTCCTAAGTATTTGAATGAAAGAAAAAATAAAAAATACGTGTTCAATATTTTTTATAAATCTATCTGATGGACATTAAATTATTTTTTAGGATACAACCCAATTGTAGGCGGAATGTTTTCTTAATAAGAAGTGTACTTAGTTTCAACAGGCTTCCTATGGACCTCAATATCGACTTATTTTGTACCAGTGTCAGAGTTTTTCGAACCTAAGACGGCTTATGGCGTAGAATTTTTTCTTGGATTTTTTAATTTTTAATTATATACTTGTTTGTACTTTTATATTGTTCTTTTTTAGCTCCTACCTATATGTGGAGGCTTGTTAGTAGTTTTTTATTTAATATCATATTCTTTATGTCATTGGATTTTTAGCCTGTAAGCCTTCTTTAAGAAAAAATAAATAAGCAGCAGGTCAAGCTTGACGAAACTATTCCCAAGTCAATCTTGAGCCTTAACACTTTACAGATAATATTGAAAATTTAATAAGGAAATTTCACGAATCAATTAGTCCGTCAGTCAGATTTCCAAAAAATACTAGACACTATTTTTTCTTTTTTCATATAAACAAAAAATGAAGACGACACAGTGCGTTGAAAACTCGTGTGACGTCACTGGACGCTACACTTTTTAGGGAGCAGTGACGTCACCAGCCATCACCCCCAATCTTTGATGCCTTTTATATTTGTCAATCTTTATTGATTTGATAAAACAAAATATACGTATCCAATATTTTTCTATAATCTTAATGACGGACTAATTAGTTCTTTTTAGTCAAATACCCTATTATAGTAGCTTGACGTGTCGTCTATACAAAATGATTCGCACGTTTCGGGCGAATAAATTCATGCGAATTGACTAACATGCTTGTTTATCTGTATGTCAGTTAATCGTATGTTGATATATCAATCTATTTACAGCATATATTTACAGTTGGAAGTTCAATGTCAACAATTATAGATAATATGTATTGTGTTATTAGACCAGCGGTCAGCGCTCACAATGGGCCTCATACGAAGGCTCAGAGTCACACAAAGGGCAATGGAAAGAGCTATGCTCGGAGTTTCTCTGCGTGATCGAATCAGAAATGAGGAGATCCGCAGAAGAACCAAAGTCATCGACATAGCTCTGTGAGTCGCTAAACTAAAGTGACAGTGCGCAGGGCACATTGCTCGTAGAACCGATGGCCGATGGGGCAGTAAGGTTCTGGAGTGGCGGCCACGTACTGGAAGACGCAGCGTAGGGAGGCCCCCAACAAGATGGACCGATGACCTGGTGAAGGTCGCGGGAAGCCGATGGATGCGTGTAGCACAAGACCGGTCAGCGTGGAAAGCTTTGGAGGAGGTCTTTGTCCAGCAGTGGACGTCCATAGGTTGAAGAAGAAGAAGACCAGCGGTGGCCTAGTGGTATCAGCAGCGACTTACTAGTTGTAGGTCGTAGGTTCGAACCCCATCAGGCGCGTTACTTTGTGTAAATTATTTCATCACCACTGCTCTCAAAACGGTGAAGGAAAACATCGTGAGGACAAACAAACATTTTGCTCGGTGGTAGACCATAACACCGGCCGCCGGCAGAAGTTACCACCCACCAGACAAAGCCTTGCCGCCAAGCGATTTGTCGTGTTCCGGCATGATGTCTGGTGAAGCCGAACGGAGGACGGGTCTGAGCAGTTGTTTTGCGGTGTGTGCCGGGTACGATGCGCCTAATGTTGTTGTGTTGGGAGTTTAGTCGTGGAGGGTCTTCAGATCAATCTCTCTTTGGCGCAGCATCGTTGGTCGTGTTGTTGGGTTTAACATTGCATCACCTCGCTCAACTGCCGTCTTCCTTCCTATTCGCTCAGTTTTTCTGAGTGAATAGGCTCTTAATAAACTAGCGCGCTTTACCATCAACGATCGCATCACTGCTTACCATCAGGCAGGATTGCGGTCAAGTGCTAGTTTATAAATATAATAAAAAAAAGGAAACAGGCATGTCCTAGAGCCACAACTTCGAAGACATGTGACAAGACATGTGTCGAGCTACAGGGAAGCCAGAGAAGAAATTTGCGCACTTTGACCACGCTTTTTTCCCTTCTTAACTCACCCACTCCTCCTTATTATCTTGAGACTCACTTCCAATATTTATGTTCTTCGCACACTAAGAATCTGCGATCTTCTAACAATCTTCTCTTACTCTGTCCTTCACATACGTCTGACTTTGTTCACTCTTCATTTCATATTCAATCCATTCTTCTGTGGAATGCGCTTCCTCTTGATATCAGGATGGCCGCCAGTCGGTTTGCTTTTAAGCGGAAATTGCACACTACTCTCCCAAATTTTTAGTTTTGTATGTATATATTATAAGTATCCCCGTGTGGTACCGGGCTTAGAATAGTACCAACCCATATCCTCCCATGGGTGTCGTAAGAGGCGACTAAGGGAACTCTCACCAGGGAAGCGGGCAGCAGCGCTTCTTCTGTGGAATATCAAATCCTGCGATCCCCAACCCGCCTGCCAAGCGTGGGGATTATGGGAAAACCCCCCCCCCCCCCCCAAATGATGCACACGACTAAGCCAAGGCCCCTAGTCCCCGGCAGCTCCGCTATTCCTGGTCATTGTGGTAGCGGCCAAGGTAACGGCGGGGCAAGGGGTGCGAAGAATCTCCGGAAGAGATCCGGCTACCACAAACAACGACGGATCGACCTGGCAACACTAAACATGCGCACACTGCGGACCGACGAGAGGGTTATTGAACTGGAGGAAGAATTGAGCAAGTTGCGATGGGGTGTCCTGGGATTATCTGAAGTCCGAAGAGAGGGTGAGGACTCGATAATCCTTAAATCCGGTAACTTGCTCTATTTCCGGGAGGGCGACCATCAGTCCCAAGGTGGTGTCGGGTTCCTCGTCCACAGGTCCCTTGTGGACAATGTAGTGAAGATCGAGAGTGTGTCGACCAGGGTGGCGTTCCTGGTACTCAGAATAACCAAACGGTATTCGCTGAAGGTCATTCAGGTATACGCCCCGACCTCGACACACTCCGACGATGAAGTAGAGACTATGTATGAGGACATATCTAAAGCCATACATAGCTCTAAAACTCACTACAGCGTTATCATGGGGGACTTCAACGCTAAACTTGGAAAACGGAGCGGTGAAGAGCTCGGACTGGGAAATTTTGGATTTGGGCGTCGGAACCACCGAGGCCACATGTTGGCTGGCTTCATGGAGAAGGAGGGACTCTTTATGATGAACTCCTTCTTCAAAAAGCGTGAACAGCGAAAGTGGACTTGGATCAGTCCCGACGGGGTCACTAAGAATGAGATAGACTTCATTTTGACGACAAAAAGGCACATATTCAATGATGTCTCAGTGATCAACTCGCTCAAATGCGGCAGCGATCACCGTATGGTCAGAGGCACATTGAATCTGAACATAGTGTCCGAAAGATCTCGCCTGATGAAGTCCACGCTCCGGCCAGCACCCATCCAGATCCACAACTCCGAAGGTTTCCAGCTCGAGCTCCAAAATCGCTTCGAATGCCTAAGTGGCGACGTGGACGAATACAATGACGGGTTTGTAGAAGCTGTCCGTACGGTCGGGACTAAGTATTTTAAGACCCGTCGTACAAATACAATTAAAAAGCACTCGGACTACACTCTCGAGCTCATGGAGGACAGACGTGAGATGATTTTGCGTTCGTCAAGTGATGCTTGCAGATACCGGCAGCTCAATAAGCAGATCTCAAAGTCTCTGAAGCGCGACCTACGTCGGTATAATACCGAGCGTATAACGGAGGCTATAGAGCGAAACAGAGGCTCTAAAGTTTTCGCTAGAGATCTGACTATTGGGCATAGCCGGCTAAGCAAGCTGAAGACTGACGACGGCAAGATCTTAACGTCCGGGCCCGAGCTTTTGAGGGAAGTCGAGAATTTCTATGGACAGCTCTACACTTCAACGACAAGACCCGCATTAAATCTTGCTGAAGACCCTAGAGCAAGATTAACCCGACACTACACTGAAGATATCCCGGACGTCAGCCTGCAGGAGATTCGATTGGCTCTGAAACAACTTAAAAACAACGAGGCGCCGGGCGATGACGGAATAACAGCAGAGCTACTGAAGGGGTGGTGAACCGATCCTTAGGGCCCTTCAGAAGTTATTTAATTCCGTCATAGTTAAGGGAAAAACGCCACATGCATGGCACAGAAGTGTGGTGGTACTCTTTTTCAAAAAGGGTGACAACACCCTTTTGAAGAACTACAGACCCATCTCACTTCTGAGTCATGTCTATAAGTTGTTTTCAAGAGTCCTCACAAATCGTCTCGCCTGCAGGTTTGACGACTTCCAGCCGCCCGAACAAGCCGGTTTCCGAAAAGGCTTCAGCACAGTAGACCACATACATACGCTGCGGCAGGTTATACAGAAGGCCGAGGAGTATAACCTACCCCTTTGCTTGGCGTTTGTGGACTACGAAAAAGCCTTTGATTCGATCGAGACCTGGGCTGTACTGCAGTCTCTCCAGCGGTGTCAAGTAGATTATCGGTATATTGAAGCGCTGAAGGGTTTGTACGAAAACGCCACCATGTCAGTCCGAATACAGGACCAGACCTCGAAACCAATACCTCTGCAGCGTGGTGTCAGACAGGGAGATGTTATCTCCCCGAAACTGTTCACCGCTGCATTGGAGGATGTCTTCAAGGTTCTGGATTGGAAAGGACTGGGCATCAACATCAATGGCGAGTACATGACACACCTTCGGTTTGCTGATGATATCGTAGTCATGGCTGAGACCGCGGAGGACCTGAGTACAATGCTCGAAGACCTCAGTAGGGCCTCCAAGCGAGTCGGTCTTAAAATGAACATGGGCAAGACGAAAGTCATGTCTAATGCCCATGTTGTACCGACTCCTATAAAGATTGGAGACTCTGTTCTCGAAGTTGTTGACAGCTACGTGTACCTGGGACAAACTATCCAGTTAGGAAGGTCCAACTTCGAGAAAGAGGTCAATCGTCGAATCCAACTCGGCTGGGCTGCTTTCGGGAAGCTACGTAGAATCTTCTCGTCCGAAATACCGCAGTGTCTCAAGACAAAAGTCTTTGACCAGTGTGTGTTGCCAGTGATGACTTATGGAGTTGAGACGTGGTCGCTAACAATGGGCCTTATAAGAAGGCTCAAAGTCGCTCAAAGGGCAATGGAGAGGGCTATGCTTGGGATTTCACTGCGCGATCGAATCAGGAATGAGGAGATCCGCAGAAGAACGAGAGTAACCGACATAGCCCGAAGAATTGCAACACTGAAGTGGCAATGGGCTGGACATATTGCCCGTAGGACCGATGCCCGATGGGGCCGACGGGTTCTCGAGTGGCGACCACGCACCGGAAGACGTAGCGTGGGTAGGCCCCCGACAAGGTGGACCGACGACCTGGTGAAGGTCGCGGGAAACCGCTGGATGCGGGAGGCGCAGAACCGGTCGTCGTGGAGAACCTTGGGGGAGGCCTATGTCCAGCAGTGGACGTCTTTCGGCTGAAATGATGATGATGATTATAAGTATAATGTATTTTGGTAATAGTATGTATGTGTACATAGCTTATGTAAGTATTTACTTATATGGTGTTAAGAGTATGTTTTCATTATAATGTTTTCATTTAAAGCATCTACTACTAATCTCTTCACCACCTATGATTGACTGGTAGAGAATGCCTAAGGCATTAAGTCCGCCACTGTACAATTTATGTGCGAAAGAATAAATAAATAAATTACCAACCTACACTGATGCCGCGTGGTAGATTACAGCTCATCCACTCTCATCAAGGGGAGGCCTGTGTCCACCGCATTCATCGTTTCTTTGGTCTCCCTACTCCTACAGAGCTATCGACTATAGCTCTGTTGTACTGATAGTATCTGTAGTACTGACTAGTGATAGTCGATAGCTCTGTAGGACAGATGATGAGTAGGTTAACACTTAGCTCTCTCCCTCCTCTTATCTTCAATGGTACCGTCATACCCATTACCCCTAATGTCAAAGATCTCGGCTTGTATATTGACTCGACGCTTAGCTGGCAACGTCAGGTCTCCTACGTTAGTCAAAGGGTTCACGGTACCCTGCGTTCCCTGTATCGTCTGAGGAACTTTTTACCCGTGAAAACGAAAACCATGCTTGTGCAGACTTTGATTTTCCCTATAATCGACTATGGTGACGTGTGCTACTTTGACCTGAATGCGGCTTTGCTGGATAAGCTTGATAGGTTGCTCAACAATGGGATCCGGTTCATATTTAATCTAAAGAAATATGACCATGTGTCGAGCTACAGGTCTGAACTGAAATGGATGCCCATTCGTCAGAGAAGAAATTTGCGCGTCTTGACTACGCTTTTCTCTCTTCTTAAATCACCCACTCCTCCTTCTTATCTTGTGACTCACTTCCAATATTTATGTTCCTCTCACACTAAGAATCTGCGTTCTTCTAACAATCTCCTATTACTCTGTCCTTCGCATATGTCTGACTTTGTTCATTCTTCATTTCATATTCAATCCATTCTTCTGTGGAATGCGCTTCCTCTCGATATCAGGATGGCCGCCAGTCGGTTTGCTTTTAAGCGGAAATTGCAGAGTTATTTTCGCAACAATTAGGTTAGAGTTATTGCTACACCTCTCTCCCAAATTTTAGTTTTGTATGTATATATTATAAGTATATATTTTGGTAATAGTATGTATGTATATTTAGCTTATTTAAGTATTTTTTTTAATAGTATTAAGAGGTTTTTTTTATCTTTCTTTACATTTTTTATTTTGCAAACGAAAGCACCTACCATCTTATCTCTTCACCACCTATGGTTGACTGGTAGAGAATGCCTAAGGCATTAAGTCCGCCTCTGTACATTTCATGTGCGAAAGATTAAATAAATAAATAAGCTATCGACTGTCACTACCATTTTGAGCAGAGCTCTGAGTATGAATTATGATTTTAACTCAAAACGGTCTCCAAAGCCTAGAGCACAGGCGTAGAGTAGCCAGCCTTTCGGTGTTCTATCGGATGCATTCTGGTGAGTGTGAGTATTCACGTTGTTGAGCAGAAACATTTTTCGAACATAAATGGAGCAATGGACTAGCAACGCCACGACCTCCCGTGGGTGTCGTAAGAGACGACTAAGAAAACTCTCACTAGGGAAGCGGGCAGCAGCGCTTATCCTGTGGAATATCAAATTACTGTGATCCAACCCGCCTACCAAGCGTTGGGATTATGAAACCGATTTCTCGATCGATTCTGTTGCTTTTCCTGAACAATTTTTTGACTTTCTATTCGGTGGAGAAGCGTGCGAAGAGGCTGATTGGTGACCCAGTAGATTTAATTCAAAACGGTCTCCAAAGCCTAGAGCACAGGTGTAGAATAGCCAGCCTTTCGGTGTTGTATAGGATTTATTTTGGTGAGTGTGCGAGGGAATTGAACGATTTAATTACCCCATCTCCGTTCCACCATCGGACAACCCGTCGTACGGTGAGTTTCCACCCTTACGTTGTTAATACAGTGGTATCTGATGATCCGGACGAAGCGTTTCGCCTCCTCTTTTATACCACGTACTTCGAGGGACTGGAACACTGATAATAATACGAATAGACGAAATTGATAATAATAATAATAGTGTTACGCGATAAGGTAGTTGACTTCTTCTTCAGCCTATGGATGTCCACTGCTGGACAAAGGCCTCCCCCAAAAAAAACAGTAGTTGACTAAAAAAAAAAACTAATAAGTCCGTCAGTCGGATTTCCAAAAAGTACTAGTCTCGTATTTTTTCCTTTTTTTATACAAACAGAAAATGAAGACGACACAGTGCGTTGAAAACTTCTGTGACGCCACTGCACACTACACTTTTTAGCGAGCAGTGACGTCACCAGCCACCACTCCTGACCTTTGATGCCTTTTATATGTATTAGTCAATTTTTAGTGATTTGATAAAACAAAATATACGTATCCATTATATTTCTATAATCTGAATGACGTACTAAATAGAATCAATTTTTTTACCCAGGAAACATTCCTATTAGGTACTTGTATACGAATAAAAATAAGCATTATAAAGACTCTTTGCTCCATTTATCTAAATACACTGGTACTGTTAGGTTATTTACTCAATAATGTTGATAAATGAATCAATGAACCTATTCTCTATGTCCATTAAAACATAAAAGACGTCATTTCCAGACGATTAGGCTTGTAATGTACCAATTGATTGATTTGAACTACAAGTAATCAAGCCTTTAATGTTTTAAACTCTAGGGCTAATAAGTTAAGTGCTTGACCGCGTTCCCGCCTGATGGTAAGCAGTGATGCAATCGTTGAATTCGTTGATGGTAAAGCGCGCTAGTTTATTAAGAGTCTATTCACTCAAAAAAACTGAGTGAATAAATAGGAAGGAAGACGGCAGTTGAGCGAGATGATGCAATGTTTAACCCAGAGAGAGATTCCTGAGAGACCCTCCACGACCCGACTGGAGACCCTCCACGACCAAACTCCCGACACAACAACATTAGGCGCATCGTACCCGGCACACATCGCAACACAACTGCTCAGACCGGTCCTTCATACGGCTTCACCAGATATCACGCCGGAACACGACGAATCGCTTGGCAGCAAGACTTTTTCTGGTGGGTGGTAACTTCTGCCGGCAGCCGATGTTATGGCCTACCCTCATAAAAATACTATATCAATAAAAGTCTCCAGGCATAAAGGGTGTCTCGAACACTGATGTTAAACCAGCCCCCTTAATCGGCGAACACATTTTTGTCAAATGATTGCGACTACTTGGGATCACTTGGGATCGTTCGGACCGCCCATTGGTCCGTTAGGTCCAAACGATGAATCATTTTTTTTTAACGATGAATGATGCCTGATGGTAAGCAGTGATGCGATCGTTGATGGTAAAGCGCGCTAGAATTGATAAAAATGACAAAAATGTGTACGCCGATTAGGGGGCAGGACTATGGGTTGTTTGAAATAGATACCGTACTCTCTGGCGCACAAGCAAGTGAAGGAACACGGGTGGGTTTTAGTCAGTAAAAGTCTGACAAGCCCTTCCGCTCCGCCCAGAACGGGAGAGGTCATTTGACGATTTCCCTTTCGCAGAAAAAGGCCTTTGCTTTTTTGTTTGAACGCGCTAATCTCAGGAACTACTAGTCCGATTTGAAAAAATCTTTTTGCGTTAGATAGCCCATTAATCCAGGAAGATTTTAGGTTATATACCTAACGTCACGCTGCGACCAATAGGAGTGGAGCATATACCAAAACATATCGAAATCTACGCGAGTGAAACCGCCAGGCGTAGCTAGTCTATCCTAATATGTACAACATTGGATCAGATTCCCCTTTTCACAAATCAAACTTAATTGTATCTGCATTTAAAAATTGCATATAAAAATAAAATATATATGCAAAATATATATAAAAAGAGTACAGTGCATCTTTTTTTTTTTAAGAAAAGGGCAGAATTAAATATTATTTTTAATCCTGTCCAATTAGTCCACGCCTGAAGCAAATGAACTTATTTTTAGCGCCTTGTTTTTAATCGCGTCTAAACTGTCTATGGTCTATTTGAACGCGGTAATCTCAGGAACTACTGGTCCGATTTGAAAAAATCTTTTTGCGTTGGATAGCCCATTAATCCAGGAAGGTTTTAGCTATATAACATCACGCTGCGACCAATAGAAGCGGTGCATAAGTAACTCCAAGCGAACGAGAAGTTTTCTCGGTGGTAAGTTACCACCCACCAGACAAAGCCTTGCCGCCAAGCGATTTGTCGTGTTCCGGCATGATGTCTGGTGAAGCCGTACGGAGGACGGGACTGAGCAGTTGTGTTACGATGTGTGCCGGGTACGTTGCGCCTAATGTTGTTGAGTTGGGAGTTTGGTCGTGGAGAGTCTTCAGATCAATCTCCTTTTGGCGCAGCATCGTGGGTCGTGTTGTTGGGTTTAACATTGCATCACCTTGCTCAACTGCCGTCTTCCTTCCATTCGCTTAGTTTTTCTGAGTGATCGCATCACTGCTTACCATCAGGCGGGATTGCGGTCAAGCGCTAGTTCTTACATATTTATCGATTCCTACTGTTCACATAACATAACATAAGCAGCATATAACGTTCTCACTCCTGGGATGTGTCCCCGACTCCTCACAGTTAGAGGAAGTGGGCCGTTATCCACCACGCGGGCAATGAAAATGAAAATGTCAAAGAACAACTACATTGAACCCTTACTTTGTTGACACCACTACGACCCGGACGAAGCATTTCAACTCGTTTTTTATACCGCGCACTTCGAGGGACTGGAACCATCTGCCAGCGGCCGTGTTTCCGTCTGACTACAAGGCTAAAGTGGATAGACTCTTAATAAACTAACGCGCTTTATCATCAACGATTGCATTGTCAAGCACTAGTTTATAATTATATAAAGAAATAAATCTTTACCATCGACTTTTATTTGGTTTTACCGTCTTCCACTTTATGAGGTTGTCATCAGGGTCATAGGATTCTACACCGTTCACCTTTTACCCAACGGTAAAAAGAGAACCCGTTTTATTTTTAGCGTTAGCTTGTGAATTATATTCATACGAGTAAATATCATTAACATTGGAATTCAAGGGTGAATAAATCTCCTTTAGAACTGGTTTCATTTCACTTGTAGCGGTACCTACTACGCTACATGCGAACAACGCGTCATACTGACGTCACGCGAGCACATCATCAAGTCATCAAGTAAATCTCCCAAGCAAAGTTTTCGGTGCAACTAGCACGTATACAGGCTCACGACATCAACCGGTAAGCAAGTGCCCGCCATGCTATACATCTGGTCGGAGGATCCTCCCTTTTCTATAGAAGATAAGTTTTTTTTTTAATTATAAACTAGCGCTTGACCGCAATCCCGCCTGATGGTAAGCAGTGATGCGATCGTTGATGGTAAAGCGCACTAGTTTATTAAGAGCCTATTCACTCAGAAACACTGAGCGAATAGGAAGGAAGACGGCAGTTGAGCGAGGTGATGCAATGTTAAACCCAACAACACGACCAACGATGCTGCGCCAAAGGGAGATTGATCTGAAGACCCTCCACGACCAAACTCCCAACACAACACCATTAGGCGTATTATTACATCGTACCCGGCACACATCGCAACACAACTGCACAGACCCGTCCTCCGTACGGCTTCACCAGACATCATGCCGGAACACGACAAATCGCTTGGCGGCAAGGCTTTGTCTGGTGGGTGGTAACTTCTGCCGGCCTTTCCTTTGCTTCCCTTCTTCTGGCCTTTTTTTTTTTATGTGGATGTGAAATCATCCTGACAATGACTTCTCCCGCTCTATGTGGAGCAGAAGGGCTTGTCAGACTTTTACTGTCTAAAACCCACCCGTTTTCCTTCACTTACCTGTGCGCCAGGGCCACGGTTACTTTTTTAACCAACCCGCAACCCTGACCCAGGAGGCATCGGTCTTCGTGGACTCCGTCACGATGTGCTGACATCTCTCAAACACAACGCGCCGTCGACCCGGGCCTGGTCCTTACGCCGCCCGCAATCCCGCATACTTCCACACACTTTTTCGTCTTGAATCTTTACCTAAATAATACACGTCGAGATTTTTACAAGAGTACGCTAAGCCTAGCCTTCCCTTAACTATAGTAGGATTTGTACCCAATTTATTAAGCCTATTCACTTAAAACACTTGGTGAATAGGAAGGAAGACGGCAGTTGAGTTACTGGGTAATACGATACACTTGGTCAGACTTTCGTACTTCTGATGACCTGTAAAGACTTTTTTTTTTTGTTTGGGACAAAACCCGCCACACTTTTCCCACCCACTGCAACTCCTGAAAGCCAGAATCAACAGTGGAGACCGCCAGAAAAACGCCGAGCAATGAAGCTCGACGAGTCCCGGAGAAACGATTCAACTGTCAAAGATCTACAAATGACAACTGGAACTTACAGTTCAACATGCTTTGCGAGGAACGGAGGCATCTCGGTGCGTAAGGATGGCCATCCATCCATGGACCAACCGAGGTAAGCGTTGCTTAACCTGATCGATCTATTTTTTTTAATAATTTTAAACTAGTGCTGCAAACCCGCCTGATTGTAAGCAGTGATGCAATCGTTGATGGTAAAGCGCACTAGTTTGTTAAGTCTATTCAATTAAAAAACTTAGTGAATAGGATAGAAGACGGCAGTTGAGCGAGGTGATGCAGTGTTAAACCCAGAGGAACATTTGGTGCATCGTACCCGGCACACATCGCAACACAACTTGCATCCTCATAAACGTTCGCATTTGGTACAATATTACTAAGACAGGGTAGGATAGTAGAAATAATTGGTTTCGTTTTCTTTAAAAACAGCTTTCGATACTTTATATAATTATAAAAAAAAACGTCAGCCTAGCTTTTGCGATGAATACCAGTACTTTACCTGGAGCGAATGCCTATCTGCCCTCCACAACCCAGTTACTAGGTAATACGATACCACTTGGTCAGACTTTCGTACTTCTGATGACCTGTAAAGACTGTCACAGATCTACAAGTGACAACCGGGACCTACAGTTTAACATGCTTTGCGAGGTACGGAGGCAGCTCGGTGCGTAAGGATGGCCACCCATCCATGGACCAACCGAGGTAAGCGTTGCTTAACCTGATCGATCTATTTTTTTTTAAATAATTTTGAACTAGTGCTTGACTGCAAACCCGCCTGAATCGTTGATGGAAAACGCACTAGTTTATTAAGACTAATCACTTAAAAAACTTAGTGTGGTGGATGGAAGACGGCAGTTGAGCGAGGTGGTGCACTGTTAAACCCAGAGGAACATTTGGTGCATCGTACCCGGCACACATCGCAACACAACTTACATCCTCATAAACGTTCGCATTTGGTACAATATTACTAAGACAGGATAGGATAGTAGAAATAATTGGTTTCGTTTTCTTTAATTATAGCTTTCGATAATTCAACCACAAAAAAAACGAATAAAATTGCAAAGTTTCAAGTAGTGAAACTTTGCAGTGTAAACAAAAAAGAAATTACTTATCGCATATCCATTGATGGTCCGGCCAAAATTAGGTACTATCGAAACAAACTCGCTTTAAAAACAGGTTCCGCTCAGAAAGTACAGGAAACCTGCAGAGGGCTGGGCCGTAACTTCAAGCTTGTTATTAAATATTACCCGATTGTAATGAAGATGAAATGCGTAGTTATGTATTTTTCATAATAACACAGGTGGGTATTAATTTTCTCTTTAAAAACATTGTCGCAATTCCGTGGTGCAAAGGCGTGTTGCGTGTTTAAAAGCTTTCAATTGTTTTATTATTTTAAGAGGTGAGACTGTGATGAGTAGATATAGTGTACCATGTGTTACAACGTTTACAACCTTGGTCCTAGAGATTCTCTTAAAGAACAATTCAGAGAAGTGAACATTCTGACTGTAGCTTCACAATATATATATTTGAAAATCTTATGTATGTACATAAAAATATATTGGATTTTAAGAAAACAAGCGATATTCATAATATAAATACCAGGAACAAACACAATCTTGCTGTACATCACACACGTCTCCACAGAGTAGACAACTCGTTCATGGGTCAATGTATACACTTTTACAACAAGCTTCCCATGGACATTCGAAACTTACCCATTAAACGATTTAAAAACTATATAAAGGCCAAACTTTGCAAAAAGGGGTTTTATAAAATCACAGATTATTTAGAAGACAAAAAAACTTGGGACTGAGCTGCTCGCTCTGTTAAGCATTGTTATTAAGCAATATGCGTAATTATAAGGTAAATTATTGTAAACATTCTCACTTTTAATGTCTGGACTTGAAAAAAGACGATGATCCCTGAGTTTGTTTCGGCTATTTCTTCTCAGAGGTAGTCAATTAGGAAATGCCGGCTTCATCTAGTTAAAAAAAAAATACATGACGTGTAAAAGTGATCGGTGATCCTGCTTGCTTAATAAACGATTTCATTTCATTTCATTTCGTTATTTGACAGAGGTACCGTGACTCCTGGAGTACCGGCAGCGTCTTGTGTATCATACGCACGCGTGGATTTTGTTGCGAAGTTATTTTAAAATTGTAGTAGGCTTATAAAGGGTGTATCTGACATCGACGCACAAACGAGTACCCTGGATTCAGTACATGATTCTGAACCCCCCAGTGGTGGAATTTTGCATCGTCGGTCTGAGCAGTTGTGTTGCGATGTGTGCCGGGTACGATGCGCCAAATGTTGTTGTGTTGGGAGTTTGGTCGTGGAGGGTCTTCAGATCAATCTCCCTTTGGCGCAGCATCTTTGGTCGTGTTGTTGGGTTTAACATTGCATCACCTCGCTCAACTGCCGTCTTCCTTCCTCTTCGCTCAATCTGAGTGAATAGGTTCTTAATAAACTAGCGCGCTTTACCATCAACGATCGCATCACTGCTTACCATCAGGCGGGATTGTGGTCAAGCGCTAGTTTATAATTATTAAAAATAAAAAAAAATAAAATAGGGGTCAACGTCATACCTACAAACACGCACGGCGGCACGCTTGCAACTTTCAAAAGCAGAGCCGACACTTTTTTTATTGTTATTTATGTAACCGCTCATTAACGACATAAATGACGACCATAATTTTGTTAGTGGCATGCGGTCTAGCCTTTTCGCGAAGTTTGCGTTGCGATGTCAGATACATTCTGTATAATGTACAATTTTGTTAAGGCGGGAGGAAACGCCAGTGTGTCACCAATATGGGGATCGCCCTGAGATGGAGCAATGGAGGTCTGCCCGGCTTGGGTAGAGCACCACCGTATTCTTTGTGGCAGCGATCGGCGGCGATCTCTCGCGTCTGTTCAGTGAAAGAGTGCATGGCAGGGCATGGGAAGCAGTGATACTGGCAAAGGAGGAGGCGTAGCGCGTAAGCCCTCACGCCACTAGCCCCCGCAGGAGACGCCCTGGTCGGGTGACAAAATCGTATTCCCAGCCACCGCAGGCGAGCATGCGGGTGGCGAGCTGAGAGCAGTTCGCCGCCTGGTAAGGACCAGCCCGGGTCAACGGCGTGTTGTGTTTTTTTTTTTTTACCCGTCATCACAGGGCGTTGTCGTCCCTACTTCTTGCGTGGCAAGAATCCTTGTTTAGTAAGTAAGTTATCCGCCAATTCATTTTTTTCCACTAAATGGCTTTTTTGTGGCATTGGCTCTCTTTTTGGGCTGCTCTTTTCCCACTTTGTCTTCGTATTATCTTTTTTTTATTTTAAAACATTTCTTACATTATAATTTATCATTACTATTTATATATTTATTTATTTACAATATCACTAATACCAAATTATCTTGCCGACGGGGTGTGGCGTGTTGTGTTTAACGCACCCCTTAAAGAGATGTCAGCACATCGTAAAGGGATACACGAAGACTAAGGCCTCCTGGGTCAGGGTTGTGGGTTGGTTAAAAAAGAAACTGTGGCCCTGGCGCACAAGCAAGTAAAGGAACAGGGGTGGGTTTTAGTCAGTAAAAGTCTGATGTCTGGTGAAGCCGTACGGAGGACGGGTCTGAGCAGTTGTGTTGTGATGTGTGCCGGGTACGATGCGCCAAATGTTGTTGTGTTGGGAGTTTGGTCGTGGAGGGTCTTCAGATTAATCTCCCTTTGGCGCAGCATCGTTGGTCGTGTTGTAGGGTTTAACATTGCATCACCTCGCTCAACTGCCGTCTTCCTTCCTATTCGCTTAGTTTTTCTGAGTGAATAGGCTCTTAATAAACTAGCGCGCTTTACCATCAACGATCGCATCACTGCCTACCATCAGGCGGGTTTGCGAAGTGCTAGTTTATAATTATTAAAAACAAAAAGAAAAACACGACCTTCCGCTCCGCCCAGAACGGGAGAAGTCATTCGATGATTATCCATCTTTCACGTTTACTTTCATAACAAACCGAGTATTCTGTAATCGTAACAAATCGTGATGATTAGTTCGAAGATAAAATGAAAATAGCATTCGACGTGCAACTGATATCTACGTAGAAGTTACGCATATGATTGATGATGATTGCATGATTTAATTCCCCCATCTCCTTAACACCGCTACGATCCGGACGAAGCGTTTCGCCTTCTCCTTTATACCTTCTACTTAGTACATCAAGGGAGTGGAACAATTTGCCAGCGGCGGTGTTTCCGTCGGACTACAATTTGAGTGTCTTCCAGGCTAGAGTGAATAGGCTCTTAATAATCTAGTGCGCTTTACCATCAACGATTGCGTCACTGCTTACCATCAGGCGGGATTGCGGTCAAGCGCTAGTTTATAATTTATATTTAAAAATCCACAAAGTGAAAGAGATTTTTTTTTATGACAACACGGTTGGTGTAGTGGCTAAGCGGTCAAATGCTGCGCTACGTGACGCAGGTTCGATTCCCGCACGAAACAAATGTAATATGTGTCGTAGATAACGATATACCCCCTTATTCATAAAAGCTGCTTAAAGATAACTAGTGATAAGCGATTCTTTAACCATACATTTTTGACCTTTTAACGTCACTTAACTTAAATTATCCCTTATGTATAAACCCCTTAAACACTGGTGTTTATTCATAAACGATGATTAAAGTTAAGTGACGTGCAAACGTCTAAAATGTATGTTTAAAGAATCGCTAATTAGTGATTAGCGATTCTTTAAACATACATTTTAACTTTAAGCAGCGTTTATGAATAAGGGGGATCATTTTTATAAAAGTTGTTCATTTGATTTATGTAATAGTAGAGCAAATTCTGTGACGTTATTTTGTAATGGCGGCACGTGACCAGAGTCGTTTTGGAAAGTAGGGGATTGTCAAACGGGGACTTCGCATTGAGATGCGGACCAGGGAACTTCTCCGGGGCGAAACTTATTTTTTTTGCGACAAAAAAAATTTTGGCGTATTTTTTTTGGGACAAAACCCGCCACACATTTTCCCACCCACTGCAACTCTTGAAAGCCAGAATCAACAGGGAGATCGCAAGAAAAACGCCGAGCAATGAACCTCGACGAGTCTCGGAGAAACGATTCAACTGTCTTGGGTCCCGCAACGAAATAAATCAGAAAATAATAGCGGAGGAGTACCTCCGCTATTATTTTCTGATTTATTTCGATACGGGAAATATCTTTTTTCTTACTGAAAAAAGATATTTTTTCCACTTCCCTCCATAACAAGCAGGAGACAGAACAGAACTAGGCCAATCGGCACAAAGGGACATTATTGCAACTGGGAGAAGCCCAGATTGCCTAGTACCACGGAATAAAATTTGATTAAGTTAATATAGCCTGAAGCCTTCCTGGATTAATGGGCTATCCAACGCAAAAGGAATTTTTCAAGTCGGACCATCAGTTCCTGAGATTACCGCGTTCAAATTGACCATAGACAGTTTAGACGCGATTAAAAACATGGCGCTTAAAATAAGTTCGTTTGCTTCAGGCGTGGACTATCCCGCCTGATGGTAAGCAGTGATGCGATCGTTGATGGTAAAGCGCGCTAGTTTATTAACAGCCTATTCACTCAGAAAAACTGAGCGAATAGGAAGGAAGACGGCAGTTGAGCGAGGTGATGCAATGTTAAACCCAACAACACGACCAACGATGCTGCGCCAAAGGGAGATTGATCTGAAGACCCTCCACGACCAAACTCCCAACACAACAACATTTGGCGCATCGTACCCGGCACACATCGCAACACAACTGCTCAGACCCGTCCTCTGTACGGCTTCACCAGTAACTTTTCTAAGTTATATGTACTTTCTAAGAAGTTATTTATATATTTAATTAAGGTTCACCAACAGTTGCTACAGATATTGTAATATTTTACACTTTATGAATACTTACATACAAATTATCGTCTTTAATCTAATTGCACAACCATTTACAGGCAAACACCACATGCTAATTGCTCTTTGTAGTTCTGTCAATGTGTGCTGGGATTCTAACTACACTGGATTCGAAATCTTTACTAATATTCTATATATACACCATGTTAAGAAAACCCTGTCCGACCCGTGAAGGTGTTGTTAGGTATCGATAACTGATTTTACTAATAGATACAAAACCAGACTAAACTTTTAAAAAAAATCCCCCTAAAAAAATAAATATTATTTCGCAAAAAGAGGTAACTTAATAAATGTGCGTAAGCACCATTCCGCGGGCGGCGGGCGGCAGGGCACGCGGCACGTGGTCGCATCGCTATTCGCGCATAATAATACCGTTGTTGTCACTTTTTTTAAAAATTACCAAATTTCGGGGAAGTTGGAATTAATTCGCGGGAAAAAAAGATTATTTCAAAATTCATTTGTATTGGTACTATGATGATTACGTAAAAATTTATATTATATTTGGTCATGTGTTTACCTAACCTTTATTATCCTTACGGGTCGGACAGGGTTTTCTTAACATCCATACTAATATTATAAATGTGAAAGTGTGTTTGTTTGTTTGTTTGTCCTTCCTTCACGCCGTAGCTAAGCAATCAATCGACCTGATTTTTGGCATACAGTTAGTTGAAAATATGGAGAGTGACATAGGCTACTTTTGGTCCTAAAAAAACATCAAGTTCCCAAGGGAGATTACTGGAATATCTGTATGTGTACACCAAATATACCATACTAATATTATAAATGTGAAAGTGTGTTTGTTTGTTTGTTTGTCCTTCCTTCACGCCGTAGCTAAGCAATCAATCGACCTGATTTTTGGCATACAGTTAGTTGAAAATATGGAGAGTGACATAGGCTACTTTTGGTCCTAAAAAAACATCAAGTTCCCAAGGGAGATTACTGGAATATCTGTATGTGTACACCAAATATACCATACTAATATTATAAATGTGAAAGTGTGTTTGTTTGTTTGTTTGTCCTTCCTTCACGCCGTAGCTAAGCAATCAATCGACCTGATTTTTGGCATACAGTTAGTTGAAAATATGGAGAGTGACATAGGCTACTTTTGGTCCTAAAAAAACATCAAGTTCCCAAGGGAGATTACTGGAATATCTGTATGTGTACACCAAATATACTAATATTATAAATCGGAAAGTAAGTTTGTTTGTTCCGCTTTCACGCTGTAACTACTAAGCCGATTATTTTGAAATTTTGCAGACGTAAAGTTAGAAGTCCGGATTAAATAATAGGGTCCTTTTTATCCCGGAAAAAAATTATATTCACGAGGGAAATCTAAAAGCGCGATATAACCGATCTCCACGCGAGCGAAGCCGCGGGCGGAAAGCTAGTACTGTATAAAACGGAAAGTGAGTTTGTTTGTTCCACTTTCACGCAGTAAATACTGAACCAATTGCTTTGAAATTTTACAGACGTAAAGTTAGAAATCCGGATTAAATAATAGGGTACTTTTTATCCCGGAAAAATTTGATATTCCCGAGGGAAAACACAAATATTGTTAGCTTCATACCAGTTCGGTGATAGATGGCGCTGTGTGTCGTTTAAAACAAGGTAATATATTGCAAAGGAATATGCACATGTAAACTCAGAAGCTAAATGATAATATACAGGTGTGTCTGACATCGTAACGCAAACTTCGCGAGAAGGTTACACCGCATGCCACTAATAAAATTATGATAGTCATTTATGTCGTTAACGAGCGGTTACAGAAATAACAGTATTTAAAAAATGTATCGGCTCGGCCTTTGAACGCTGCAAGCGTGCCGCCGCGCGTGTTTGTGGGTATGACGTTGACCACTGACGTGAACTCTATTAAATCAGCTGATAGGATAGTTCTTCGAGTTTTGTTCACATTGCGCTTTTTTTGTGTGATTAGTGAATTAATTATTTTTTACATTAAAATCTTATTGGGTTATAAAAGTATAGCAATTATGAACGGCTTAAAGTGAAAAAAAACTGCATATTATTTTTTTTCAATAAGGAAAAAACCGACGAAAAATTCCACCACTGGGGGGTTCAGAATCATGTACTGGATCCATGGTACTCGTTTGTGCGCCGATGTCAGACACACCCTTTAATTAATCCCCGAAAATGAGGACTCTAAAAAGCGCTATATAACCGAATTCCACACGGGCGAAGCCGCGGGCGGAAAGCTAGTATCTAATACACTAATGACGTCTGATAAATTTATATCTAGGACACCAATGACTGATTACAAGGTGAAGGAAAATATCTTGAGGAAACCTGGACTTTAAGTCTGAAATCACCAACCCGCATTGAGCAAGCGTGGTGATTACGCTCAATCCTTCTCTGTATGAGAGGAGACCTGTGTCCAGCAGTGGGACGATAAAAAAAGGTTGTTGATGATGATGATGTTTTTAATGTTTATGTGTATGTTGCCCATAGAAAAAAATCGCACGCAAAAAGAAAACCCAGTTTAAAAAGTGCATTCTTATTGGGACACCCCTTATAAAGACCATGTAGAATCGATTTCTGAGATGGTTTTTTGAAGAAAAAACCACACAGGTTTAGTAGACGTGTTCCAAGTAGCAAACATTTATACATGCACCCTAATCAGCAAACACATTTTTGTCAAATGATCGCGACTGGTTGGGATCAGTTGGGATCGTTCGGACCGCCCATTGGTCCGTACGGTCCAAAAGATCAATCATTTGACAAAAATGTGTTTGCCGATTAGTTGATAGTTCTGTTAGTACATATACACGATGGGTAGGTAGCTTTCTTCGCTTTGAGAAATCCAAAAGAAATATTGGTATTGCTTACATACCTACAATCTTTCGGCCATTACGTTTATGGATTCAAGGAGAAACCAAGTAAGGATTCAGATTGTTTTTTTTTTTTTATTTTCTTGATCCACTCCATAAAATTTACTTTAACATGCTGGGTCACACATTTCACCCATCATGTTAAAGTAAATTTGTTATTTGTTAAACACATTTTTATTATATTTTCAATAAAATGAATGCCTTATTCAATTGGGTGAGGCAGTAGGTTAGTAAATATTCGTACATTCTCGGATTTGAGAAGCAATTCTCGTAATTTTGAGAAAATTCACACAATCTGATCTCAGTTCCAATCTAGTAAAAGTACCATAAACACACAAAAATACAATTTGTTTTTTTATTACCTTCTTAACTTGTGTCCACGATTGCTAAGCAATTTGCACCTTTTGTATTATTATTATAGAAGATATCTTTCTTATATTAAATTATAAATGTGTACATTATGGCCCACAGATTCATAATATTTTAGGGGTGGTCCTTTTCCTGCGTTCTTCGTTGTTTTCATTTCTAAATGGCTTGAATTATCATCATCATCATCTCAGCGCTAACCCCAGTCGCATCCAAAGCTTTTCAGCTATTGGAGTCTGGGGTCCGCTTTACCAGTCTAACTGCTAATTTTGGCTAAACTTCGATATTTTTCGTGTAGCGACTGCTGACCTCCACAACCCGAAGGCGATATCGAAGCATTGCAGTTAGATCAATTGATGGACTTTTGACGGCTCCAACAAGCCGTAAAGACTGCCATTAGATGTTCGAACGACTTAACGTGCTTTGCGAGGCACGACCAGACCAGTGCAAATATTCATATTCATGCATACAACGATTTGTATTTGATCGCTAACAATGGGCCTTATAAGAAGGCTCAAAGTCACTCAAAAGGCAATGGAGAGGTCTATGCTTGGGGTTTCACTGCACGATCGAATCAGGAATGAGGAGATCCGCAGAAGAACGAGAGTAACCGACATAGCCCGAGCAATTGCAACACTAAAGTGGCAGTGGGCTGGACACATTGTCCGTAGGACCGATGCCCAATGGGGCCGACGGGTTCTCGAGTGACGACCACGCACCGGCCCCCGACGAGGTGGACCGACGACCTGGTGAAGGTCGCGGGAAACCGTTGGATGCGGGAGGCGCAGGACCGGTCGTCGTGGAGAACCTTGGGGGAGGCCTATGCCCAGCAGTGGTCGTCTTTCGGTTGAAATGATGATGAATGGTGATGCATACAAATATTTGCACTGCGCAGGGGTCGAAACCGCTCCACAAAAACAAGCCTCGTCTCGATGAAAGGGAGTAGACGCTAGTCTACCACGCGGGGCCATCGTGGGTTGGTAGACTTCACATGTCTACGATGTTTTTGGCTCTAGGACATGGCAGTTTCCTCAAGATGTTTTCCTTCACTGTTTTGAGTGCAATGATGATGAAATAGTTTAGACAGCCTCCGTGGCGGAGCGGTACTTTTGTATGCATGAATATGAATATTTGCACTGGTCTGGTCGTGCCTCGGAAAGCACGTTAAACCGTTGGTCCCGGTTGCCATACGAACATCTAATGGCAGTCGTTACGGCTTGTTGGAGCCCTCAAAAGTCCAACAATTGGTCTAACTGCTATGCTTCGATATCGCCTTCAGGTTGTGGAGGTTAGACGGCAGTCGCTTCACGTAAAATGTCGAAGTATCACCACAATCAGCAATTAGACTGGTAAAGCGGATCGCAGACTCCAAAGCTGAAAAAAGCTTCGGATGCGACTGGTAATGATTCTGAGATGGTAATGATGGGTGATGGAAATAATTTACAAAAAGTAAAGCGCCTGACTGCAGATGGTCAGACGACATTAAAACTGTTGCAGGAGAAAACTAGTTGATAGTAGCCAAAGACCGTGACCGCTGGGGTTCTCTGAAGGAGGCCTTCACCTCAATGTTTGAGTGGTTCATGCATGCTTATTATTTTTCTTCTTAAATTTTTAATCAATTTTAAATCAATGAATATTTTTTTATTTAATAATATATATTTAAATATACTTAATTAATAATACTGTTATAAACAAAATATAGATTAAAAAAAACAGTTCATTAGTTTAATAGATTTAATAATATTGTATATTATATTGAAAGTGAAGTTGAACTTATGAAATTTAAATCAATTTATCAAGTGTTTATTCTTATTTTATGCATGAAATAAAAGGCTTTTTTTAGCTATTGCATAGCTTCTATCGCGGGCCTTGAGCGCGGGGACCGAATCCAGAAATTCCGTAACGAAAAAACCTCACGCTCCCCACTCCGACGGGCACGGAGGTGTGGCTTGAAGGCCGTACATCGTCTAACGTCGTTTCAGTTCGGCAGTCTTCGGCACGGTATGTTTGTGTGCGTGCGACTACATCTTTTGAAAACAATTTATAGATTTTCAAAAAGAGCATGCATATTGCAAGGCGCGAACTCAGTTCTACACACTTGCCATGTTACTGATAGTCGCGATGTGCTAAACTTGCGATTAATTTTCTCTCTGAAATAGGTCTTCTATAGAGATATGTCATACACGTCATCGACGTTGTCATGGCTACCTTAAAAACTTTTCATATAATTAATTATTAAGTACTTTTATTCAAATTAATTTAGTAGTGTTTTTATAAAATAGCTTTTTTTTAACGGAAAAGCTAAGATGAATGTCACGCTAATTTTTCATTGGACTTTTAAATTATTTATAGTGTTGTTTACTAAATAAAAGCGCGTGATTTTATAAAGTAAAAAGTGCTCACGCGGCCGTTTTTTCAACTGTGATTGGCGATATCCGCCATTATTGTGAAATATTTTTTTAAGAATTTCTATAATTTGTTACACGTGTTATTGGCAAAATTATTTTAAATACCAATACAAATTAATTTTGAAATAATCTTTTTTTCCCGCGAATTAATTCCAACTTTAAAATAAATTTAAATGCGGTCCAATCATGCTCGTTCTGATTGTCTTGTAAATTGGTGTCGATCTTACTGGTGGCAATTGCCGTAAATCTAATAATTATAATTAATAATTATAATTGCATAAATTGATACAAAATGCTATGCAATAGCTTTACCGCGGCAGTCCCCGTGTGCCACACGTCTTTTTTTTATTTAATAATGTATATTTAAACTAGCTGACCCGGCAAACGTTGTTTTGCCATATAAATAATAGATTAAATTACTAAAATGGCTATTAAAAAATAAGGGTTGATCGTAGAAGGGTGAAAATTGGGGATTGTATGTATTTTTGTATGTTGTATCTTAAAAAATAGAAATTAAAAGTTTTGTCTAAAAAAAAAAAAAAAATTTAGGGGTGGACTACCCCTAATATTAAGGGGGATGAAAAATAGATGTTGGCCGATTCTCATTGATACCGGATAAGCACAAAAAATTCATCAAAATCTGTCGAGCCGTTTCGGCGGAGGAGTTTAAGTTCGGACACCGTGACACGAGAATTTTATATATTAGATATACTTGATTAATAATACTGTTATAAACAAAATATAGATTAAAAACAGTTTATTAATTTGATAGATTTAATAATATTGTATATTATATTGAAAGTGAAGTTGAACTTATGAAATAGGGATGTCTCCAAGGTATGAAAATCAAAAAAATAATTAGTAAGTACATCTTATAGATAATAAAAAAAATTAAGACCCGTATTTTTTATTTTGTCGTAATTACCAAAAACTACTGAGATATAGCGTAATAAAGTTACAGAGTGGGGGCTAATTACGTCACGCCGTTCTAAATTTTGCACCACGGCGTGACGTCATGCGACATTTCAAATCAATATATCTTCCTAAGTATTTGAATGAAAGAAAAAATAAAAAATACGGGTTCAATATTTTTTATAAATCTATCTGACGGACATTAAATTATTTTTTAGGATACAAGCCAATTTAAATCAATTTATCAAGTGTTTATTCTTATTTTATGCATATAATAAAAGGCTTTTTTATTTTATTTAAAGCGCCTGACGGGGTTCGAATCTACATTTAAACTCACAAACACAAACAGCGAGGTAAACAGCGATGTAGGTCACATCGCTGTTTACCTCGCTGTTTGTGTTTGTGAGTTTAAATGTTTTTAAAGGAACCCACGATATAGGAGTAATTCCTAGTGTAAGACAATGTTTGAAAAAAAAATGATGATGATGAAGATGTCTGGTGAAGCCGTACGGAGGACGGGTCTGAGCAGTTGTGTTGCGATGTATGCCGGGTACGATGCGCCTAATGTTGTTGTGTTAGGAGTTTGGTCGTGGAGTGTCTTCAGAGCAATCTCCCTTTGGCGCAGCATCGTTGGTCGTGTTGTTGGGTTTAACATTGCATCACCTCGCCCAACTGCCGTCTTCCCTCCTATTCGCTCAGTTTTTCTGAGTGAATGGGCTCTTAATAGACTAGCGCGCTTTACCATCAACGATCGCATCACTGCTTACCATCAGGCGGGAGTGCGGTCAAGCGCTAGTTTATAATAAAAAAAAAAAAGAATTACAAGGGTGATGATAACTTATTATTATGGAAGTAGGCCAAAGTAGTAATAAAAGCAATTAGTTTTTGCAACGATCACCTATTTCAATGAAAATATTACATAGTTGTAGATTTTAATCAAGTAAAATGAAGGATCTTATTGAGTTATTAAAACATTGCTTTATATCACTAACTGCGTCCCGAAGTCTCATCCGGATAAGTTTAAATCCCGTGGGGATATTTTCTATACTTTTCTTAATAAAAAAGAAAGGGACAATAGAATCGGGCTAAATGTTTTTTTTTATTTATTTATTTTAACTGGACGTGGGTATTTCCTTCTTTTTTGTTTTTGTTTGGGATGGGAAATCATCAAATGAGCTCTCCCGTTCTTGGCGGAGCGGAAGGGCGTGTTAGAATTTTACTGACTATAAACTATAAACCACTCCCGTCCCTTCACTTGGGCCAGGGCCACGGTTTCTTTTTTAACCAACCCACAACCCTGGCTCAGGAGGCATCTGTCCTCTTGGACCCCGTCACTGTGTGCTGACATCTCTTTGAGGCGCGCGTGGATCACAACGCTCCGTCGACCCGGGCCTGGTTCTTACCGGGCGGCGAGTTGCCCATCGCTCGCCGCTCGCAAGCTCGTTCCTACGGTGTCCGGGAGTCCGATGTTTTCTCCCGACCAGGGTATCTCTTGGGCGCTCTCAGGGCGCTGGGATTCCCGCTCCCTCACGCGCTCCGCCTTTACCTTTGGCAGCATCACTGCTTCGCGGAAGCAGGTGATGGCCTGCCATGCACTCTCACTCTGGACTATGGCCTGGACCAGGGTCTGACGCAACAGATCTCCGCTGATTGCCGCCACGGACACGGCGGTACTCAACCCAAGCCGGGCAGACCTCCACCGTGTCCTCAGGACGATCCACAGAGTGGTGACACCCTGTTTCTTCCAGTCTTATCCAGAACAGGAACCTCCCGAAACAGCCGTACCCGGTGAGGACCTGCGTCAGGTGGAAGGTGAGGGCACCGCGGCGCCTTTCTAGCCACTCCTCAAAGAAGGGTCTTACTGCCGCTATTGTGGCTTGCCCAACGTTGGTATTTCGTCATTTTTCCTTTATAACTACATTAAATCGAACAATTTTATGGTTTTTACTTTATTTTGACAATAAAAGCTATTATTGAACATAATATTTTACTACCATATTCAAAATATTATGGAAATGGGCTGGACATGTCCAAAGATCACCAGGTAAGAAATGGTCCAAAATTGTCACGAATTGGTACCCTATACACAAAAAAAGTCAAAAGTGCAGGCCAGTCAGACGTCGGAGTGATAACATAGTAGCCACGGCTGGAGTTACTTGGAACAGATTGGCTAGGGATAGAGACAAGTGGAGGGAAATGGAGGAGCACAGAAGAAATACTAACAAACTAGGATATAATTAAATAAGTACTAACACAACAAAAGTTATACATAATAATATGTGACAATCTATCTGTGTAAGGAATAAATAAAGCTATATTATTATTATTATATTCAAAATCATAGACGATAGTGATTGCGTTTAGTTACCTATTTGAACACAGTAGGTTTACATAGTGGGAACAGATTACGTTTAGTTATAGCACCATTTGAACGCTGTAGTGAGAAGGCTTTTTTAATTGTTTTTATCTGATAAGTGTTGAAGTGGTAGGTATTGTTCTGACGATTTTTTTTTCAATTTGAAACATCGTGGCTTTTTTAATGTTTAACCGTTTTGTTATGGACTTACTTTCATGTTAGTTATAGCTTGAATCATATCACGGTTAGGCAAAGGCCAGGGCCTAGTCTGGTATTACAATAGCGTCAGAATAGTCGATTAGTAATCTGATCTGATGACAGCCTCCGTGGCGGGTTCGATCACCGGGCATTGCAAATATTTGTATGCATGAATATGATTATTTGCACTGTTCTAGTCGGGCCTCGAAAAGTACGAGTCACATGTCTTGAGTTAATCAGAGCGACAAGCTATTGTTAACTAAATACTAAGGGGGTGGAGAGAGAAATAATATCTAATAGGCAGTTTTTTTTGTTTTTTTTTTTTAAATAGTTTTTGGCCTTTTCAGCCATTTCTTCGTTAATCTTGTTTTCTTTCGTAATCTATCCTTACTTAAACTAAGCTATCCCCTTTCGTTTCCCGCGTGAGCCGACTAGGAGTGAGGTTTGAGGTAAAGTCACGATGTGGCCACTATGCTACAATACTTCAATGTTCTTTATAAATTATTCACTGAATGCAGTTTTTACTACATAAATCACGCGCTTTTATATAGTAAAAAACACTATAAATAATTTTAAAATTCCATTGAAAAATGAGCATCTCATCTTAGCTTTCCCGCCAAACACTCGTAGTAAACTATTTACATAGATTATACAATAAATATGTACGTTAAGTGTATCATACTAGTTTAAATAATTATGTATATAGTACTAATGAAACGATGAATGTGCGATTGATGATATAATTAGAAAGGGGGATGAAATGAAATGAAATCGTTTATTAAGCAAGTAGGATCATCGATCACTTTTACACGTCATGTATTTTTTTTTTAACTAGATGAAGCCGGCATTTCCTAACTGACTCCCTCTGAGAAGAAATAGCCGAAACAAACTCAGGGATCACCGTCTTTTTTCAAGTCCAGTCATTAAAAATGAGAATGTTTAGAATAATTTACCTTATAGTTACGCATATTGCTTAATAACAATGCTTAACAGAGCGAGCAGCTCGGTCCCAAGCTTTTTGTCTTCTAAATAATCTGTGATTTTATAATACCCTTTTTTGCAAAGTTTGGCCTTTATATAGTTTTTAAATCGTTTAATGGGTAAATTTTGAATGTGTGGATGGTACTTAGATGACGTCTAAGGCATTATATTGCGCAATATTACGAACTGTGCAATATAATTGATCGATTAGGCTAAATATTGAAGACTGTGCAATAATTGAACAAAAGTTTGAGCGAGTTTAATTTTGATTGTACCATATTTTTACATTGCATCGTGTAGGAACAGTATTGAGTAATGTTTTATAGTTCGGATTTCATCTTGACGTGGAGTACACGCGCGAATTATTGAGCACTTCGTATTTTTGTGCAACATGATCTTTTGATTGCAAATCATCTTTCAATCTTATTGTACAATAAAATATATTGCACCATGTTTTTGTAGGGCTCGGGACCGCCTAATAGAGGGGTATGGAAGAAAAATAAATGTTACGCCGACCAAAAAAAAAATAGGCATAAGGGCAGTAGAATGAGATTGTTTTTCGTGCTTCGAAAGAAGCCAGCATGTTGAAGAGACTCGTAAACATTGGGATTTTTCGCTGAGAAGGAGAAAAATATTTTTTTTAGGTTTGTAATCCATGTACTTATAACTTAACTATACTATATATTTTTAGTTTTAATGGGAGTTTTTTTATTATTACTTTCTTTCATCATCATCATCATTCTTTGTATCATCTCACTGCTGAGCACAGGTCTCCTCTCATACAGAGAAGGATAGAGAGTAATCACCACGCACGCTCATAACATTGCTTATTTCCTTTAGTTTTTCATAAAACAAATACCTAAATCCAGTGCCGTATTATCCATAAGGCACTTTAGGCCAGTGCCTAGGGGCCCACTATAAACAGGGGCCCAGCAATCCCGATTAAATAGCTGAAAAAACGGATTGTGTGGTTTTATGAAACCACGGTTTTTTTTTTACAAATTATTAGGTTAAAGCCACTGTTATTGTCACTATAAGAAGTTTTAAACGATTTTGTATCTAAAAAATTGTAAGGATTAACATTTAAACATGCATTGCAATATGCAATCAGTACAAAATGTATTGTACATTATTATTTTTTAATATTTATGTCAGTTTTATAAAAATATTCAAGATTTTCCTATTCTTTGTAACACTTTTAAATGACTCCGATAGTTCGTCCTATAGATTGTAGCGAAAATTTTTTCACTTGAAGAAGCACCTCTGCAATGTGATGACTGAAGTCTGTTTTGATGATGATGTAATGTAGACAGCAAAAATTTCCAAATTGGGTTGACGCGGTAAGAAAAAGAAGGGTCCGAAACGAGCTGTGCCTAGGGGCCCCGAGATGGTTAATCCGGCCCTGCCTAAACGATAGGTACTTATTAATTTACCGAAGAGCGAAGTCTCCTAAAACAAACTTTCCTGTTTAAAAGGAGGCTCCAATCACTAGATTGTAAATGTTACTTGTCAAAATAATAAACTATTGTATTATTATTATTTATTACAATATTATTAACTAAGTACACTATATTTATTTCAAGAAGTTTTAAATCTGGATTTATTTTAAGATTAAAACCTTTACATAAATAGGTTAAGATTTTTTTTTATTTTTTTATTTTCCAAATTAAATGCAAACGTATTTTCCTATTTATTTTGGGAAATTCATTTTATTAATTATGGAAACAATGAATTTATAATTATTTTATGTCTCTACATTATTAATATTATAATTGAAATTAATCTCTGAAATGTTAAAGAAAATAAGAACTACGGCAGTAATTATGTACATATTAATGTAAAATCATAATTAATCAGTCTTGCATTTATCTAGTATTAAATAACTGCAAATTCGTTTAAAGTATATTTTACAACCAATAAGTTATTTTGTTTTAATTGAAAAATTATAATCTCCAAATTTTAAATTCGTAGCCTAAAATTATTTAGTTATTTTTTTAGTAAAGCCAATTTAAATTGAGTTTATTATACATACTTGTTATTTCAAAACCTAGCCTGGAAGAAAAACAATGTAACTAAAAAAAAAAAAAATTACTAACCTTACAAAAATAATCACCAACAAAATAACCAAACTCACAAAACAGTCATTGTAACAAAAAGTCCATGCACAGAACAAAACAAAAAAAAAAAAAAAAAACGTAGCACAAACAAAAATATTAAAATCGTATTTTCGATTAAAGTATTTTAAATTTCGAATTCGCGCGCGCACTCGACCTGCCTTGCCGTGGTCTATTGCGAAATGCTGCGTTTAACCTTAGCTCCGCTCCATTCATCTGTCATTCGGCCTCTGCTGCTTATAATTTTAATCCACGAACGCTACTTAGTTTATTCCTCGGTTAAGGACGTGAATTTGAATGTCGAAGGGCTGGGAAAAAATAACGTACGGCTTTATGGAATTGTTTTTTTTTTTTAATTTACACGTTCAACCTTTGTAGGTAATATTATTTATCAAAAGCCTGTGATGTCTCAGCGCAAGTGTTCGGCTTAATAGGATTGTTTTATTAATTTACACTGTTAGAATTGAGGATGTTATTATATTATATAAATACCAAGGCCATTTATAGCATTGGTATACTTGTGTTTAGAATATTCTTTTAGCCTTGTAAGAATTATTGTAGGTATACTAGTTGTGTCTCACGTTTTCACTTGCATACTTTTCAATCCTGTGGGTATATCTGAGGATAAGTGAACGTTGAACCCCGTTCTTTATACCTCTAAATAGCAAAATATAAATTGTATAATTAGTTGTTTATTTTAACTTCCCAGTTAGAAAAGGCGGGCCTATATTATCACCAAAGCGTTGGATGAGGTGAAAAAGGTTAAACTAAATTATCTAACTATCTACAAACTTACTGACTTGAGGGAAACCGAATCACAAAAACAATTTTAAAAACATGATTATTTTGGGGTTGTTGTAACCGCTGATAGTTTAGTTATAGAGTTGAGAAAACCAGATAACATCGGCCGCCGGCAGAAGTTACCATCTACCAGACAAAGCCTTGCCGCCAAGCGATTTGTCGTGTTCCGGCATGATGTCTGATGAAGCCGTACGGAGGACCGGTCTGAGCAGTTGTGTTGTGATGTGTGCCGGGTACGATGCGCCTAATGTTGTTGTGTTGGAGTTTGGTCGTGGAGGGTCTTCAGATCAATCTGCCTTTGGCGCAGCATCGTTGGCCGTGTTGTTGGGTTTAACATTGCATCACCTCGCTCAACTGCCGTCTTCCTTCCTATTCGCTCAATTTTTCTGAGTGAATAGGTTCTTAATAAACTATCGCGTTTTACCATCAACGATCGCATCACTGCTTACCATCAGGCGGGATTGTGGTCAAGCGCTAGTTAATAATTATTAAAAAAAAATATTTCAAGTGACTTCACTATAATTAGGGTCATTGACCCTGTAAAAGTCAAGTCAAATCGCTTCAAGCTGTTCTTTTTTTAAAAGAAACGTTGCCTCACGCTAGGCATTACTCCTGTATTGTGGGTGCGTTTACAAACATATAAACTCATGTACATAAACAGACAGACCCGGAACAAATAGCTGTAGGCCATACAAATATTTGTTCCTTGTGGGAATTGATTTCGCGGCACGCAGTGCAGCAGTCGAACGCTCGGCCACTGTACCAACCTGTAGGCCTAGTATGAGTTTTTAATTCGGAACTCCATCGTCGATACCAAGCGCGTTTGGCGCTCTCATTGGTTGAGAGTTCTTACGACCTTGAAGCGGGCCAATCGCTGAGTCAAACGCGCTCGATATCGACGAACGAGTTTCGTAATGAAAACTCATACTAGGCCTACTGGTCGTCTTGAAAATCTAAACGTTGATATTCTAAATATCTAAACCTAGACCCCTTTTTTCATAAACGTTACTTAAAGTTAACTAGTGATTAGCGACTATTTAACCATACATTTTTGACGTTTGCACGTCATTTAACTTTCATCATAGTTTATGAATAAACCCCTTAAACACGATGGTGTTTTTTCATAAATGATGATTAAAGTTAAGTGACGTAAAAACGTCATAAATGTATGGTGAAACATTTACTAATCACTGGTTAACTTAAAGCAATGTTTATGAATTCTTTTCATTCCCTTCATTTGAGAAGCCGTTGTGGCCTAGTGGTTAAAACACCAGCCTCTCAAGTATGAGCGCGCGGGTTCGATTCCAGGTCAGGCAAGTGCCAATGTAACTTTTCTAAAGTTATATCTACTTTCTAAGTATATCGTGCACACCAATGACTGAAGGTGAAGGAAAGCATCTTGAGGAAACCTGGACTTTATAGGTCTGAAATCACCAACCCGCATTAAGCAAGCGTGGTGATTATGCTCAATCCTTCTCTGTATGAGAGGAGACCTGTGCCCAGCAGTGGGACGATAAAAGGTTGATAATTAATGATGATTGACTTATTACGTTTAGATATCAATATCTGTCACATCTACGGAGTTTCACTTGCTAATTTACCCTGTACCGTATAAGTACCTAAAATAATTGGCATCACTGTGTCAGCACTTTACATAGCGTCATCATTATCATTTTTTTTTTTTTTTTTTTTAAATTGCCGTCAATTCCCTCCTTGCATGGCAAGGATCCTTTTTTACTATTTTATTTTCTGCCAATTCGTTTTTTTTTCCGCACTTTTTCTTTTTGCGGCATTGGCCTTGTCATTTTTTTCCGGGTCAGTTTTTTCCCCGCGTCATTTTTTTTTTTTTTTTTTTTTTTGTCATTTTTCTTTTGTCATGCTTTCTTTTGTCATCTTTTTTATTTATAATCTTATTTCTATTTCTTTATATAATTACTTACAATTCCACTTAACTTACGAGAGCATCATTATCATTTAAGTCTATAGAGGTCCACTGCTGAACAGAGGCATCCCGAGGCACAACCGCGACATATACGACCTGGAAGTAAGTACTGGTAGATTATTGACAGAAACAACTATTGTCGACCTTATGGCGTACAAACACTCCAGGCCGTGTCTGGAGAGGTTTTGCCTCAAAGTTGCAAAAATGTGTATCGACAGGAACCAAATGAGGGGCAGTACAACCCAGCAATTGTCGTCGGCAAGAATTGCCAATAGGTAGGTTGTAACTTGATATAAAGTGAAACTGTAAGTAGTGAAAATGTATAATTAGACTAATTAGAGATATATAATGACATAATTTAATAATAAAGATAAGTTACAAATATACAGTATGTTAAGAAAACCCTGTCCGATCCATAAGGATAATAAAGGTTAGGTAAACACATGACCAAATATAATATAAAATTTTACGTAATCATCATAGTACCAATACAAATGAATTTTGAAATTATACTTTTTTTTTTTTTAGAATGTAAACCAGCGCTTGACCGCAATCCCGCCTGATGGTAAGCAGTGACGCAATCGTTGATGGTAAAGCGCACTAGTTTATTAAGAGCCTATTCACTCTAGCCTTGAAGACACTCAAATTGTAGTCCGACGGAAACACCGCCGCCGGCAGATTGTTCCAGTCCCTCGATGTACGCGGTATAAAGGAGGAGGCGAAACGCTTCGTCCGGATCGTAGAGGTGTCAACAACATAAGGGTGGAAACTCGCCGTACGACGGGTCGTCCAATGGTGGAACGGAGATGGGGGAATTAAATCGTGCAATTCCCTCGCACACTCCCCAGAATGTATCCTATAGAACACCGAAAGGCTGGCTACTCTACGCCTGTGCTCTAGGCTTTGGAGACCAACTCGAGTTAAATCAGGGTCACCAATCAGCCTCTTCGCACGCCTCTGCACTGAATCCAAAGTGGCCAGGTGACACTTAGCAGCACCAGCCCAAATGAGAATTTTTTCCCACGAATTAATTCCAACTTCCCCGATATTTGGTAATTTTAAAAAAAGTGACAACACCGGTATTATTATGAGCGAATAGCGATGCGACCACGTGCCGTGTGCCCTGCCGCCCGCCGCCCGCGGAAGGGTGAACGCACATTTATTAAGTTACCACTTTTTGCGAAATAATATTTATTTTTTTAGGGGGATTTTTTTTTAAGTTTAGCCCGGTTTTGTATCCATTAGTAGAATCAGTTATCGATACCTAACAACACCTTCACGGGTCGGACAGGGTTTTCTTAACATACTGTATATATAGGAAAAGAGCAACCTAAAAAGATGGACCAATGCCGCAAAAGAGCAAAGCGGAAAAAAGCGAATTGGCATTAAATAAAAAGAGCAAATAAGATTTCTTGCAATGCAAGAAGATAAGACGACAACGCCCTGTGATGACGGGTGTCCGTTTAAAAAAAAAAAGAACAGAGGCATCCCCCAAGGATCTCCATGACGACCATGCTGCGCCTCCCGCATCAAACGGGTTCCCGCGATCTTCACCAGGTCGTCGGTCCATCTTGTCGGGAACCTTCCATCGCTTGACCTATAAACAAGATATACAAGTAAACAAATATCATTTAAATCACGTGCAATAAATAGGGATGTATCCAAGGTATGAAAATCGAAAAAATAATTAGTCCGTCTTATGCATAATAAAAAAAATTAAGACCCGTATTTTTTATTTTGTCGAAATTACCAAAACCTACTGAGATATAGTGTATTTAAGTTACGGAGTGGGGGCTAATTACATCACGCGGTCCTATATTTTGTACCACGGCGTGACGTCATGCGATATTTGAAATCAATATATTTTCCTAACTATTTGAATGAAAGGAAAAATAAAAAATACGTGTTCAATATAAATCTATCTGATGGACATTCAATTATTTTTTAGGATACAACCCAATTATACAGGGTGTATCTGACATCGTAACGCAAATTCGCGAAATGGCTAGACCGTATGCTACTAATAAAATAATGATAGTCATATATATCGTTAATGAAGGATTACAGAATTCACAGTGTTTAAAAAAAACTCTCGGCTCGGCCGTTGATCTTTGCAAGCGTGCCGCCGTGCGGTTTTGTAGGTATGACGTTGATCCCTGATGTGTACTGATGTGACTCTACTAAATTAGCTGATAAGATAGTTTTTCGAGTGTTGTTTTCATTGCGCTTTTTATGTAATTAGCGAATTAATTACTTTTACTTTAAAATCTTATTGGGTTATAAAAGTATAGCAGTTATGATCGGTCTAAAGGGAAAAAACTACATATATATTTTATTAACTCATGAAAAAGCCGACGAAAAATTCCACCACTGGGGGGTTCAGAATCATGTACTGGATCCATGGTACTCGTTTGTGCGTCGATGTCAGATACACCCTTTATTATTTCCGTTTCTGTCGTATAGTTTAAAAGTATAATCAGAAAATGTAGTCTCATTTTTGGTCCTTGGCCACACCCGGAACAACCAGTGGGCCATACAAATATTTTTTCCGTGCGGGAATCTAATTCACAACACTGCGAAAACGTGTCGTCGATTGATATCAAAGCACAGGGTCCAGGTAGAGGATGCGGTTTGTGCATTTAGCCAATGTCACGTAATGAATTGTTCATGTCGAAAAAGACGGCGTGATCCGTCTTGCGATGGAGGTTTGGGACAAAGTCATGATGTGGCCACTATGCTGCGATATTTCACTGGTCTTTATGAATTATTTACTGAATGCACTTTTTACTACATAAATCACGCACTTTTATTAAGTAAACAACGCTATATATAATTTTAAAAGTCCGATGAAAAATGAGCGTGACGCCCAGCTTGACTTTCCCGCCAAACTCCCGCGGTGTCTTTATAGCGTAGTATAGTTTTAAGTTAGGACGTCTAATAGCGACGAGAGTTGTGGAAGAAAACTATAATGATTTTACACTATAATCCGACGGTATTTCACACCAGGGCAGCTTCTAATGTTGTACAAAGCACAAGTCCGTTCGTGTGTGGAGTACTGCAGCCACATTTGGGCTGGTGCTGCGAAATGTCACCTGGCTACTTTGGATTCAGTGGAGAGGCGTGCGATGAGGCTGATTGGCGACCCAGATTTAACTCGAAACGGTCTCCAAAGGCGTAGTAGCCAGCCTTTCGGTCTTCTATAGAATGCATTCTGGTGAGTGTGCAAAGGAATTGCATGATTTAATTTTCCCATGTCAGTTCCATCATCGGACGACCCGTCGTACGGCGACTTTCAACCCTTATGTTGTTAACACCACTACGATCCGGACGAAGCCTTTCGCTTCCTCTTTTATTTCGTGTACACCGAGGGACTGGAACAATTTGCCAGCTGCGGTGTTTCCGTCAAACTAAAATTTGAGTGTCTTCAAGGCTAGACTGAATAGGCTCTTAATAAACTAGCGCGCTTTACCATCAACGATTGCATCATTGCTTACCATCAGGCGGCATTGGAATCAAGCGCTAGTTTATAAAAAAAATATATTGATATTTGTAGATTGGTTGTCACACTTTTTGCGCTTCGAGCCCTTTCCTAAAATATATCATTATGTATAATGAAACATTACACACACACAGCCGCAGTACCTACTCGCCTCCAATTTATTTTGTAACAATACAAAGTCAGAGCGAACAGCATCTTAATTCAGTAACAATCTCATCTTCATCATCATCTCAGCGTTAATCCCCGTCGTATCCGAAGCTTTTATCCAGCTCTGGAGTCTAGGGTCCGCCTTACCAGTCTAACTGCTGATTTAGACTAAACTTCGATATTTTCCGTGAAGCGACCGCCGTCTGACCTCCACAACTCGAAGGCGATATCGAAGCATTGCAGTTAGACCAATTGTTGGACTTTTGACGGCTCCAACAACCCGTAGCGACTGCCATTAGATGTTCGTATGGCAACCGGGACCAACGGCTTAACGTGCTTTCCGAGGCACGACCAGAGCAGTGCAAATATTCATATTCATGCATACAAAAATATTTGATCTGCGTGGCGCTCGAACACGTGCCTCCTTGCGCAGCGGCCACGGTCGCTACCGCTACGCCACGTAGGCTGTCATTTCATCAATTGAGTAACACTCTATTACTATCAAATTGAATCATATTACCAATCCATTGCTACATAGATATGTTCGAAAAATGTGTCTTCTCAACAATGTAATACATATATCTACATAACGCAATGAAAAGTGGTGAACTGTCAAAATGAAATCTCATTTCTACTGATAATGTGTGACGCAATTACCCTACTGGCTTATAAACATTCATTACACTTGATTTTATTAGATTTTTAGGGTTCCGTAGCCAAATGGCAAAAAACGGAACCCTTATAGATTCACAGCATCTATCTATCTAGGCTGCGTATGCCACAGCCATTTTTTTCCGAAACTATAAGAGCTATACTGTTGAAACTTGGTAGGTAAATGTATTCTGTGAACCGCATTAAGATTAAGATGCAAAAAAATATATATATGTATATTGGGGGCTCCCCATACTTAGGACTGAAACTCAACATTTTTTTTTTCATCAAACACATACTAGGTCTTTAAAAATGATATCGGAGTTTCTAATATATATTTTTTTCTAAACCGAATAATTTGCGTGACAGCCGCTACTAAAGTGGTAAAAAGTTGGTTCCCCCACCCTCTAACTTCTAAAGTAAGAAAATGAAAAATCTAAAAAAAAAAACATATGATGTACATTACTATAAAAACTACCAACGAAAATTGTTTTGAACGAGATCTCATCATCATCATCATCATTTCAGCCGAAAGACGTCCACTGCTGGACATAGGCCTCCCCCAAGGTTCTCCACGACGACCGGTCCTGCGCCTCCCGCATCTAGCGGTTTCCCGCGACCTTCACCAGGTCGTCGGTCCACCTTGTCGGGGGCCTACCCACGCTACGTCTTCCGGTGCGTGGTCGCCACTCGAGAACCCGTCGGCCCCATCGGGCATCGGTCCTACGGGCAATGTGTCCAGCCCACTGCCACTTTAGTGTTGCAATTCTTCGGGCTATGTCGGTCACTCTCGTTCTTCTGCGGATCTCCTCATTCCTGATTCGATCGCGCAGTGAAACCCCAAGCATAGCCCTCTCCATTGCCCTTTGAGTGACTTTGAGCCTTCTTATAAGGCCCATTGTTAGCGACCACGTCTCAATTCCATATGTCATCACTGGCAACACACACTGGTCGAAGACTTTTGTCTTGAGACACTGCGGTATTTCGGACGAGAAGATTTTTCGTAGCTTCCCGAAAGCAGCCCAGCCGAGTTGGATTCGACGATTGACCTCTTTCTCGAAGTTGGACCTTCCTAACTGGATAGTTTGTCCCAGGTACACGTAACTGTCAACAACTTCGAGAACAGAGTCTCCAATCTTTATAGGAGTCGGTACAACATGGGCATTAGACATGACTTTCGTCTTGCCCATGTTCATTTTAAGACCGACTCGCTCGGAGGCTCTGCTGAGGTCTTCGAGCATTGTGCTCAGGTCCTCCGCGGTCTCAGCCATGACTACGATATCATCAGCAAACCGAAGGTGTGTCATGTACTCGCCATTGATGTTGATGCCCAGTCCTCTCCAGTCCAGAACCTTGAAGACATCCTCCAATGCAGCGGTGAACAATTTCGGGGAGATAACATCTCCCTGTCTGACACCACGCTGGAGAGGTATTAGTTTCGAGGTCTGGTCCTGTATTCGGACTGACATGGTGGCGTTTTCGTACAAACCCTTCAGCGCTTCAATATACCGATAGTCTACTTGGCACCGCTGGAGAGACTGCAATACAGCCCAGGTCTCGATCGAATCAAAGGCTTTTTCGTAGTCCACAAACGCCAAGCAAAGGGGTAGGTTATACTCCTCGGTCTTCTGTATAACCTGCCGTAGCGTATGTATGTGGTCTACTGTGCTAAAGCCCTTTCGGAAACCGGCTTGTTCGGGTGGCTGGAAGTCGTCAAACCTGCAGGCGAGACGATTCGTGAGGACTCTCGAAAACAACTTATAGACATGACTCAGAAGTGAGATGGGTCTGTAGTTTTTCAAAAGGGTGTTGTCACCCTTTTTGAAAAAGAGTACCACCACACTTCTGTGCCATGCCTGTGGCGTTTTTCCCTTGACTATGACGGAATTAAATAACTTCTGAAGGGCCCTAAGGATCGGTTCACCACCCGCCTTCAGCAGCTCTGCCGTTATTCCGTCATCGCCCGGCGCCTTGTTGTTTTTAAGTTGTTTCAGAGCCAATTGAATCTCCTGCAGGCTGACGTCCGGGATATCTTCGGTGTAGTGTCGGGTTAATCTTGCTCTAGGGTCTTCAGCAAGATTTAATGCGGGTTTTGTCGTCGAAGTGTAGAGCTGTCCATAGAAATTCTCGACTTCCCTCAAAAGCTCGGGCCCGGACGTTATGATCCTGCCGTCGTCAGTCTTCAGCTTGCTTAGCCGGCTATGCCCAATAGTCAGATCCCTAGCGAAAACTTCAGAGCCTCTGTTTCGCTCTATGGCCTCCGTTATACGCTCGGTATTATACCGACGTAGGTCGCGCTTCAGAGACTTTGAGATCTGCTTATTGAGCTGCCGGTATCTGCAAGCATCACTTGACGAACGCAAAACCATCTCACGTCTATCCTCCATGAGCTCGAGAGTGTAGTCCGAGAGCTTTTTAGTTCTATTTGTACGGCGGGTCTTAAAATACTTGGTCCCGACCGTACGGACAGCTTCTACAAACCCGTCATTGTATTCGTCCACGTCACCACTTAGGCATTCGAAGCGATTTTAGAGCTCGAGCTGGAAACCTTCGGAGTTATGGATCTGGATGGGTGCTGGCCGGAGCGTAGACTTCATCAGGCGAGATCTTTCGGACACCATGTTCAGATTCAATGTGCCTCTGACCATACGGTGATCGCTGCCGCATTTGAGCGAGTTGATAACTGAGACATCATTGAATATGTGCCTTTTTGTCGTCATAATGAAGTCTATCTCGTTCTTAGTGACCCCGTCGGGACTGATCCAAGTCCACTTCCGCTGTTCACGCTTCTTGAAGAAGGAGTTCATCATAAAGAGTCCCTCCCTCTCCATGAAGCCAGCCAACATGTGGCCTCGGTAGTTCCGACGCCCAAATCCAAAATTTCCCAGTCCGAGCCCCTCACCGCTCCGTTTTCCCAGTTTAGCGTTGAAGTCCCCCATGATAACGCTGTAGTGAGTTTTTGAGCTATGTATGGCTTTAGAGATGTCCTCATACATAGTCTCTACTTCATCGTCGGAGTGTGTCGAGGTCGGGGCGTATACCTGAATGACCTTCAGCGAATACCGTTTGGTTATTCTGAGTACCAGGAACGCCACCCTGGTCGACACACTCTCGATCTTCACTACATTGTCCACAAGGGACCTGTGGACGAGGAACCCGACACCACCTTGGGACTGATGCTCGCCCTCCCGGAAATAGAGCAAGTTACCGGATTTAAGGATTATCGAGTCCTCACCCTCTCTTCGGACTTCAGATAATCCCAGGACACCCCATCGTAACCTGCTCAATTCTTCCTCCAGTTCAATAACCCTCTCGTCGGTCCGCAGTGTGCGCACGTTCAGTGTTGCCAGGTCGATCCGTCGTTGATTGTGGTAGCCGGATCTCTTCCGGAGATTCTTCGCACCCCTTGCCCCGCCGTTACCTTGGCCGCTACCACAATGACCAGGAATAGCGGAGCTGCCGGGGACTAGGGGCCTTGGCTTAGTCGTGTGCATCATTATGGGGGGGAGTTTGCCATAATCCCCACGCTTGGCAAGCGGGTTGGGGATCGCAGGATTTGATATTCCACAGAAGAAGCGCTGCTGCCCGCTTCCCTGGTGAGAGAGTTCCCTTAGTCGCCTCTTACGACACCCACGGGAGGATATGGGTTGGTACTATTCTAAGCCCGGTACCACACGGGGCTGAACGAGATCTATTAAGTACTTTTTTTAATACCTCGTAAATCGTACCACGTAATCTTTCATACAGGAAACTTAAATCATTTAAGTTCATAAATCAATACGGTACGGAACCCTTTCTGCGTGAGTCCGACACGCACTTAGCCGGTTTTTTTTATATTTTACCTATTCTTTTAATAGATTCTTCTATATTTTCTGAATGTGATGATTTTGTAGGCCTTGTAAACCTTAGATCTATAGACCATTTCTTATTTTATGAAGTAGCCGGTACTTGTTGGCTGGCCTATGCTGTCCTCCCATTAGTCAAATTACTCCACGCGTGATGTACCTACCTAAAATGACGTATTTTTTTTTTTTGGTCGCCATATTTATAATCGCGTCAAAACTGTCTATGGAGTATATTAATTTGACAGGACTAAACTAATATGTTATCTTCTATAATTTTTTTAATGAAATAGAAAGATAAAAGGGGTTTTGGCGGGAAAGTCAAGCTGAGTGTCACGCTCATTTTTCATTGGACTTTTAAAATTATTTATAGTGTTGTTTACTAAATAAAAGTGCGTGATTTATGTAGTGAAAAGTGCATTCAGTAAATAATTCATAAAGAACAGTGAAATATCGCAGCATAGTGGCCATATCATGACTTTGTCTCAAACCTCCATGGAAAGACGTTTCACGCCGTCTTTTTCGACATGAACAATATTCATTACGTGACATTGGCTAAATGCACAAACCGTGCGAAGCTATAAAAGAAAGAAAGAAAGAAAAAATGCACTTAACTTAAAATTTGATTAGTTTGTGAACTAGAGAATCGGAATCCTCCCATACCCATTGAGATTTGAAAACATTGTAAAAGTTATTTATTTTTTAAAAGTAGGTAATCTTGGAGCACATGTACCTTCTGAAGTTTCATCATCATCATCATCAACCTTTTTTTATCGTCCCACTGCTGGGCACAGGTCTTCTCTCAACAGAGAAGGATTGAGCGTTATCATCACGCTTGCTCAATGCGGGTTGGCGATTTCAGACTTAAAGTCTATGTTTCCTCAAAATGTTTTCCCTCACCTTGTAATTACTTAGTCATTGGTGTCTAAGATATACTGAGTCGATACGCAGTCGCTCCGTTTAAAATACTGGTATTAAGCTGAATTCGGTAAGACTGGAAGCTGACCCCAACACAGGTGGGAGAGGCTAGGCGGGTGATGATGAGATTCGTATCATCAACATCATCAGCAGCCTCTACTAGTCCACTGCTCCACATAGGCCTCTTCCATGGCACGTCAACAAGCTCGATCCTGACCAGTTCTCCGCCAGCCACCTTTTTGATGTCGTCGCTCCATCTCGCCCAAGGGCGTCCTACACTACGTTTGCCGAATTTGCCGAGATTCGAATAAAACTGTACAATAAAGATCGTCGTTCATGTTTTGATAGCCGCGGGCTATTTCTTCGAGAGGAAAGGTCAGTGTGAATAATTTCTTACCTGTAATTAAGTGGGTTCGTTTAACTTTCTCCAAATTAATTTTATGGAAACGTAAACTATGTATTTTGTCTTTGACCCTTTCTATCTATTCTATCGTCTATGTTTAGGAGTTTTTTGGCGGGAAAACTAAGATAAGTGCCGCGCTCATTTTTCATTGGACTTTTAAATTATTTATAGTTTTGTTTACTAAATAAAAACGCGTGATTTATATAGTAAAAAGTGCATTCAGTGAATAATTCATAAAGAACATTGAAATATTGTAGCATAGTGGTCACATCATGACTTTATCCCAAATCTTCCTCTGAGTCGGTTCACGCGACAAACCATAGGAGATATAGGTTGGGTTAAGTTGGATTTTCCTGATTGGCCTTGGCCTTGGATGTTTATATATATATATATATATATGTATCTATATGGCCAAGCACAAGGTACATATATATGTATCTATTATAAATATAGTATCGTTGGGTTAGTATCCCATAACACAAGTTTCGAACTTACTTTGGGGCTAGCTCAATCTATGTGATTTTTCCGTATATATTTATTTATTTAGTTTCTGGCCTGCCATCGGACGCGTCCCCAGGTGGCGGATAGGGGAACGGCCCCCAGATATGGGGGTTACCGGTTTACCGGCGCGGACCAAAACCAGAAGTGGGGACCGCTTCGTCGGTCAAACGTGCGACGGGTCGGCCACCACTCCAGGTGGCTGACGTGAGCCGAACCCCGGGTCACCGTCGGGCAACCCGGTCTCCTCACTGAGAGGAGCTGGTGGCTCCGTTCGCCTCCGGGCCAGCGAGTGAGGCTAAGAGGAAGGACACCTCGCTAAAAAACCTTTGGCTGCTGCGTCTTCTCGCACAAGAAGACGTACCCAGCCCAGCCCCTCCCTATGGAGGGACCACTGTGGACCCGCCTTTTAGGTGAAAATCGCTGCCGGCCGTGTTATTGGTCGCTCAGGCTCTGCCGGATTCCCATGACCCCGCCACTAAGGCGAAGTCGCTGTGGTTTGTAGTGGGTATACTGGGAGGCTATCTTCCGGGGAGTCCCACATACCCCTCGGGGATGCGAGGTGATGCAATGTTAAACCCAACAACACGACCAACGATGTTGCCCCAGAGGGAGATTGATCTTGACACCCTCTATGACCAAACTCCCGACTCAACAACATTTGGCGCATTGTACCCGTCTCACATCGCAACACAACTGCTCAGACCCGTCCTCCGTACGGCTTCACCAGACATCATGCCGGATTACGACGAATCGCTTATGGCAAGACTTTGCCTGGTGGGTGGTAACTTCTGCCGGCAGCCGATGATTCTAGTTTCTTATTTAAATATTTTTGCATCCGGAGCTTTTTCAGCTTAGGAGTCTGGGGTCCGCTTTACCAGTCTAACTGCTGATTTTGGCTAAACTTCGATATTTTCCGTGAAGCGACTGCCGTCTGACCTCCACAACACGAAGGCGATATCGAAGCATTACAATTAGACAAATTGTTGGATTTTTGAGGGCTCCAAAAACCCGTAACGACTGCCATTAGATGTTGGTATGGCAACCGGGACCAACGGCTTAAGGTGCTTTCCGAGGTACGACTAGACTAGTGCAAAAAATCATACTTATTCAAATCGAACCGCTAAACAACACAATTCGGACAAGCTTTGGTAAACCTGAAAAAAAAAGTTCAAGATCCCCTCACAATAATCACGCGATAAAACAACTTCTCAAGGACGGTGACAGTGAAATGTAAACTTGTCAGGCCGCGTTTCCACTGACGCGGAGCTGGGAGAGGACCGGTGAAGAGCGGTGAAAAGTGAAATAAAAATATTAAAAAACAAGAAATTTCTCGGTGGTAGGCCACAACATCGGCCGCCGGCAGAAGTTACCACCCGCCAAGACAAAGCCTTGCCGCCAAGCGATTTGTCGTGTTCCGGCATGATGTCTGGTGAAGCCGTACGGAGGACGGGTCTGAGCAGTTGTGTTGCGATGTGTGCCGGGTACGATGCGCCTAATGTTTGTTGTGTTGGGAGTTTGGTCGTGGAGGGTCTTCAGATCAATCTCACTTTGGCGCAGCATCGTTGGTCGTGTTGTTGGGTTTAACATTGCATCACCTTGCTCAACTGCCGTCTTCCTTCCTATTCGCTCAGTTTTTCTGAGTCAATGGGCTCTTAATAAACTAGCGCGCTTTACCATCAACGATCGCATCACCATCAGGCGGGATTGCGGTCAAGCGCTAGTTTATAATTATTAAAAAAAAAAAGAGGTCAGTGTTATCACTGAAGCGGAGCGGAGTGGAGTGGAATGAAGCGGGGCGGAGCGGACCATACTTTTGAACTTCTCATCTGTTTTGATACGTACCTATGCACCTAATGACGCAACTATGATAACTGAGGCAATGCCCGGGAGTCACTCACCGCCCCGCTGTCCTCCACTCTGCACCCCAATGCTCGTTGACCTCCACAACGACGTCGCCTCGCTGTATTTTTTTAACCGACTTCAAAAAGGAGGAGGTTACTCAATTCGACCGTACCTATATATGGTTTTTTTTTTAAGTTGTTCGCGGACTACTTTACGTTTTTAACTTCGTCGTCGATACTTCTTTTTTTGTTGGAAAGAAGATATTTCCAAAGTGGTCCCATGATAAGAATATCAGGTTCTGATGATGGAAGACAAGAGAAATCAAGGGGAACTTTACAAAATCGTAGGGGCGACTAGTTCATTTCCTAGTATTTTCATTAAGTATTTTAAAGCACTACAATTTAATAAAGGTCAGGAATAGATCTGATGATGGAGCCGGGAGACAGTCAATAATTCAAAGCAGCTGCCTTATGTTCGGGCTTAATTATTTTTTATTGATAAGAACTTTACACCTAGATGGGTTGTGACTGTCATAAGAGCTCTGATGATGAAGACAAAGGCCAGTTCCAGGAACTCCTCAGCGGTTTACAGTAGCTACTTTGTTACTAGCACCCATTGGGTTAAAATAATGGTCTGCAGTAAATCTGATGATGAAGACCATACGCAGTCGAGGGAATTCTTCAAAATTACGGGTAAAAATTAAAGTAAACAAAATTACGTCGTTTCCCCATTGAGTTATAATGTACATTATAACTCAATGCGTTTCCCAAATATATTTGCGTCAGCTTCCAGTCTGACCGGATGCAACTGAATACATAGTACTATTTACCACTAAAAAGTGTAAAATAAAAACTTTTTTACACTAAATAACGAATTTCGGAAGTCGGTGTCAAAAACGAATATACAAAAACCAAAGACACCGACTTCCGAAATTTGTTATTTTCACTTTGTAGTGGTTTTTGATAGTGGTTGTTTTTTTTTTTTTTTTTGTAAAAAAGATTTTTTATTATGAATATCTGTTCAGCTCTGCTCCACCCCGCTCATGCTGTTTCTATTGAAGCGGAGCAGAGATTTCGAACATAGTGATTTGTCAATTCGTACACCGCTAAGCTCCTCTCCGCCCCGCTCCGCGTCAGTCGAAACGCGGCCTTACGGTCCTAATGAACGTTGTCTGGTAAATAATCAGGTTTCTCATGAGCCTGACCTTAAGCGCTCAAAATACATAGTTGCCACTTAACAATAATAAAAAAAAAGCTTACGAACCGGAGCGATACGGCAAAGGTTCGTTAAAAACGGAGAGAGATTCTCGTCCGTCGGCGTGCGAGAATCTCTCAGTTTAAAAGTTGTCTTTTTAGAACACGCGTGGTAATTGCACTGACGACAGGGCTGTATGGTATAAGATCATAGCCTGTCTAAAGGACGAAACAAATAAAGCCGCAAACACCGCCAGTAGGTAGCTATGGTTTTATTTATTCTAAGCATCATAAAAAAAAAGAAAAAAGAACAGCTAAGCGCGTGTTGGACTCACGCACAAAGAGTTCCGTATCATTGATTTATGAATTTAAAGGATTTAAGGTATTTGTATGAAATATTACGCGGTAATAAGCGGTTTACGATTTACGAGGTATTAAAAAAAACTACGTACTAGATCTCGTTCAAAACAATGTTCGTTGGTAGTTTTTATAGTAATGTACATCATGTGTTTTTTTTAAATGTTTCATTTTCTTATTTTAGAAGTTAGAGGGGGGGGGGGACCATCGTTATTCCACTTTGAAAGGGTCTGTCATGCAAAATATTCGGTTTAGAAAAAAAATATTTTAGAAACCTCGATATCATTTTTGAAGACCTATCCATAGATACCACACGTATATGTTTAATGAAAAAAAAATTTCAGTTCTAAGTATGGGGAGCACCCAATATTTATTGTTGTTATTTTATTTTTGCAAGTTTCAACAGTATAGCACTTATAGTTTCGGGAAAAAAATGGCTGTGACATACGGACGGACAGATGCACAGACAGATATAACGAATTTATAAGGGTTCCGTTTTTTGCCATTTGGCTACGGAACCCTAAAAATTATGTGTCAATTAGGGTGCAGGTTCGTTCTAGTAGATGGTTAGTAGTAGTGATATCATGGGACGACGCACGCCCCTGGAACCTGAAGGCTCTCGCAGCCCCAACTCTACTCCGCTTCGGCCAGGGTGACGAAGTTAAAGACAGACAGTTGCAAGCCTTACTTCCAAAATCAAAAGATTCTTACCTTACTTAGCATTTATAAAATTAAATTGCTGTCATCTAGTCCATATTCTATGTCAATAAAAATATACAATAAATTACCAACAGAACAACCTTAAACAACAGAATAAAACCAGTATATTTGTAACTAAATTAAAGCAATACTTAATTAGGAAAAGCTACTATACATTACAAGAATATTTAAACGATTAATTCAATAAAAATACATAACTGTAAAGAAAGGTTAAAGGGAAACTAAAAATGTAATATAGTAAAATACTTAATTATATATAATACATTTATAATAATGAACAAACTTTAATCGAGTACCAAATAAAAATAATTTCAATATAATTTAAAAAATTGTTAATGAATGAATAGTTTATAATTATTATAATTTGTAGGTATAATATAAAGAGATAGCAAGATAATAAATACTCGCGCTCTTCCTCTCTCCACTTATTAAAAACTTGCTGTGCCAACAGGGTCCATAACTGATTGATTGCTTCCAATATTATATTATTATATTTACCACCTCTAACTGTAGATTATGGATTGCAATAAACGATTTTGATTTGATTTGATTTACACACGGACGCCACCTGCGCACCGGAAGCCTAATACACTTTGATACATTGGGCACGCCACAAAAGCATCGGTAAGGCACTCTGAGGAGTGGCTAGAGCGCCACGGCGCTCTCACCTTTCGCCTGAGGTAGGTTCTCACCCGACACGGCTGTTTCGGGAGGTTCCTATTCCGAATAAGGTGGGAGGAAACGCCAGGGTGTCACCACAATGGGGGTCGCTCTGAGGACAAGTTGGAGGTCGCCGCTTCCTCGTAGCGACGATCGGCGGCAATCTCTCGCAATCGGCTCTGGTCCAGGCCATGGTCCGCAGCAGCCCTCACCTCCTTCTCCGAAGTAGTGACGCAGGCAAAGGAGTGGGCGGAGCGCCTGAGGGAACGGGGAATCTCAGGGCCTGACGTCTCTAGCCGCCGCAGGAGACACTTTGGTCGGGAGACAACTTCGGACTCCCGGCCGCAGCAGTGGGCAGCTGGGAGATGCAATATTTAAATGATGTCAATATGAAGCTGAAAAAGTCATGGTGACCTAGTAAAGTCGTAATGGCCTAATGGTTAAAACACCTGCCTCTCAAGTATGAGTGTCCGGGCTATATTCCAGGTAAGGCAAGTAGGTACCAATGTAACTTTTCTAAATTGAAAAGGTTGAATGAACATAATTTCTATAGTATTAAGGACTATTTAGAACACTAACGTTGACAACATGCACACGCAACGCTTGCACCTGCTTGTGCTAAACAATTTTGCATGCTTTATTTTTAAGCTAAACATGTGTGATCTCATTTTTGTATGTAAGACCTTTTATACCGTGTTTTAAGCAAAATAAATATATTATTATTATTATTATTATTATTATATGAACTTTCTAAGTAGGTACATATATCTTGGACACCAATGACTGATTGAAAGGTGAAGGAAAACATCTTGAGGAAACCTGGACTCTGAGGCCCGTATTCCAGAAGCTCACTCAAAACTCAAGCATTATTTTTAAGCTCGTTCCAAGCCATTTGATTGGTTGAAACTAGTTTTAAGTAATGTTTTAACAGAGATAAATGCTTGAGTTTCCTTCTGGAATACGGACCTAAGTCTGAAATCGCCAACCCGCATTGAGCAAGCGTGGTGAGTGAGTACGCTCATCCTTCTCTGTATGAGACAGTAACAAGAACAATAATCATTTATCACATATAGAAAAACAATTATTGTCAAAGTACAATTAACAGAAGGTCAAATATAATTAAATGTGATGGTACAGTGTCAATAAGCATAAAATACAAGCATAAAACAAAAACATAAAATAAATCATAAAACATATAGTACAAGAAATCGGTAATAAAATAATATTTTTTTTCTTTGCACGGTTGTCAAGTGCATTTAGCTAATGTCACGTGTTGCGATTGTTAGGAACTATTTATTTCTTTCTTTCATCTTTGATTTCGCACCGTTTGTGCATTCAGCCAATGTCACGTAATGAATTTTTATTCATGTCGAAAAAGACGGCTGCGTGAACCGTCTACGAGGGAGGTTTGAGGCAAAGTCATGCATGTTGAGACCACTATGCTGCGATAACCCAATTTTCTTTATGAATTATTTACTGAATGCACTTTATACTACATAAATCACGCACTTTTATTTGGTAAACAATACTATAAATAATTTAAAAGTCCAATGAAAAATGAGCGTGACACTCAGCTTAACTTTCCCGCCAAAACTCCAATAATATTTTTGTAACAGTATGTCAGTTAGGTTTTTTTTTTTATAATTTTAATGATAACATCGGCCATATCTCGGTGGTAGGCCATAACACCGGCCGCCGGCAGAAGTTACCACCCACCAGACAATGCTTTGCCGCCAAGCGATTTGTCGTGTTCCGGCATGATGTCTGGTAAAGCCGTACGGAGGACGGGTCTGAGCAGGTGTGTTGCGATGTGTGCCGGGTACGATGCGCCAAAGGTTGTTGTGTCGGGAGTTTGGTCGTGGAGGATCACCAGATCAATCTTTCTCTAACGCAGCATCGTTGGTCATGTTGAGTTTAACATTGCATCACCTCGCTCAACTGCCGTCTTCCTTCCTATTCACTCAGTTTTTTTTCTTAGTGAATGTAGACTTTTAATAAACTAGCGCGCCTTACTATCAACTATAGCAACATTGCCCACCATTAAAAAAAAAACAAAAAAAAAAACGGTTGCATGCAACCGATAACTATAACAAAATACTTGTCATTTTTATAATTATAAAAAAAAAACACTTGAATTTTTTTGTCTTTGCTTTTCATTCTATATTCGCGCAAATATCAACTTGTACAATATACTATACAATATATTGCTGCATGATTTAAAGAGGAATAAGCATTTCATAAATATTTTTTAATAACCTATAAACTAGTGCTTGACCGCAATCCCGCCTGATGGTAAGCAGTGATGTAATCGTTGACTGGTAAGCACGCTAGTTTATTAAGAGCCTATTCACTCTAGCCTTTTTTTTTTCTTGGCGTGGGAAATCTTCAAATGACTTCTCCTGCTCTGAGCGGAGCGGAAGGGCGTGTCAGACTTTTACTGACTAAAACCCACCCGTGTTTCTTCACTTGCCTGTGCGCGAGGGCCACAGTTTCTTTTTAAACAACCCACAACCCTGACCGCGGAGGCATCGGTCTTCGTGGACCCCGTCAGGATGTGGTGACATCTCTTTGAGGCGCGCGTGAAACACGACGAGCCGGCGACTCGGGCCTGTAGGCCTAGTATGAGTTTTTATTACGAATCTTGATCCTCGATATCGAGCGCGTTTGACTCAGCGATTGGCCCGCTTCAAGGTCGTACGAACTCTCAACCAATGAGAGCGCCAAACGCGCTCGTTACGATCGAACGAGTTTCGTATTGAAAACTCATACTAGGCCTACTGGTCCTTAACCGCGGCGGCGAGCTACCCATTGCACTGCTCACCGTCCGCCGGCCCGCGCCTATGGTGGCCGAGAGTTCGATGTTGTCGCCCGACCAGGATTCACTCTAGCCGTGAAACCGTAGCCCTGGCCGTCGCACAGGCAAGTGAAGAAACTCGAGTGGGTTTTAGTCAGTAAAAGTCTGACACGCCCTTCCGCCCCATCCAGAGCGGGAGAGGTCAATTGATATGATTTCCCATCCACACCAAAAAAAGGTACTTACTCGGTCAAATATGACTCACACTGGTAAGAAGTAGCGCAGTTTTTGTAAATTAAATATATTAAAAATCACACTAATATTAAAAAGAACATTTATAAACTTAAATTACTCAACACCGAACAGATTGAATCGCAGAGAACCATAGACTAATAATATTTTATAGAAGGGACAACTTATGTCCAGCACACTGTCAGCATCATCATCATCAACAACCTTTTTATCGTCCCACTACTGGGCACAGGCCTCCTCTTTTCTCCTCTCAGGATTGAGCGTAATCACCACGCTTGTTCAATGCGGATTAGCGATCACACTTAGGAATAATTCATAATTACTGAATTAATATTGTTGAAAGACAACGCACCGTCCGCGTCGACTGGGGCCTGGTCCTTATCGGGCGGCGAGCTGCCCACTGCTCACAGCCCGCAGGCCCGCGCCTACGGTGGCCGGGAGTTCGATGTTGTCTTCCGACCAGCGTCTCCTGCGCCTGCTAGTGGCGTGAGGGTGATGTGATTCCCGCTGGTCGGTCACGCTCACGCTAATTCGAGCCTTTTCCAAAGTGCATGATCGATATAGAAGTCTATGTCCAGTGTCGCGTCTATACATTCGCTCTATGGCAGAGAATAAAGCCACACAATTTACATAAGTAATATTTAATTACGTAATAGTGAACGAACAAAAATAAACTTATGATTCAAGGCTCGTAACGGGGATAGTAGTATGCATGTAGGGCAATGACTTTACATTTTATGTTCTCAAGGTCAGATTTATTTATTTATTTTATTTTATTGATAACTGAATAGAATAGAATACTTAGGCACTTGGCCAGCTGCCTCCGGTAACGATTGTACATGATTATGTGCACTAATTGTTTATCAATTTATTTGAGGGAATTAAATTAGTAGGTAAATTATTTATGACTTGTGATTATTATTATTTTTTTTTATGATTTTTAATTTTATTGTATTATTTTATTTATTTCTATTTGATTGTTAATTTTTATTTTATTCAAATTTCTCTCTTTGTTAAAGTGTATGGATCTAAGATATCTGAAATAAATGAATTTTAATTTTAATTTTTTTTTATTGCATTATAAACTTTGTTTTAAGTATATTTTTTTAATAATTTTAAGCTGTGTTTATTTTGCTGTAATGCCAATAAATGCATTTTTTTTCTTTATTTCTTTAAATATTCTTTATATTGTACACCATATAAATTACAGAACATAAAGTTACAGCCAACTTTTAGTTGCGATACCATGGTGAAGGAGGAAGAAATAACTACACAAATAACTGAAAATATTTGTTTATTTTATTGATTACTTGAACTTCAAACAATCATCACCATCTTCTCAGTCACATGAAGTCCACTGCTGGACATAAACTTCCCCGAAGTATCTCCAAAAAGAACGATTGGACGCGGCCAGCATCTAGCGGTTCCTTGCGATTTTGGCCAGGTCATCCAACCACCTAGTCGGTGGTTGTCTGACGCTGCATCAAACAGTATGCCAAACTATTCCCAACTAACCACTGGCCAGACACCAGTCTAACGAGAAGCTGCTGATTGCCAATATTGTACATGCAATGACTACCTTTCTGATCTCCTAAACCTGGTTACTGGTTAAGATGATAACCCTAGGTAATGACAGATTGTTGCAATTATAGGCTTTCTCGGTGGTACGCCATAACATCGACTGCCGGCAAAACTTACCACCCACCAGATAAAGTCTTGTTGCCAAGCGATTCGTCGTTCCGGCATGACGTGTAGTACGGAGGACGGGTCTGAGCAGTTGTGTTGCGATATGTACCGGGTACGATGCGCCAAATGTTGTTGTGTCGGGAGTTTGGTCGTGGAGGGTCTCCAGATCGATCTCTCTCTGGCGCAGTATCGTTTGTTTGACTTAACATTGCAATCACCTCGCTCAACTGACGTCTTATTTCCTATTCAGTCAGTTTTTTTCATTGAATATGCTCTTAATAAACTAGCACGCATTACCATCAACGATTGCATCACTGCTTCTGCTGCTTCTGCTACAGCAGGCGGGATTGCAGTCAATCACCAGTATATATTAAAAAAAAATGCGCTTCGCGATTTCCTTCTTACCGTTAATTTCAGTGGCGGATTTACAATTTTTTAAGGTGTAGACAATAAGGTTTTTGACGCCCATTGCCTCTTCAATTCTCATGTTCCGCATTATTTTTACAAATCTACGATTCCTTTAAAATTGCTCGTGAAATAATAATATTTTCTGTGTGAATAGCCCGCCTATTCAATGGTACATGATTGTGGAGGGTCTACAGATCGACCTCTCTCTGGCGCAGTATCGTTTGATTGGTTTAACATTGCATCACTCGCTCAACTGACATCTTTCTTCCTATTCAGTCAGATTTTTTCATTGAATAGGTTCTTAATAAACTAGCACGCATTAGCATCAACGATTGCATCACTGCTTCTGCTGCTTCTGCTGCAGCAGGCGGGATTGCAGTCAAGCACCAGTTTATATTTAAAAAAACAATGCGCTTCTGATTTCCTTCTTACCGTTAATTTCAGTGGCGAATTTACAATTTTTTAAGGTTTAGACAGTAAGGTTTTTGACGCCCATTGCAATTCTCTTCAATTCTCATGTTCCGCATTATTTTTATAAATCTACGATTCCTTTAAAATTGCTCGTGAAATAATAATATTTTCTGTGTGAATAGCCCGCCTATTCAATCGTACATGATTGAATTTCTTTGTTTGTAATGTAATGCTTCCTATATATAATAGGTAGCAAAAAAAAGCATTCCCTAAATTTGCCGCCACGAAAATCTGCCGCCCTATATTATAATACTAGCGACCAGTGTGGCGTCGTAATTAAGCATTAGTTCATAAGAATATATACTGTCTCTTTAAAGACGATTATTCATTAATATACGGAACGTGTAACCAGTAACATCTTGTTTGATTCCTCTAAGTCCCGTCCATACATGGCGACCCTGCCATTTAAGGTTCGGTGTAAAATTCCGGGCTCAGTAGATGGCGTAGTGACACAATGGGACTAAAGATGATAAGACTTAGGTTAGTAGTGAGTTTGGTTCGCACGGCTGCAATGCTGATATTAAATACACTACAGATAACTATGAACGTTGTATAAAAAACATAGCGGCCTGCTGCTGCCGCCCCACCCCGGCCGGTCGGTACAGCCGTAAACGCGACGCCCCGCAATTGGCTTGTATCCTAAAAAATAATTTAATGTCCATCAGATAGATTTATAAAAAATATTGAATACGTATTTTTTATTTTTTCTTTCATTCAAATACTTTGGAAGATATATTGATTTGAAATGTCGCACGACGTCACGTAGTGGTACAAAATATACCACGGCGTGACGTAATTAGCCCCCACTCCGTAACTTTAATACGCTATATCTCAGTAGTTTTTGGTAATTTCGACAAAATAAAAAATATGGGTCTTAATTTTTTTTACTATCTATGAGACGGATTAATTATTTTTTTGATTTTCATACCTTGGATACATCCCTATTATGTATCTCCTTAAGACACCACGAATACTCCTCCTGCTGGTAAATCGGCTACTGGTTTTAGTTTTTAGACTGAATCTACACAACACAGTAATTAGGTAACACACTGTCAGTAGCAATGGCTTTCATGTTGACAGTTCAACAACGTTCATTGCGGTATTCACGTTGTTGAGCAGAATCATTTTTCGAATATAAATGGAGCAATGGACTAGCAATGCCACGACCTCCCGTGAGTGTCGTAAGAGACGACTAAGGGAATTGTCACTAGGGAAGCGGGCAGCAGCGCTTGTTCTGTGAAATATCAAATTACTGTGATCCAACCCGCCTACCAAGCGTGAGGATTATGAACCCGATTTCTAGATCGATTCTGTTGCTTTTTCTGAACAATTTTTTTACTTTCTATTCGGTGGAGAGGCGTGCGAAGCAAGCAAAACGGTCTCCAAAGCCTAGAGCACAGGTGTAGAGTAGCCAGCCTCTCGGTGTTTTATTGGTGTGGATTTATTTTGATGAGTGTGAGAGTTTTGATCTCCGTTCCACCATCGGACGACCCGTCGCACGGCGAGTTTCCACCCTTACGTCAATAACACCACTACGATTCGGACGAAGCGTTTCGCCTCCTCTTTCAATCTGCTAGCGGCGGTGTTTTCGTCGGACTACAATTTGAGTGTCTTCATGGCTAGAGTGAATAGCCTCTTAACGAACTAGTGCGCTTTACCATCAGGCCGGATTGCGGTCAAGCGCTAGTTTATAATTTATTAAAAAAAAAAAAAAACAAACTATATTCAGGGTTCGTATAAACAAATGTATGTATTATATAGGTTTAGGCCATCAGGTGGTTGACCGCTGCGCAGTTATTAACGATTAATATCACTGCACTTTAACTCAGCCTTGCACTAAGATCATATGGTCTTAAATAGCTACCATCAAGGACTTGGACTTTCTAAATCTAGCTTAGACGAACTCACATATCACAGTGTTTTATATTACTTTGTAGCGGTACCTACAAACGCCACGAAATGAACAACGCGTCATACTGACGTCACAAGAATTCTACATCTCGCAATCAGAGTTTACCGTGCAATTAGCATACATACAACTTGCCAATTTCAACCATCGGGCAAGTGGCCCACCAGACATAACACCCGTCTGGTCGGAGGATCCTCCCTTTTCTATGGAGGATGAGTGAGCTTTACTCCCTGTTCCTCATGCCTCCACAACTTTAATATAACCATTTATGTTGGACACATGGGCGTACCCAGGGGGCAGGTGGGACCCCCTGGAAATCTTGCGGAACATGTATGAACTCCCCTAATATTACTAATCAAAGTATATAATAAATAAAATAAATAAGAAGCCTTTTATTTCTTGCATAAAAATATTAGATTACAATTTACATTTTTATAAAATATTTGACTTTTTGATATAAGAATTTCATTTGCGAATTAAATTTCAGTTTAAATTTAGTAATTTAATTAATTAATTTTTAATTTAATTGAACATGCAGGCATGCAAGAACCCCTCTTTAAATGAGGGTGAAGGCCTCCTCCAGACTTTTCCATTTGTCCCTATCTTTGGCTATTGTCATCCAGTTTTTTCCAACAATTTTTATTATGTCATTTTCCCAACGAGTTACCGGTCTTCCTCTTTTTCTTATACCGGCAGGGCCGCGCCATGACGTCAGTCGAGAAGTCCATCGGTCCTCGGTCATCCTGGCCGAGTGTCCTGCCCAACGCCACTTTAACTTCTGCGAGAAATTTAGTGCATCTGTAACTTTGGTCTTTTTCCGTATAATATTGTGTGGGATTTTTTGTATAAAGTATATACGGGGACTTATACACGATCATTTGCGTCTGTTTGCCCTGCATACTACACCACAAATAACTAATGTTTCATTTAGATGTGCTTCTGTAGTCTGTAAATCGAAATAGATGGAGGTGATTCGACCCTAAAAATCTGATTTGATCCCCAAGGCCTGACTTGCACCTCTAGTCTTAGTAGTACCTGTGTACAGTGTACCTCAGTAGTCTGTGGTAGTACGGTTGTTTTGTGCGGCCCCGAACTACTGTGGTTACGTCATAACCGAGAGCACCTGAGGCTTTTTTGGTATCATTCTTTCTTTCTTTTCTTTATACTGACAAATCCCACAGATTGAGCTAGCCCCAAAGTAAGTTCGAGACATGTGTTATGGGATACTAACTCAACGATACTATATTTTATAATAGATACATATATAGATAAACACCCAAGACCCAGGCCAATCAGGAAAAGATCGTTTTCTATCATGACCTGGCCGGGGATCGAACCCGGGGCCTCCACGTCGCAGGCAAGCGTGTTGACCGGGAGACCGACTAAATCAATTACTAATCATTAGTTAGGACAAAAAAACCGTACTACTGAGGCTAGAGGGACTTGCCTTGCTTTGCTTGATAATGTGCTACGCAATTACCCGTAAGCAAAGAATAGCCAGCTTTACGGTATTCTATTGGATACATTTTGGAGAGTGTGCGAATAGGGATGTTTCATGGGGAAAAAAAAATATTCTATTTAGTCCGTCATTCAGATTATAGAAAAATATTGGATACGTATATTTTGTTTTATCAAATCAATAAAAATTGTCAAATATAAAAGGCATCAAAGATTAGGAGTGCTGGTTGCTAAAAAGTGTAGCGTGCAGTGACGTCACACGAGTTTTCAACGCGCTGTGTCTTCATTGTTTATTTATATGACAAAAGAAAAAATACGTGTCTAGTATTTTTTGGAAATCTGACTGACGGACTAATTAGTTTTTTTTTTTAGTCAAATACCCTATTGTAATATTCATTTTCAATACAAAATATACGCCCGACCACGTGGTGTCGTTGTGGTGTGGTTGTGGTACGTGTGAATTGACACTTAGTGTCCAAGGGCCCCCGCAACGCAGCGCCATTGCAGGCGAGCTGCATGTTGACCATATTTTTATAGGGACAACCATGTAACATATCAAGCTCATAACTTTGTGATTTTTTTTTTACTTAATTATTATAAACTAGCACTTGACCGCAATCCCGCCTGATGGTAAGCAGGGATGCGATCGTTGATGGTAAAACGCGCTAGTTTATTAAGAGCCTATTCACTCAGAAAAACTGAGCGAATAGGAAGGAAGACGGCAGTTGAGCGAGGTGATGCAATGTTAAACCCAACAACTCGACCAACAATGCTGCGCTAAAGGGAGATTGATCTGAAGACCCTCCACGACCAAACTCCCAACACAACAACATTAGGCGCATCGTACCCGGCACACATCGCAACACAACTGCTCAGACCCCTCCTCCGATATCTTTTTGAAATTGTTTCGGGTTTCGGATACACAAAAAATAATTGTTGTATAGTGTATAATCTAAACATGTCATTTTATTAAAATATCAGTCAACATTTCATAATTTAAATCGTTATGTCTATTCTATTCTATTTTTATTTATGGCAACTGGAGCCGATGTCGACTATTCTATCAATGTCAAAAGTGGATTGAAGAAGCAAGAGTGTACAATATTCAAAAATTCCCAAAGTCAACATCCCTCTCCCAACTAATTTTCATACCCTACTTTCCCACTTCTCCCCTAAATTAATAAATCTTTTGGCCAGATTCTTAAAAGAGAACGAGTTAAAATTTTAATTGGTGCGTAGATAGTGTGTAAATAGTCTGGATATAGTATAAACTAGTTTAATTGTTGTCTAATATGTCCCTGTAAATTAGATTTTTTGTTTTACTAACTTATGTGTTAGTCCATGCAGCTACACTAACACCTACCAGGAAGGGAAAAGTTCGACGGCCTGCCTTTATTTTTTTATTAATTTATAAACCAGCGCTTGACTGCAATCCCGCCTGATTGATGGTAAGCAGTGACGCAATCGTTGATGGTAAAGCGCACTAGTTTATTAAGAGCCTATTCACTCTAGCCTTGAAGACACTCCAAATGTAGTCCGACGGAAATACCGCCGCTGGCAAATTGTTCCAGTCTCTCGATGTACGCGGTATAAAGGAGGAGGCGAAACGCTTCGTCCGGATCGTAGAGGTGTTAACAATATAAGGGTAGAAACTCGCCGTACGACGGGTCGTCCGATGGTGGAACGGAGATGGGGGAATTAAATCATGCGATTCCCTCGCACACTCCCCAAAATGTATCCTATAGAACACCGATAGGCTGGCTACACTACGCCTGTGCTCTAGGCTTTGGAGACCAACTCGATAGTATAAACCAAATAGTCGAAACCGGCTCAATTGCCAAAGACGAGAAAAAAAGAGTGTATATAAACAATAATAATAAAAAAAACAAAAACTTACGATGTTACATTGGACCTTTTTATAATATCTTGTGCGGTTAGTTAAGGAATGAAAAAAAAAGATATTTTTTTTTTTAATCATTATGAACTAGTGTTTGACTGCAATTCCGCCAGATGTTAAGCAGTAATGCAATCGTTGATGGTAATTCGCGCTAATTAATTAAGCCTATTCACTTAAACAAACTTAGTGAATAAGAAGGAATACGGCAGTTGAGCGAGGTGATACAATGTTAAACCCAACAACACGACCAACGATGCTGCGCCAGAGGGAGACTGATCTGCAGACCCTCCACGACCAAACTCCCGACACAATAACATTTGGTGCATCGTACGCGGCACACATCGCAACACAATTGCTCAGACCCGTCCTCCGTACGGCTTCACCAGACATCATGCCGGAACACGATTTTGTCTGATGGGTGGTAAATACATACTGTTACGGGCTAGGGGTATTAAAACGCCAGTTAAAGGTTGCGAAGTTTATTGGCAACGAAGGTACAGTCGATCGTAGGCAATGACAAGTAGAACGTAGCTGATGTCGCACCAAAGTCTTCACTTACGTCCACGAAGTCCGCGTCGTATACACACAATAACAATACAGATGTTACTTCCCGTAGTTCTCAAAGTTCTCGTTGGGTTGTCGCTGTAGATCCTCTTAAGTATCGCTTCTTAACTGTCGCTTGTTTCGTATCGCTAGTGAAATGCAGACTGACTGCACGCTGACGTCACGGCGCTTTATATAGGTCAGTTGATCGAACATTACAGATCCGTCTAGACGTAATAATAATAGCGCATAATTTCGAGTACGTTCAGCAGGTACCTACGGTACCCGGGGACGAGTTTCAGGAAATTTCGATGTTGACACTTTGTTGACAATATTGATGTACCATTCGATAGGCCATCCTAGGTCTAGCAACGCGTTTTTATATTGTAACTCTACAATGCCTAGGTCTCGAGTTACCGGGCTTAAAAATTACGTGCTGCATGTCACGCAATATTGAACCTTATGCCGTCTACATAAGGTGCGTTCGTAACAATATCATATTATAATTGTTAGAACGAAAAATACACATACATACTATATCCAAATGTAAAATAAAACCGTTACGTCGTTTTAATGGCTCGCCGCTGTCATAATTATTGGCCATAAAACTTTTGTGCTTCATTTATTATTTATTGCTGATGGCACGTGTCTGTTACGATTTAGGTTTAGGAAGTAAAGTTATGACATTTTGGCTGAGGTAATATTTAAGGTCATCAACAAAAGGTCGGCTATTTATGGCTACAGAATTATGGAAAATAAATTCATTGTTGTTGTGTTTCCTTGTGTTCATTACTGTACACAGTATTGTATAAAGCCACTAGCGGCCGCCAGCGATTTCGTTCGCGTGGAGCAATAAGACAAAATATAAAACATGCATTTTTTTTAATGCTTCTACGCTCCTATTGGTCGCAGGGTGATGTTGTATAGCCGAAAGCCTTCCTGGATGAATGGGCTATCCAACCCAAAAATAATTTTTCAAATCGGACCAGGAGTTCCTGAGATTAGCACGTTCAAACAAACAAACAAACTCTTCAGCTTTACATATTTATATAGATGTGTGTTCCAAATGAACGAATGAATCCTTTTCTCGGTGGTAGTTGTCGTGTCGGGAGTTTGGTCGCGGAGGGTAGCGGGATCCGAAGCACGGTTTTCCGCTGGCCGACCGCAGGTAGTTGGGGGCCCAAGTAGTGTGCCAGCCACATATGAAAGGCTGCCCCGCCAACTGCGAAAAATCCCAGGGTGGCCCCATCGTGCCGGTTGGCGACCGGATGAGAGGACCCGATGGCGATCCCTGGGGGGGTTCGGGCGTCCCCGCGGTCTCCAGATCAATCTCCCTCTGGCCCGGCATCGTTGGTCGCATTGTTGGGATTAACATTGCATCACCTCACTCAACTGCCGTCTTCCTTCCTATTCACTCCTTTTTTTTTTTTCAAATGAAAAAGTCAAATAAGAAAAGTAGGTGTGTACAGCGGGCGCACGTCCTCTCTTTCAAAGTGCACCTCTCTAATATTCGAGGTCTGCACTCCAATCTCATTGCAGTACATCACCACCTTGAGACTGAGAAGCCCCATCTACTTTTCTTGACGGAGACCCAGATCAGATGTCCGTCTGATGCGGCATACCTCAACTACCCGGGATACGCATTGGAGCACCATTTCCTGCAGCGTGCCGGGGTCTGTGTGTATGTCCGCAATGACATTTGTTGCCGGCGCCTCCGTCACCTCGAAGACCCTCATTTCTCGTCCCTATGGCTGTTGGTTGACACTGGTGTGGACAAAATTGTTTACACTTGTGTCTACCGATCGCACAGCGGTGATCAGGAGACAACTCGTTTATTTGACCACCTCAGTGAGGCTGCTGACAATGCACTGCAGCGGCACCCTGACGCACAATTCGTCGCTCTGGGGGACTTCAATGCCTGCCATCAGGACTGGCTTTTCCCGTACCAGAGGACCGACCACGCTGGGAGAGAAGCGCGAAACTTCGCGCTTTCAATGGGCCTTTCCCAGCTGGTAAAGCAAGCGACTAGGGTGCCTGATGTAGTTGGTCATACAGCCAATTGTCTGGACCTTCTGCTGACCACTGATCCGGACAGGTGTGTTGTAACAGTTTCCTCACCGTTGGGAACTTCAGACCACTGTCTGGTGAAGTCTGTGTCGACCTTCTCCCCACCAGATCACGACTCTCGTGGTGAACGGCGAATGTGGCGATACAGGTCAGCAGACTGGGATGAGATGCGCCATTTCTTTGCGTCTTATCCTTGGCAGCAGGTCTGCTTCTCTTCTAGCAATCCGTCGAGCTGTGCGGATGCTATAACCGATGTGGTGCGTCAGGCTATGGAATATTTTATTCCCTATAATGACGTGCCCGTCGGTGGCTCGGCTCGCCCATGGTTCAATGCCGATTGTGCCCAAGCCGAACAGCGTAAGCACACGGCATTTCTCACCTGGGTTGACGCTCGTGACCGCGGAGCTCCGGATCTAAGCTCAAAGAAGAGAGCCTTTAACCGTGCTGCCAAGTCCTACAAAAAGGCACTAAAGAAGGCTCGCTTCGACCGTATTACCCATATTGGCAACAAGTTATCTGCGCAGCCTTCCGGTAGCAGATCTTTTTGGTCCCTTGCCAAATCGGTCGAGGCGAACTTCTGTCGGCCCTCACTGCCTCCGCTGGTTAGGCCTGATGGAACACTGGCTCATACGGCGAGAGAGAAAGCAGGTCTCTTTGCATCTCTCTTTGCCCATAATTCGCGTCTTGATACTGGCAGTGCTACTCCACCTATTTTACCCCATTGCGGTACTTCAATGCCTGAGGTTCGCATTCGGAACAAGGAGGTTCTGAGAGCATTGTGTCGTCTGGACGTGAATAAGGCTAGTGGTCCGGATGGTATACCAGCGATTGTTCTAAAAGCATGTGCGCCCGAGTTGTCTCCTGTATTGACACGCTTGTACCGCCTCTCATTTGGGACTGGTATAGTGCCCAAGTCCTGGAAGCTTGCCAACGTGCAGCCCGTGCCCAAAAAGGGTAGTCGTGCCGATCTTACCAACTATCGGCCGATTTCGATCACCTCCATACTTTGCAAAATTATGGAGCGTGTATTGAACTCGCGCCTCTTGGCATACCTGGAAGGTAACGATCTCCTCAGTGACCGACAGTACGGGTTTCGCTGCAATCGGTCAACTGGGGACCTACTAGTGTATGCCACTCACTTGTGGGGCGAGGCCCTCGAGAGAAATGGGGAAGCGATTGCTGTCTCCCTTGATGTCTCGAAGGCCTTCGACCGGGTATGGCACGCTGGCCTTTTGAGTAAGCTTCCAGCGTACGGCATTTCCCCTAGCCTGACTGGCTGGGTAAAAGACTTCCTGACTGAACGGTCCCTCCGAGTTGTTGTCGACGGATGCTCATCTGAGCCCATGTCGACTAATGCCGGTGTTCCTCAGGGGTCTGTTCTCTCTGCAACTCTGTTTCTGCTGCATATTAACGATCTGCTGATGCCCGGTATCTATGGGTATGCAGATGACAGCACAGTTGTGGAGAGATACCTGCCGGATGCTCGGGCTAGTAGGGAATCAATCCGGTCCGAAAGAGAGGCCATGGTAGAGCGAACGAGTGTTGCACTTCAGGCAGTCTCCGAATGGGGCAATGCCAACCTTGTAGCATTCAATGCCGCCAAAACGCAGGCGTGTCTCTTCACCGCCAAAAGGAGCCCGTTCACCTTGGCTCCTACTTTTCGGAATGTATCCTTGGAGTGTACCGACCGCCTTCAGCTTTTGGGTGTTGAGATTTCCTCGAACCTAAACTTTGGGCGGTTCATTGAGTCCAAGGCCAAGGTGGCTGCCAGAAAACTTGGTGTAATCGCAAAGGTCCGGCAGTACTTCACACCAGGGCAGCTTCTAATGTTGTACAAAGCACAGGTCCGTTCGTGTGTGGAGTACTGCAGCCACATTTGGGCTGGTGCTGCTAAGTGTCACCTGGCCACTTTGGATTCAGTGGAGAGGCGTGCGAAGAGGCTGATTGGTGACCCTGATTTAACTCGAGTTGGTCTCCAAAGCCTAGAGCACAGGCGTAGAGTAGCCAGCCTTTCGGTGTTCTATAGGATACATTCTGGGGAGTGTGCGAGGGAATTGCACGATTTAATTCCCCCATCTCCGTTCCACCATCGGACGACCCGTCGTACGGCGAGTTTCCACCCTTATGTTGTTAACACCTCAACGATCCGGACGAAGCGTTTCGCCTCGTCCTTTATACCGCGTACATCGAGGGACTGGAACAATCTGCCGGCGGCGGTGTTTCCGTCGGACTACAATTTGAGTGTCTTCAAGGCTAGAGTGAATAGGCTCTTAATAAACTAGTGCGCTTTACCATCAACGATTGCGTCACTGCTTACCATCAGGCGGGATTGCGGTCAAGCGCTGGTTTATATTTTAATAAAAAAAAAAAAAAAAAAAAAAAACGAGTGTGCTTATGACCACACGACTGAAGTGAAACTTCTTTTGCACCATCTGTATGTATATATATATATATATATATGTGTGTACAATATATACATGTATACACATATACATATATTAATTTTCTATAAATATTTAAATTTATTTCATGCTTTCATTTATAAATTAATATTTTTACATAGACCTCCAATTTAAAAAAAAAAAAAAAAGTGGATTCCCTCGGGGCCAAAAGGTCGGGCTCTTCCTCCGGAATCAGGGGACCCCAAACTCGGGTAGTCCACGACCTCTGCTTCCCGAGATAATCCACGGGGGGGTGAGGTAACTAAAGGGGGTCGGGGAGGGGGATAGGTTTCGTGGGGTTGCGGGGGGAGGGGGAGGGGGAGCGGAGGGGAGTGGATTCCCTCAGGGCCAAAAGGTCGGGCTCCTCCTCCTGATTCAGGGGACCCCAAACTCGGGTAGTCCACGACCTCTGGTTCCCGAGATAATCCACGGGGGGGTGAGGTAACTAAAGGGGGGGGGGGGTAGATTTCGTGGGGTTGCGGGGGGTAGGGGGGAGGGGGAAAGGGGGAAGTGGATTCCCTCGGGGCCAAAAGGTCGGGCTCCTCCTGATTCAGGGGACCCCAAACTCGGGTAGTCCACGACCTCTGGTTCCCGAGATAATCCACGGGGGGGGTGAGGTAATCAATGAGGGGGGTCGGGGGGTGTTCGCAGCGTCATGTTCTCGAAGAAATTCATAGTTCTTAATCAATCAAGGTACTTAGCTTAATAATTGAGCTTATGAGGCTCGAAAGCAATTTGTACTTTGTGTCCAATTATCGTATTGTGACGATATCTTAAAGCTTCTATACTTTCAATTATATCAGAAATGTTCAGCAAAAATATATAAAACAATATAAAGGCCAGAACAGAACGAAATTTATAAATTTATTTGTGCACTTAGGTAATCAATTGTTAACAAATCTTAAAAAGATCCAAAAAATATATATTGCCTTCGGCGAGATGCGAACTCACAACTTCATACTCGACTCAATTGTTAACAAATCTTAAAAAGATCCAAAAAATATATATTGACTTCGGCGAGATGCGAACTCACAACTTCATACTCGACAGGTCATGCAATATTTACATGAGCCAACTCCTTGTTTGTATTACAGACGAAATAGGACTATACTCTGCTTCCGTTCGCCTTCATCATTTTTTTTCCTATCATTTTTCGTAACGCTTTCGCTAGTTTACTCCCCAAGTCAAGCGTGCCTAAAGAAGTTTCACTTCAAAAGAACGGCTGTGCTGCTGGGAGTCTGTTCATATTTTTAAATTAGTGCTTGACCGCAATCCCACCTGATGGTAAGCAGTGATGCAATCGTTGATGGTAAAACGCGCTTGTTTATTAAGAACCTATTCACTCAAAAAACTGAGTGATTAGGAAGGAAGACGGCAGTTGAGCGAGGTGATGCAATGTTAAACCCAACAACACGACCAACAATGCTGCGCCAGAGGGAGATTGATCTGGAGAGCCTAAAACTGTATTTGATTTTAACTAATACCTATTTTATTTGAGGTAAACAGCTCGTAAGTGTTAGCACTGCGCTCGGTCAATGACAGCTCTGCAGTAACATACTTTTTGAGCGAGTCGACACCAACCAAACTTGTTTGCTTAGCATTGACCCACCATAGCTAAACTATACTTAAAAGTTAGATAATCTATTCTAAAGACACTTGAGTAATTTTATAATAAAGTGGTTATATGCACGAACTCGGGTCAGTTGTTGCCGATTGACGGATTGAATGAATAATTTGAATATGTTTTTCTTGACCGAATTTCGGTCATGGTAGCTTAGGTGTTAACGTAAAAATGTAAGTGTCAACGTAAGTTAACACTTTATAGGATACTTTTACGCTCGTAGAACCGATGGCCGATGGGGCAGTAAGGTTCTGTAGGCCTAGTATGAGTTTTCAATACGAAACTCGTTCGATCGTATCGAGCGCGTTTGGCGCTCTCATTGGTTGAGAGTTCTTACGACCTTGAAGCGGGCCAATCGCTGAGTCAAACGCGCTCGATACGATCGAACGAGTTTCGTATTGAAAACTCATACTAGGCCTACTGGAATGGCGGCCACGTACTGAAGTACGGCCACGTACGTGAAGGTCGCGGGAAGCCGATGGATGCGGGCAGCACAGGACCGGTCAGCGTGGAAAACCTTGGAGGAGGCCTTTGTCCAGCAGTGGACATACACAGGCTGAAGAAGGAAGTATACTTTTTGTCCCAAAAAATCCACTTGTTCGTAACTTCTTCGTCTCAAGCTACAAGGTCCACCGACAAAGGTCTCCCCCTAAGGGTTAAATGACTGGTCTTGTGCTGCCCGCATCCAACGGCTTCCTGCGACCTTTACCAGCAGGGTAATAGGGTATTTGACTAAAAAAAACGAATTAGTCCGTCAGTCAGATTTCCAAAAATACTAGACACGTATTTTTTATTTTTTCATATGAACAAAAAATAAAGACGGCACAGCAAGTTGAAAACTCGTGTGACCACACTGCACGCTACACTTTTTAGCGCGCAGTGACGTCACCAGCCACCACTTCTGATCTTTGATGCCTTTTATATTTGTCAATTTTTATTGATTTGATTAAAAAAATATACGTATCCAATATTTTTCTATAATCTGAATGACGGACTAAATAGAATCAATTTTTTTTGTCCACGAAACATCCCTATTGCGTAATACACTTTCAGGAGCAATGGGTTTCATTTGACAGTTCAACAACATTCATTGCTTCCTTTGTTGAGCAGACACATTTCAAGAAATGGTGCAATGCAATAGCAATAAGATTCAAAATGATTGCAACAGATAGTAATAGTGTGTTACGTAATTAGGGTACTATTCATCGGTCCATCTTGTTGGGGGCTTCCAGTACGTGGCCGCCACTCCAGACCCTAATGCCCCATCGGCCATCGGTTCTACGAGCAATGTTCCCTGCCCTCTGCCACGTAATTTTAGCGACTCGAAGAACTATGTCAGTGACTTTGGTTCTTCTGCAGATCACCTCATTTCGATTGCACCGCGCATAGAAACTCCGAGCATAGCTCTCTCTATCGCCCTTTGTGTGACTTCGCGTCTTCGCGAGGCCTATGGCCTGCAGAACAATAATAACAGACTGAAATTACTATCCAACCCCTAAAACATATTCGACCAAAGTCTGGAGCATGGAGCAAATATATCAAATCAAATCAAATCAAAGCATTTATTTCAAATAAACCAGTTACAGGCACTTTTGAATTGTCAGAAGTTCGGTCAGTCAGTAAGGTGAAGCTAGTCGCCCATTCCAAAAAGTAGGTACCTATGGAGAAGAACGGGCAAGAAACTCCATGGACACTCTTTTAAAATATCAAGCTATTGATACAAATATTTGATTACATCATTCATTTTGAAATCAATCGTGTGAGAACGATGCAGAAATATATTGTACGCTGAGAGCGTCCATTATGGAAAAAAAAACAACAATTCAGAAATTAAAATACGCCGTAGCAGCTAAGAGATGACCAGTCCCCTCTGACGGCGTCCGTTCACGAACATGACGTATGGATCAGCATCATTCAGCTCAACCATATTGAAGGGAACCTAATGACCCAACACACACGCCACCACCAGCGAGACATTTGAGTGAGCATGACATACTCTCAACAGCCATAGCACTATCAAGTCAATAAACGACTAACCCAACAAATAGATGCTTTACAGCAAATAGATCGTGCTCACACGTGTTCCATGCAATTATACAATACTAAGAAATTGAATCTACACAATGCAAAGACAGTTTTGTCTTGTATAGAGAGGAGGTGTTGTAATTAGATTTCTCTAAGAAACAACGTGTGACAATTTGCGGGATGAGAGGTATAAAAAGTGGGCGGGATCTTGTTAGATCCCGCCCCCTTTTTGTTTTTCATCTTTCATCATCTTTTTTCATCTTCGTATTCATCAAAAGCAAAACTATATTTGCTCCATAGTTCGGAGCCAGAGTAGGTACATGGCAGGCCGTCAACTCCTTTTCCGAAGCAGTAATGTTGGCAAAGAAGGAGGCGAAGCCGGTGAGGGAGAGTGAATCTCAGTGCCCTCACGCATCTAGCCGCCGCAGGAGATGCTCTGGTTGGGAGACAACATCGAACTCCTGACTGCCGCAGGCGCCGGCTTGCGGGCAGCGAGCAATGGGCAGCTCGCCGCCCGGTAAGGACCACGTCGACGGCGAGTTTTGTTCCACGAGCGCCTCAAAGAGATGTCAGTACATCGTAACGGTGATCACGAAGACCGATGCCTGTTCGAAAGAGATACCGTGGCCCTAGCACAGGCAAGTGAAGGCACACATGTGGGTTTTAGTCAGTAAAAGTCTGACACGCCCTTCCGCTCAGCCCAGAGCGGGAGAGGTCATTCTTATTTCTCATCCTGAAAAAAGATCAAATACATATTGTTATAATTGTCTCACTTCACACAATAGGGATGTACCCGAGGTATGAAATACAAAAAAATAATTACATAATAAATAATTACATATAAAAAAATAATTACATGGCCGCCGGCTGAAGATACCACCCACCAGACAAAGCCTTGCCGCCAAGCGATTTGTCGTGTTCCGGCATGATGTCTGGTGAAGCCGTACGGAGGACGGGTCTGAGCAGTTGTGTTGCAATGTGTGCCAGGTACGATGCGCCTAATGTTGTTGTGTTGGGAGTTTGGTCGTGAAGAGTCTTCAGATCAATCTCCCTTTGGCGCAGCATCGTTGGTCGTGTTGTTGGGTTTAACATTGCATCACCTCGCTCAACTGCCGTCATCCTTCCTATTCGCTCAGTTTTTCTGAGTGAATAGGCTCTTAATAAACTAGCGTGCTTTACCATCAACGATCGCAACACTGCTTACCATCAGGCGGGATTGCGTTCAAGCGCTGGTTTATAATTATTAAAAAAAAAATAGATAATAAAAAAAAATGAAGACCCGTATATTTTATTTTGTCGAAATTACCAAAAACTACTGAGATATAGCGTATTTAAGTTACGGAGTGGGGGCTAATTACGTCACGCCGTGGTATATTTTGTACCACGGCGTGACGTCATGCGACATTTCAATTCAATATATCTTCCCAAATATTTGAATGAAAGAAAAAATAAAAAATACGTGTTCAATATTTTTTATAAATTTATCTGATGGATATAAAAATATTTTTTTGGATACAACCCAATTATAACTAGTAGAGATTACATAAGAACTTAAAGTAAATTGTTTAAATTGTTATTCCTAACATCAATACAATTTATGGCGTATTGTTGTGTGACCCGTCAATGATAACAGAGGTTACTGATAAGGTATAACAGTGCGGTCCAAAGTGACAAATAGATTGTTAGAAAGTAACTTATCAAGGACGCGGAAACTTAAGTTAGGTATATTTACATCTCCGTGTGCGGTTTCCATCTCAGGTGGGGGATAGGGGAACGGCCCCCAGATATGGGAGTTACCGGTTTACCGGCGCGGACCAAAAACAGATGTGGGGACCGCTTCGGCGGTCATATGTGCGGCGGGTGCAGGTGGCCAACGTGACCCGAACCCCGGGTCACCGCCGGGGCTAAGAGGAAGGACACCTCGCTAAAAAACCCTTGGCTGCTGCGTCTTCTCGCGGGCAAAAGGCGGGCTCACAGTGGTCCCCCCATACGGAGGGCCGTATGGGGGGACCACTGTGAGCCCGCCTTTCAGGCGGGAATCGCCGGCGGGGGATTGGTAGCCCAGGCTCTGCTATTTCCCAAGACCCCGCCACTCAGGCGATGTCGATGTGGTTTTTTTAATAAAATATAAACCAGCGCTTGACCGCAATCCCGCCTGATAATAAGCAGTGACGCAATCGTTGATGGTAAACCGCACTAGTTTATTAAGAGCCTATTCACTCTAGCCTTGAAGACACTCAAATTGTAGTCCGACGGAAACACCGCCGCCGGCAGATTGTTCCAGTCCCTCGATGTACGCGGTATAAAGGACGAGGCGAAACGCTTCGTCCGGATCGTAGAGGTGTTAACAACATAAGGGTGGAAACTCGCCGTACGACGGGTCGTCCGATGGTGGAACGGAGATGGGGGAATTAAACCGTGCAATTCCCTCGCACACTCCCCAAAATGTATCCTATAGAACACCGAAAGGCTGGCTACTCTACGCCTATGCTCTAGGCTTTGGAGACCATCTCGAGTTAAATCAAGGTCACCAATCAGCCTCTTCGCACGCCTCTCCACTGAATCCAAAGTGGCCAGGTGACACTTAGCAGCAACAGCCCACATGTGGCTGTGGGTATTCCCGGCTACGGCTGGACGAGTCCCACACACGCCCTACGGGTATGGTGCGTAAAGGCATTTCCACAGCGCCAAAAAAAAGGTATTTTTACATATGACTACATAGTGTAAAACAAAGTCGCTTTCTCTGTCCCTATATCCCTCTGTATGAGTCTATAAAACTACGCAACGGATTTTGATGCCTTTCTATATTAGATAGAGTGATTGAGAGTAGGTTTACCTATAATTATGTATAATAACATCCATCACATAGTCAAGAAAAACTGTTATTTTTGAAGTTTCTAATGTGTTGTCGTAAATACACACATCAAAAGTGTCTAGGGATCAAGCATTTTTATGCGGATTTCTTGAGATTGAGATGTGGCTTTGTAACAAATTTATGATTTTATAAATTTATATGGATCCTTTTTGGTGCATTTCATAATTTGAATCAGGAACTGTGAATCAAATTCGAGTAAAAGATGAAAATCAGCTGTCAATATTTTCCCTATAAAAACATACAACGCATTGAAGAGATTATTAGTGCTACTGTTTCCCTACTACTGATTAAAACCAACGTTATTATGGAGCAGCGACGTCATTTAAGCAGGGAAGAAATGCTCAGAGCCGTGGGAATGATAGAAGCTGGTTCCCAGCAACGTACTGTGGCTTTAGCTCTGAATACAAGTCAGAGTGTTATCAGTCGACTTTGGACACGTTACCGAAGCACTGGTACCGTGGCTGAGCGCCATGGAGGACGGTATCGCTGCACCACACGGAGACAAGACCGATACATTCAAATCTTAACTCGAAGAGCTCCAACAATAACCGCCATAATGTTAGCCGTGAGGCTTCATCACTCTTCAGGGAACTCCATAAACTCTTCACCAAACAGTCAGAAACCGCTTGCATGAAGTGAACCTTCATTCCCGAAGACCGCTACGGGTACCACCTATAGCAATGCACAATCGTAGGATTCGATATCAATGGGCTCTTGAACACAGAAATTGGACAGAAGAACAATGGCGTTTCGTGTGCTTTTCTGATGAGTCTCGTTTTGGTATGAGACCGGATACAAGACGTATACGACACTGGAGAACCCCTGGACGCCAACAGCGATTAAAATCCTGCCAGGAAGTCCATCCTTATAGTGGTGGAACCATCATGGTATGGGCGGGTATTTGGATCGGCGGAAGAACTGAGTTGATTTGGATCAGAGGCAACCTCAACGCTCAAATTTATGCTGAGACGATTGTATCAGACGTCATCGTTCCTCTACAAGTGCAAATCGGTCCCTTATTTCAGTTAATGCATGATAATGCACGACCGCACACCGCAAGAGTTGTAAGACAGACTCTCGCCGCAGCTAACATCACTGTCCTGCCCTGGCCTGCTCAGTCGCCAGACTTGAACCCGATTGAGCATGCATGGGATATGCTACAGAGAAGAGCTCTGCCGAATATGGAGGGTATCCAGTCGCAAGAAGACCTTTTTTTCTTGTTGCAACGAACATGGGCGGCCATTCCACAGCGTGATTTGGATGAACTCATTTTGAGTATGCCAAACCGATGTTCTTGTGTTGTTAGTGTTCGCGGTAGAAACACGGATTATTAATTGTTTAAGTTACCCAATAAAATTTTAGAGAAAACTGTTATTTCAGTCTTTTTTTCGAACTTTTGTGTTAGTGGTTCAAATGTCAAATATCCCTTTATTAGGAAAATGGCAAATTTCTTTATTAATGCAAAGGTGACTTGGTTTATCGTTACTGTGACAAACGAAAACACTTTATTTGATGAATCCTTAAAGAAAATTTTAATTAATATCAATCAGGAGAAAAGTTATTGCAAAAATATATGTTGATCCCTAGACACTTTTGATGTGTGTATTTAATCATGTTCGTAAACATGAATCATGGTAAAAAATATAATAGTAGTTTATGAAACTGTCACATAATGAGGGATATTATGCACGAGTGTGAGTTTAAAAAACGAGCGAAGCGAGTTTTTTAATAGTATCACACGAGTGTGTAATACCTAATTACGTACAGTTTCATACACTACTTTATCTAATCTCATACAGTTTAAGAAACAATAATAATCATGTGTCCAGCGAAACACAACAACGACTCGCAATGCAAAGAAACGTATTTGGCGCCAAAATTCTGCAACCTGCATCAAAGCGCACGCAGCCACTGATAAAAAATGAAATAGTACTTACTATCTATGGTTTGTAATCTTTACGATAATGAAAAAAAAAATTATTATAACATTATTTTGTTAGAGAAATAATGTTACAATTTAATTTTTTAATTTCCTTTCGATATACTGTGGGTAAAGTACGTCAATATAAACTCCTTTTTAGTTTTATATTTTTTATGTTGGAAATATGTAATGGATTCGGGTAGCTAGAACTTATTTTTTTGTCGTCTGTACATTACCACTTTAAGAGCAGTAGTTGGCTAGTGTAGTCAGCCACAACTTACGTGTAGTTCACAAGTTCGAACTTAGGTAGATTATTTGATTTCATCACCAATGTGGTGATGATGATTAAATTCATCACCAATGCGATGATCATTACTTTCATCACCGATATGGTGATGATTAAATTCATCACCTCATTGGTGATGTTTAAATTCATCATCACATTGGTGATGAACTCCGTACACAATGGGTAAATCGCCACATCCTAGAATACACTAATTTTCTTCTTGAATCTTCAAGTAAGTAAGTGTCGAAGCGATAAAGGATGTACATAGGTACCTACCGACTTTTATTTATGTTACCTATGGTGCTCAGGTTTCAAGTTGCGGGTTATAAGTAGTAAAAGTTGAAGTTATAGTGGCTTTTAAAAAGATGAAAAAATGAGGGCCCTTCCACAGGCCGATGCAGCCGTACGGAGGAAGGGTCTGAGCAATTGACCGAATTTTACCAACAACGATCGCATCACTGCTTACCATCAGGCGGGATTGCGGTCAAGCGCTATTTTATAATTACTAAAAAAAAACAAAAAATATCTTAGCTTATCTTATTTATTTTCATTTCAGATATCGTTTCAAATGTTATATAAAATGTGATTGTATTTCTCTATAATGTTTAATATGTTCCCCAATTTATTTTATTTTATTCACACTGTATGGATCTAGTTACCTAAACGAAATGATATATTTTTTCTGAAGCGCGGCTTATCATAGGAAATCGCAGAATTCTTAACATTAAAAATAAATTGTGTGCATAGTCGTCAACACATGAACATACGACAATCTGTCAACATTTTTTATTAGATTTTCAGCTTTATCGCTAAAACTTTTAAGGTCAGGTTTGGTTGGATATATGTGATGGATTCAGGTAGCTAGAACTTATTTTTTTGTCGTCTGTACATTACCACTTTAAGAGCAGTAGTTGGCTAGTGTAGTCAGCCACAACTTACGTGTAGTTCACAAGTTCGAACTTAGGTAGATTATTTGATTTCATCACCAATGTGGTGATGATGATTAAATTCATCACCAATGCGATGATCATTACATTCATCACCGATATGGTGATGATTAAATTCATCACCTCATTGGTGATGTTTAAATTCATCATCACATTGGTGATGAACTCCGTACACAATGGGTAAATCGCCACATCCTAGAATACACTAATTTTCTTCTTGAATCTTCAAGTAAGTAAGTGTCGAAGCGATAAAGGATGTAGGTACCTACCGACTTTTATTGTTGTTTACTTTATTCACGAATTTTTCGCATTAATCAAGTACCAAATAAGTACAATCAAAATGTATTTTTCTATTGTGTTTTGGGCTTGATGAAGTTTTTCAACTGGAAAAGGACAGTTTTAAAGTTCGATGGATGCAGTATTTTCCTACAAGATTGAAATAAATTGACGGCAAAGGACATGATCCCGGGTTTTGTTTTGTTTGGGTACATTGAGGTCTCACCACAATCTTTGGGACTCAAGTCAACCCCACCTGCCAGACGGTGCACCTGCTGACTTACGGACGGGGCCCTGATGGCGGCTTCCCCTTCGGGGTTGAGTGGTCGGATGGCAGTCGCACTCGTAAAAGCGAAAAAACGCCAAGCATGAAAAGAGTGATATATGAAGAAAAAATTACCTACATTACATTAGTTTAGAAGTGTTTATCAGTTTATGAGGGTAAACCCACAACATGTTCGTAGTTTGTTCTACAATATACAGTATGTTACGAAAACCCTGTCCGACCCATAAGGATAATAAAGGTTAGGTAAACACATGACCAAATATAATATAAAATTTTACGTATTCATCATAGTACTAATACAAATGAATTTTGAAATAATCTTTTTTTCCCGCGAATTAATTCCAACTTCCCTGAAATTTGGTAATTTTTAAAAAGTGACAACACCGGTATTATTATGAGCGAATAGCGATGCGACCACGTGCCGCGTACCCTGCCGCCCGCCGCCCCGCCGCCAAGCACGGAAGGGTGGATAACGCAGATTTAATAAGTTTTCTTTTTGCGAAATAATATTTATTTTTTTTAGGTGGATTTTTTTTTTAATTTAGCCCGGTTTTGACAACACCTTCACGGGTCTGTCCGACCCGTGAAGGTGTTGTCAAAAGGGTTTTAGTAACATACTGTATATTGCGTTATGCATAGACAACATTCAGTTGCTATAAACTTAATTTAAAAACTATTTCAATCACTGCAATATGTCATCAAAGCAGTCAATAAAATCCGCAACAGCTCTTTGAATGATAGATTATTCCATCAGCTTTGTATTACTTATGACGAGGATTTCAACCGTTTGTTGTTTCATATTAAAGTTCGTTGGCTATCAAGAGGCAATTGTCTGTCTCGATTTTACAACCTGTTTGACTCTGTTATAGAGTTCTTGGAAACTAAAGATTCAGAATTGCACACACAAGCTCATAACATCAAAGAATGATATAGCTTACATGACAGACCTGTATAAATTGTTCAACGGCATGAATCTCCAACTGCAAGGCGATAAATTAAATGTAATTAAAACAAAAAAACGACGAATTGTTTGCCTACTACCGAACGATACCAGGACATTTTGAACTTGGAAATACCAGACTGGGTGCTGGATCCGTTTTCAAATTTCGACACAGCAATGTCATCTCAGCTGGAAGAAGAAATTATAGAATTGACAACAAACGAGGAAATAAAAATCAAGTTCAAAAATGGTTACCAAGAATTTTGGCTACAAAAACCGATCCCAGTAGTTCAACGATTCTAGATAGCATTCCCATCGTCATATTTGTGTGAACGTGGATTTAGTGCTGTGACAACATTGCTTACTAAAAAGAAAAATCCAATCGAATCGTTCGAATCGAACGTGGCGTCTAGCGACTGTTCTTGAGTAAATTGGAACCTGATATCAACCAACTTATTAAACAGCATCAGATTCATCGTTCACATTAGTTTTTTTTTATAAGGATTTATTATTTTAGTTATATTTTTGATAAAAGATACTCTGTTATAATACTATAAAGTTGCGTTTCAATAATCATTCTTATTGGCAAGTGGAGCCCGTAAGAGTTAACTTGAGACAAAAGCGCCGTTGTATGTTACCTATGGCACTCAGGTTTCAAGTTGCGGGTTATAGTAAAAGTTGAAGTTATAGTGGCTTTTAAATAGGTGAAAAAATGGGGGCCCTTCCACAGGCTATCCACCAATTGGGGGCCTTCCTACGCTGCGTCTTTCGGTACGTGGCTGCCACTCCAGAACCTTACTCTTATTCCATATTACAATATATTTCTAGACATTTTTCACGTTTGTTGGGATCGGCTCCCAGTCAGTGAATATCAGTATTTACACGGAGCGGACTATCTCAGACCTCCTTTCCTCCACAACCCAATTTCTGGATAATGTTTACCCCTTGATAAGACTGGTTATCGAATCTTCCTGGTTTGGGCTCGCTTCTTCAGCCGTGTGCACCCCTGACACTAACTAACCCTAATTGTAACTGGTACCTTTCTTTTGTTCCTTTTTGAAACATTCGGGAATGCCAGCATATACGGGCACCAAGGAATGAAACGGCAGATCTCTTCCACATGTATCATCATCATCATCATCATCCACCTTTTTATCGTCCCACTGCTGGGCACAGGTCTCCTCTCATACAGAGAAGGATTGAGCGTAATCACCACGCTTGCTCAATGCGGGTTGGGTTTCACACATATATTGCGACTGATTTGTTGTAGAACAAGCTACGAACATTTTGTGGGTTTACCCTCATAAACTGATAAACACTTCTAAACTAATATAATGTAGGTACTTTATTCCTCATACATCACACCTCACCACTTAATCTCTAGGCATCTAGGCAGTTACAACTAAGATCTAATTTACTATATATATAATTGAGTATGCTATTCGGAATCTAACCACAGATTTCCGGGTACGTTTGGATCGATTCACCGGCGGCGATATTACTAGGGTAGGGAGTGACGTGTCTCTGACACAACTTGATAGTCGGTAATACTTTCTTGCCTCTATTTTTCACCCTGCTCCCTAAATCGACCCGTGCCTGAACGACATCATCCACCGTTGATGTTTCAGCTGACAATGGTGGTGTGTTGTCTGAGACTGTACTATCAGAACTGATGAAGTCTGGATAACGGGACCTTCGTTTCAAATGAATTGAAAATTTTCAAAGGCATGTTATTGTAAGAACACTATCAATAACGTAGGTCTACCGTTGAGGATGCAGCATGAATGTTACCACTAATTATTTCTGAGACGCGACAATCTGTTCGATGTTAGAACAGAAAGTGAAGCTGTTAAGTTTTCATTATAACTAAATTAAATCGAACAATATAACGCAATCGGTGAATCACAGGTTGGACCCCACGGTATGATATTTCTCGGTAGCGCTCGATGTTCGGGAGGTCTTGCGAAACAAGGCAGCGATGGTGGTAGCTTCATGGAACGGAATACATGGCGTGATTATTTCTTAACATGTCAATAAATACTTTCTTTCTAAAAGTTTTGCAATAACCTTGTTTTTTTTTAAATAATCATTTGAAAAGTATTTCGGTAGCTTTCGTATGCTTTTCCTCGTGTCCCGGCATGATGTCTGACCGAATTTTACCATCAACGATCGCATCACTGCTTACCATCAGGCGGGCTTGCGGTCAAGCGCTATTTTATAATTACTAAAAAAAACAAAAAATATCTTGGCTTATTTTATTTATTTTCATTTCAGATATCGTTTCGAATGTTATATAAAATTTGATTGTATTTCTCTATAATGTTTAATATGTTCCCTAATTTATTTTATTTTATTCACACTGTATGGATCTAGTTACCTAACCGAAATGATATATTTTTTCTGAAGCGCGGCTCATCATAGGAAATCGCAGAATTTTAACATAAAAAAATTGTATGCACAGTCGTCAACACATGAACGTACGACAATCTGTCAACATTTTTTATTAGATTTTCAGCTTTATCGCTAAAACTTTTAAGGTCAAGTTTGGTTGGAAATATGTGATGGATTCGGGTAGCTAGAACTTATTTTTTGTCGTCTGTACATTACCACTTTAAGAGCAGTAGTTGGCTAGTGTAGTCAGCCACAACTTACGTGTAGTTCTTAAGTTCGAACTTAGGTAGATTATTTGATTTCATCACCAATGTGGTGATGATGATTAAATTCATCACCAATGCGATGATCATTACATTCATCACCGATATGGTGATGATTAAATTCATCACCTCATTGGTGATGTTTAAATTCATCATCACATTGGTGATGAACTCCGTACACAATGGGTAAATCGCCACATCCTAGAATACACTAATTTTCTTCTTGAATCTTCAAGTAAGTAAGTGTCGAAGCGATAAAGGATGTAGGTACCTACCGACTTTTATTGTTGTTTACTTTATTCACGAATTTTTCGCATTAATCAAGTACCAAATAAGTACAATCAAAATGTATTTTTCTATTGTGTTTTGGGCTTGATGAAGTTTTTCAACTGGAAAAGGACAGTTTTAAAGTTCGATGGATGCAGTATTTTCCTGCAAGATTGAAATAAATTGACGGCAGAGGACATGATCCCGGGTTTTGTTTTGTTTGGGTACATTGAGGTCTCACCACCATCTTTGGGATTCAAGTCAACCCCACCTGCCAGACGTTGCACGAGCTGACTTACGGACGGGGTCCTGATGGCGGCTTCCCCTTCGGGGTTGAGTGGTCGGATAGCAGTCGCACTCGTAAAAGCGAAAAAACGCCAAGCATGAAAAGTGTGATGTACTTATGAGGAAAAAATTACCTACATTACATTAGTTTAGAAGTGTTTATCAGTTTATGAGGGCAAACCCACAACATGTTCGTAGCTTGTTCTACAATATATATTGCGTTATGCATAGACAACATTTAGTTGCTATAAACTTAATTTAAAAACTATTTCAATCACTGCAATATGTCATCAAAGCAGTCAATAAAATCCGCAACAGCTCTTTGAATGATAGATTATTTCATTAGCTTTGTATTACTAATGACGAGGATTTCAACCGTTTGTTGTTTCATATTGAAGTTCGTTGGCTATCAAGAGGCAATTGTCTGTCTCGATTTTACAACCTGTTTGACTCTGTTATAGAGTTCTTGGAAACTAAAGATACAGAATTGCACACACAAGCTCATAACATCAAAGAATGATATAGCTTACATGACATACCTGTATAAATTGTTCAACGACATGAATCTCCAACTGCAAGGCGATAAACTAAATGTAATTAAAACAAAAAACGTCGTTGCTGCTTTCGCATCCCAACTGCTTCTACACAAAAAGAATCTGGGCAGACGCGAGTTTCACAATTTCCCAAAGAGGTATGGCAGATTTTTAGTTCAAGGTTTTAAGAGCGTCTTAAAAACTCGTAACAACCAAAAAATATAAAATATTTTAATATGATTTTCGATAACTTTTTCATATTTAGTTAAAGCCGGGTTATAAAGTAATTAATTAAAAATAGATATTATGTAAATTGCTTTTCCGGAGTGGCCATTTTTTATTATAAAAGGTTGCCAGACTAAATAATTATTGTTTGCAATGTAAAATCTCTAATATTTTCTGTAGATTTAAGATTTAAATTGTTTACGATTATGCCTAGTACATTTCATGCTGATTAATGAATCAATTACTGAGTCAAAAACTCTTTTTAACAGATAAATTGGATGGGTGCTGGCTAAAAACACTAGATTCCATCCACAGCTGTAAAAAAAAAATGTGACGTTTCGTTTTGTTTTGAACGGTTTTCAACCAAAAAAAATCATAGCTCACTTGCGCCCGCGCTAGTGTGTGTTCTGTGTGTTTTCGCCGTTTTCGCTGCTTTCCTGTTTTCTTTATTGTTTTTGACCCGGAATGCCTAAGGACTTTTGTTTTCGCTTGTAATTATACGACTCGGACTGTTTATGGACTGTGATATTGCCTCTCTGTGACTTGTCTTGTTTGTTTACCCGGTTTTAAAGCCAAAATGAGTGGTTGCTTAACCTGTTAAATCATTAATAATCTTAACTACTTGGCGTAATTATCATTCTGCCACCTACATAGCTATTTCAATTTAAGAATACTAATAAAAGATTGTTTAATGATACAACGGACAAAACATTGACCAATAATAACATAACCTACAAAACTTCTAAGCATAATAACTCAAAAACTCGGCCTCCTAAAATAGCGATTTTTTTTCTTTTGAAACAGTAATACATGCTCTTTCAAACAAGGTATATTTCATACATAGACGCTTACTTTATTTATTAACTAAAATGACGTATGGAAAGCTGCCATACCTCTTTATCAGTATCATGCAGTAACGACGAATTGTTTGCCTACTACCGAACGATACCAGGACATTTTGAACTTGGAAATACCAGACTGGGTGCTGGATCCATTTTCAAATTTCGACACAGCAATGTCATCTCAGCTGGAAGAAGCACTTATAGAATTGACAACAAACGAGGAAATAAAAATCAAGTTCAAAAATGGTTACCAAGAATTTTGGCTACAAAAACCGATCCCAGTAGTTCAATGATTCTTGATAGCATTCCCATCGTCATATTTGTGTGAACGTGGATTTAGTGCTGTGACAACACTGCTTACTAAAAAGAGATATCCAAACGAATCGTTCGAATCGAACGTGGCGACTTGCGACTGTTCTTGAGTAAATTGGAACCTGATATCAACCAACTTATTAAACAGCATCAGATTCATCCTTCACATTAGTTTTTGAAGTGAAACTTCTTTAGGCACGCTTAACTTGGGGAGTAAACTGGCGAAAGCGTTACGAAAAATAATCGGGCAAGGCGAACGGAAGCAGAGTATAGTCCTATTTCGTCTGTACTACAAACAAGGAGTTGGCTCATGTAAATATTGCATGACATGTCGAGTATGAAGTTGTGAGTTCGCATCTCGCCGAAGGCAAAATATATTTTTTGGATCTTTTTAACATTTGTTAACAATTGAGTCGAGTATGAAGTTGTGAGTTCGCATCTCGCCGAAGGCAATATATATGTCGGAGATCGTCCATATACTTTTAATAGAAGTTGCTGATTTGATTTACGTAGTAGAGGGGCGAACGCTTGTGACGTTATTTTGTGATGGCGTCACATGGACAGAGTCGCTTTGGAAAGTGAGGTTCGTCGAACGGTCACTTTGCATCGAGACGCGGACCAAGGCACATCTCCGAACCGAAACTGTCGGTTTGCCTATTCAAATTGTTATTATGAAGATTGGAGGGTATATCTACACGTCGTGCTTGAATTAAAAACTCACCTACGAAATGGAACCTGTACCACGACACCAAGATGCTGTCGACCCTACCGCTCTGCCGTCGCTGTCTCCGACATCAGAAGTTGGATAAAGAACTACACTGCTCACAATCTCGTTATAAATCAAGGAACAGAATAACAGTCACTTTCTGCCACTATGTGTGTAGTTGTTCATTGTCTTTGTATGAGCTTCTGTAAATGCTCGATGTACTGGCAGTGAGGCAGGAAGTGAACGTCACGTTACGAGGTGCGCTCAATTGCTGACGCAGAAGAGATCGATCCGCGCAAGGTGCGCTGCAGGCGTGCACGTGCGGCTGGACGCGGCGCTGTCACAACAGTGCTGGCTGATCCATGGCGCGCAACAGTGCTGGCTGATCCATGGCGCGCGACAGTGTTGGCTGTTGCTTGGTGCGCGACAGTGCTGGCTGATCCTTGGCGCGCGACAGTGCTGGCTGTTGCTTGGTGCGCGACAGTGCTGGGCTGTTGCTTGGTGCGCGACAGTACTGGCTGATCCTTGGCGCGCGATAGTGCTGGCTGTTGCTTGGTGCGTGACAGTGCTGGCTGATCCTTGGCGCGCGACAGTGCTGGCTGTTGCTTGGCGAGCGAAGGGCGCTTGCGGAACATACAAGGTGTGCTTGCGGAGCGCGGAAGGAGCCCATGCGGAGTGTGCAAGGTGCGCTTGCGGAGCGCGCTACTAGCTGCGTGGTGAATCACATCAATGGCGTGCGGCGCTGCTGAAGCTGCGTGTGGTGCAGCCAGAGCTGCGTGCGCTTTGCGGAACGCCCAAGGTTTCAAGACTTGAGCCTCTACTCTGCAGGCGATGAGAAGGTTTCAAAATACCCAAAACGTTTGTGGTAACGTAATATGAGGGCTCAGAGATGTCTGGTGTGCAACGGTTGACAACTGCCAAGTGGCAGGTGTTTGTGGGATATTGCCATAATCCGGTGAGTCGTACTATTTTTATTTTGATTCCGTGGCCGAATGTTCTCTTGTCAAGTAATCTGTAATTTCATTGGTGTACGTACACACGTGCCAGTATATATACAGTGTACAAAGTTGAAGGTTGTGCCAGTGTATTGTGTACTGAATAATTTCTTTGCGACATGATAATAAGAGTTATTTGAAAATTATATTTTCTTATACTACCCGTATTCTTTGTTATAATGGACTGAGAAATTTTAAATCAGGGTTTTAAAATTATGATGTCTGGTTTGTCTTTATTTCAAAACTAAATTTCACTGTGGCCTATAGTTACGAGCTCACTTGAGTTTCTGATAGTATGTGTGGCTAGACTATTAAATCTTCTCAAGAGAACAAGCGGTAACGAACATAGTAATGAGTGCTATTTACGAAAAATCTAAATTTGAAAGAAGTGAGCTAAAGTAATGAAATTTAATATTGGTGAGTTGTTTGATGGCGATGATGGCGATCGTTACCTATTGAAATCGTTGATTGGAAACAGAACTTATAAGTACCCCACGATCGCATAGGTACGAAAGATTTTTCCAAGTAATGTCTGCTGAGTTAGATTTTCATTCATGTAGAAGATGGTGAGGAGGGTACCTCCGCCAGTAAATAGAACACGTATCATGGCTGTGTGGTCGCGCTGCACGCACTAGTCTGTAGTCGTAACTGCAACCCAGTGAGGGGTTGTTCAGAGCGCGATGGGCAACTAGTGGTGTGGCGGGGACACTAGTAGGTATGGTCGCACTGCATGCACTAGTCTGTAGTCGTAACTGCAACTCAGTGAGGAGTTGTTCAGGGGGCGATGGGCAGCTAGTGATGTGGCGGGGACTCTGGTAGATATGGTCGCACTGCATGCACTAGTCTGTTGTCGTGACTGAAACTCAGTGAGGAGTTAGTCAGGGCACGATGGGCAGATGGTGGTGTGGTGGGGACCAGGATCTCAAAGGAGACTATTAGTTGTACGGTCATGTGTTGACCTGGGAGTCGTGGACTCTAGAGTTGGTCGTATCACAAGAGGTGATGACGATATGAGTGTCAACTATGAGTTGTCACTAGCTACTGTGGTAGCGAACCATGGTGTGTTTTCTTTTTGATGATTATGATTTTGATTTGATAATTATGAGGCTTGGAGGAACCTTTTGTTTTCTTTTTGAAATTTGATAATTATGAGGCTCGAAGGAAGCTTTTGTGTTCAAGTTGATAAAATAATTAAGTTTGGTTGGTTTTCTAATAGTCATTGTAATTAAACGTGACGTGTGACGGTCAGGTTGGCCGAGCTCTCAAAAATGTTTCAAAGTCGATTTTCTGTGTTTTTTTTTTTAATTTGTTACAGACATGCACGAGGACGTGCAACAGGAAATATCGAAGTTTGGCCGGAATCGGCGGTTGGCCTGGTGAACCGGATCCCGGACTCCGGGGCTGAGGGAGCTTCGGATGCGACTGGGATTGGCGCTGGATGATGATGATGCACGAGGACGTGCATATCGTCAGGCTGGCCGTGTCGGAGATCGTCCATATACTTTTAATAGAAGTTGCTGATTTGATTTACGTAGTAGAGGGGCGAACGCTTGTGACGTTATTTTGTGATGGCGTCACATGGACAGAGTCGCTTTGGAAAGTGAGGTTCGTCGAACGGTCACTTTGCATCGAGACGCGGACCAAGGCACATCTCCGAACCGAAACTGTCGGTTTGCCTATTCAAATTGTTATTATGAAGATTGGAGGGTATATCTACACGTCGTGCTTGAATTAAAAACTCACCTACGAAATGGAACCTGTACCACGACACCAAGATGCTGTCGACCCTACCGCTCTGCCGTCGCTGTCTCCGACATATATTTTTTGGATCTTTTTAAGATTTGTTAACAATTGATTACCTAAGAGCATAAATAATTTATAAATTTAATTTCGTTCTGTTCTGGCCTTTATATTGTTTTATATATTTTTGCTGAACATTTCTGATATAATTGAAAGTATAGAAGCTTGAAGATATCGTCACAATACGATAATTGGACACAAAGTACAAATTGCTTTCGAGCCTCATAAGCTCAATTATTAAGCTAAGTACCTTGATTGATTAAGAACTATGAATTTCTTCGAGAACATGACGCTGCGAACACCCCCCGACCCCCCCGTCATTGATTACCTCACCCCCCTTGGATTATCTCGGGAACCAGAGGTCGTGGACTACCCGAGTTTGGGGTCCCCTGATTCACGAGGAAGAGCCCGACCTTTTGGTCCCGTGGGAATCCACTACCCCCTTCCCCCCTCCCCCCGACACCCTTTAGTTACCTCACCTCCCCGTGGATTATCTCGGGAACCAGAGGTCGTGGACTACCCGAGTTTGGGGTCCCCTGAATCAGGAGGAGGAGCCCGACCTTTTGGCCCCGAGGGAATCCACTCCCCCCTCTCCCCTTCCCCCCTCCCCCCCGGGACCCCACGAAACCTATCCCCGCCCCCGGAACCCCACGAAACCTATCCCCCCCCCCGGCCCCCATTAGTTACCTCACCCCCCCGTGGATTATCTCGGGAACCAGAGGTCGTGGACTACCCGAGTTTGGAGTCCCCTGAATCAGGAGGAGGAGCCCGACCTTTTGGCCCTGAGGGAATCCACTCCCCCCTCTCCCCCTCCCCCTCCCCCCGGAACCCCACGAAACCTAACCCCCCCCGACCCCCTTTAGTTACCTCACCCCCCCGTGGATTATCTCGGGAACCAGAGGTCGTGGACTACCCGAGTTTGGGGTCCCCTGATTCAGGAGGAAGAGCTCGACCTTTTGGCCCCGAGGGAATCCACTTTTATATTTTTGATAAAAGATACTCTGTTTTAATACTATAAAGCTACGTTTCAATAATCATTCTTATTGGCAAGTGGAGCCCGTAAGAGTTAACTTTAAGAGTTAACTCATAAAATTGTACCTCTGTAATCGAATACAATATACGGATATCAGTAGAATTTGTATTAAAACTAAATGCGAAAGGAAGTATTTATCTCAAGCCAGGGTTATTAGATATGGTGTACCGCAAGGCAGTGTACTGGGCCCACTCTTATTTCTGCTATATATAAATGAACTGCCCCGTCATATTCAGCATCCAATGGTTTTATTTGCTGATGACAGCACAGCTTAAATAAAAAGTGATGACGTAACAAATTATGAGGACAATATAAATAATACCCTTAAAGACATAATACGATGGCTTGACATAAACAATTTAATAATTAATTTATCAAAGACAAATATAATGCACTTCTACCAAAGACTATCTGTACAAAATTTGACCATAGAATATAATAGACAAAAACTGGAACAAGTAACAGTTGAAATTTTTTAGGAATATTAATAGATAGCCAGTTGACATGGAAACCTCATGCAGAAGAGGTGTGTAAAAAATTAAGTACATCTGCATATATTTTATTCAACATATCCAAAAAAGTGACTATGAAAACAACAATTATGGCATATCATGGTATAGTAGCATCAGTCTTACGATTTGGAATTATATTCTGGGGTAATTGTTGTATGAGAGAACAGGTCTTTAAGGCTCAGAAACGCTGCATAAGAGCTATGTGTAGTCTTAAAATGACAGACAGTTGTGGCCTGGGTTTAAGTCTCTGAAAATTTTAACTTTTCCATCACTATACATTTTGGAATTAGCTGTTTTTGTAAAACTGAATAAGCATGAATTTGTAACAGTATCAGAAACTAGGAAAAGACCTATAAGAAGCCAATATAAGAATTTGTTAAGAATTGACGGATGCAATACTGCATTGTTTAAAAAAAGTATTTTTGGCATGGCTCCAATTGTTTTTAACAATATTCCCAATGAAATAAAAAATTACCCAATGATAACATTTAAAAATCAACTTACAGCTCTTTTATTAGACAAATGTTATTACTCTGTAAATGATGTTTTAAATGACTCCTCTCTTCCCAAATAAGTATAAAATGTTAATAATAATAATAATAGACAATATAATAATTTAATGATTCATTTTAATGTAACTATTCAAAATTTGCATGCCTAATTTAAGGTAGATAGTATAAGGGTCTGTCATTATGTAAACATCATTATTTTGTATACCTACTTTCTGTGCGAATAAATATAACTGAATAATTGAATTCAATTGAATTGACAAAAGCGCCGTTGTATGTTACCTATGGCGCTCAGGTTTCAAGTTGCGGGTTATAGTAAAAGTTGAAGTTATAATGGTTTTTAAATAGGTGAAAAAATGGGGGCCCTTCCACAGGCTATCCACCAGTTGGGGGCCTTCCTACGCTGCGTCTTTCGGTACGTGGCTGTCACTCCAGAACCTTACTCTTATTCCATATTACAATATATTTCTAGACATTTTTCAAGTTTGTTGGGATCGGCTTCCAGTCAGTGAATATCAGTATTTACACGGAGCGGACTATCTCAGACCTCCTTTCCTCCACAACCCAATTTCTGGATAATGTTTACCCCTTGATAATTAGACTGGTTATCGAATCTTCCTGGTTTGGGCTCGCTTCTTCAGCCGTGTCCACCCCTGACACTAACTAACCCTAACTGTAACTCGTACCTTTCTTTTGTTCCTTTTTGAAACATTCGGGAATGCCAGCATATACGGGCACCAAGGAATGAAACAGCATATCTCTTCCACATGTATCATCATCATCATCATCATCAACCTTTTTAATCGTCCCACTGCTGGGCACAGGTCTCCTCTCATACAGAGAAGGATTGAGCGTAATCACCACGCTTGCTCAATGCGGGTTGGGTTCCACACATATATTGCGACTGAATTGTTGTAGAACAAGCTACGAACATGTTGTGGGTTTACCCTCATAAACTGATAAACACTTATAAACTAATATAATGTAGGTACTTTATTCCTCATACATCACACCTCACCACTTAATCTCTAGGCAGTTACAACTAAGATCTAATTTACTATATATATAATTGACTATGCTATTCGGAATCTAACCACAGATTTCCGGGTACGTTTGGATCGATTCACCGTCGGCGATATTACTGGGGACTCTGGGGAGTGACGTGTCTCTGACACAACTTGAGAGTCGCTAATACTTTCTTGCCTCTATTTTTCACCCTCACTAACCAGCTTCTGCTCCCTAAATCGACCCGTGCCTGAACGACATCATCCACCATTGACGTTTCAGCTGACAATGGTGGTGTGCTGTCTGAAACTGTACTATCAGAACTGATGAAGTCTGGATAACGGGACCTACGTTTCAAATGAATTGAAAATGTTCAAAGGCATGTTATTGTAAGAACACTGTCAATAATGTAGGTCTACCGTTGAGGATGCAGCATGAATGTTACCACTAATTATTTCTAAGACGCGACAATCTGTTCGATGTTAGAACAGAAAGTGAAGCTCTTAAGTCTAAATTATAACTAAATTAAATCGAACGATATAACGCAATCGGTGAATCACTGGTTGGACCCCACTGTATGATATTTCTCGGTAGCGCTCGATGTTCGGGAGGTCTTGCGATACAAGGCAGCGATGGTGGAAGCTTCATGGAACTGAATACATGGCGTGATTATTTCTTAACATGTCAATAAATACTTTCTTTCTAAAAGTTTACAATAACCTTGTTTATTTTAAATAATCAGTTGAAAAGTATTTCGGTAGCTTTCGTATGCTTTTCCTCGTGTCCCGGCATGATGTCTGGTGAAGCCGTACGGAGGACGAGTCTGAGCAATTGACCGAATTTTACCATCAACGATCGCATCACTGCTTACTATCAGGCGGGATTGCGGTAAAGCGCTAGTTTATAATTACTTAAAAAAACGAACAATGTCTTAGCTTATCTTATTTATTTTAATTTCAGATATCGTTTCAAATGTTATATAAAATTTGATTGTATTTCTCTATAATGTTTAATATGTTCCCTAATTTATTTTATTTTATTCACACTGTATGGATCTAGCTACCTAAACGAAATGAATTATTTTTTCTGAAGCGCGGCTCATCATAGGAAATCGCAGAATTCTTAACATAAAAAAATTGTATGCACAGTCGTCAACACATGAACGTACCACAATCTTTCAACATTTTTTATTAGATTTTCAGCTTTATCGCTAAAACTTTTAAGGTCAAGTTTGGTTGAAAATATGTGACGGATTCGGGTAGCTAGAACTTATTTTTTTGTCGTCTGTACATTACCACTATAAGAGCAGTAGTTGGCCAGTGTATTCAGCCACAACTTACGTGTAGTTCACAAGTTCGAACTTAGGTAGATTATTTGATTTCATCACCGATGTGGTGATGATGATTAAATTCATCACCAATGCGATGATCATTACATTCATCACCGATATAGTGATGATTAAATTCATCACCTCATTGGTGATGTTTAAATTCATCACCTCATTGGTGATGTTTAAATTCATCATCACATTGGTGATGAACACCGTACACAATGGGTAAATCACCACAGACAAGAATACACTAATTTTCTTCTTGAATCTTCAAGTAAGTAAGTGTCTAAGCGATAAAGGATGTAGGTACCTACCGACTTTTATTGTTGTTTACTTTATTCACGAATTTTTCGCATGAATCAAGTACCAAATAAGTACAATCAAAACGTATTTTCCTATTCTGTTGGGGCTTGATGAAGTTTTTCAATTGGAAAAGGGCAGTTTGAAAGTTCGATGGATGCAGTATTTTCCTGCAAGATTGAAATAAATTGACGGCAGAGAACATGATCCCGGGTTTTGTTTTGTTTGGGTACATTTTGATCTCACCACCATCTTTGGGACTCAAGTCAACCCCACCTGCCAGACGGTGCACCTGCTGACTTACGGACGGGGCCCTGATGGCGGCTTCCCCTTCGGGGTTGAGTGGTCGGATGGCAGTCGCACTCGTAAAGGCGAAAAAACGCCAAGCATGAAAAGGGTGATATATGAAGAAAAAAATACCTACATTACATTAGTTTAGAAGTGTTTATCAGTTTATGAGGGTAAACTCACAACATGTTCGTAGCTTGTTCTACAATATATATTGCGTTATGCATAGACAACATTTAGTTGCTATAAACTTAATTTAAAAACTATTTCAATCACTGCAATATGTCATCAAAGCAGTTAATAAAATCCGCAACTGCTCTTTGAATGATAAATTATTTCATCAGCTTTGTATTACTAATGACGAGGATTTCAACCGTTTGTTGTTTTATATTTAAGTTCGTTGGCTATCAAGAGGCAATTGTCTGTCTCGATTTTACAACCTATTTGACTCTGTTATAGAGTTCTTGCACGTCAAGCTCATAACATCAAAGAATGATATAGCTTACATGACAGACCTGCATAAATTGTTCAACGACATGAATCTCCAACTGCAAGGCGATAAACTAAATGTAATTAAAACAAAAAAATACGAGTGTGCTTATGACCACACGACTGAAGTGAAACTTCTTTCGCTCCATCTGTATATATATATATATATATATATATACCTACGAAACCGTCGCCGTCGCCGTCGACACACACAGCGACGGCAGAGCGGTAGGGTCGACAGCATCTTGGTGTAGTGGTACAGGTTCCATTTCGTAGGTGAGTTTTGAGTTGAAGCACGACGTGTAGATATACCCTCCAATCTTCATAATAACAATTTGAATAGGCAAACCGACAGTTTTGGTTCGGAGATGTGCCTTGGTCCGCGTCTCGATGCAAAGTGCCCGTTCGACGAACCCCACTTTCCAAAGCGACTCTGTCCATGTGACGTCATCACAAAATAACGTCACAAGCGTTTGCCCCTCTACTACATAAATCAAATCAGCAACTTCTATTAAAATTATATCGACGATCTCCGACACGGCCAGCCTGACGAGTTGCACGTCCTCGTGCATCTTCATCATCCCAGCGGCATTCCCAGTCGCATTCGAAGCTCCCTCAGCCCCGGAGTCCGGGGTCTGCTTCACCAGTCCAACTTCCGATTCCGGCCAAACTTCGATATTTTCCGTTGCACGCCCTTGTACATGTCTGTATCAAATTTAAAAAAAAAAACCAGAAAACCGACTTTGAAGCATTTTTGAGAACTCGGCCAACCTGACCGTCACACGTCACGTTTAATTACGATGACTAGGTATTAGAAAACCAAACAAACTTAATTATTTTAACAACTTAAACGCAAAAGCTTCCTTCAAGCCTCATAATTATCAAATTTCAAAAAGAAAACAAAAGGTTCCTCCAAGCCTCATAATTATCAAATCAAAATCATAATCATCAAAAAGAAAACACACCATGGTTCGCTACCACAGTAGCTAGTGATAACTCATAATTGACACCCATATCGTCATCACCTCTTGTGATACGACCAACTCTAGAGTCCACGACTCCCAGGTCAACAAATGACCTTACAACTAATAGTCTCCTCCGAGACCCAGGTCCCCGCCACATCACTAGCTGCCCATCGCCCCCCGAACAACTCCTCACTGAGTTGCAGTTACGACTACAGACTAGTGCATGCAGTGCGACCATATCTACCAGTGTCCCCGCCACATCACTAGCTGCCCATCGCCCCCTGAACAACTCCGCACTGAGTTGCAGTTACGACTACAGACTAGTGCATGCAGTGCGACAATATCTACTAGTGTCCCCGCCACACCACTAGCTGCCCATCGCGCTCTGAACAACCCCTCACTGGGTTGCAGTTACGACTACAGACTAGTGCGTGCAGCGCGACCACATAGCCATGATACGTGTTCTATTTGCTGGCGGAGGCATCCTCCTCACCATCTTCTACATTTTGAAAATCTAACTCAGCAGACATTACTTGGAAAAATCTTTCGTACCTATGAGATCGTGGGGTAATTATAAGTTCTGTTTCCAATCAACGATTTCAATAGGTAACGATCGCCTTTATCGCCATCAAACAACTCACCAATATTCAATTTCATTACTTTAGCTCACTTCTATCAAATTTGTATTTTTCGTAAATAGCACTCATTTCTATGTTCGTTACCGCTTGTTCTCTTGAGAAGATTTAATAGTCTAACCACACATACTATCAGAAACACAAGTGAGCTTGTAACTATAGGCCACAGTGAACTTCAGTTTTGAAATAAAGACAAACCAGACATCATTTTAAAACCCTGATTTAAAATTTCTCAGCCCATTATAACAAACAATAATCGGGTAGTACAAGAAATAAAATTTGCAAAAATAACTTTTATTATGATGTCTCAAAGAAATGGTTCAGTACACAACGCTGGTACTACCCATACCCTATATACGTACTATCGCGTGTGTACGTATACAAATGAAATTGCAGATAGCTTGACAAGAGAACATTCAGCACCGAAATCAGAATAAAAATAGTACGACTCACCTGGCAATTATGGCAATTTCCCACAAACACCTGCCAGTTGGCAGTTGTCAACCGTTGCACACCAGACATCTCGGAGCTCTCATAAAACTCCATTACGTTACCATAAACGTTTTGGGTATTTTGACATCTTCTCATCGCCTGCAGAGTAGAGGCTCAAGTCTTGAAACCTTGGGCGTTCCGCAAAGCGCACGCAGTTCTGACTCCGCACCACACGCCATTGATGTGATTCACTAAGCAGCTAGAAGCGCGCTCAGCAAGCACACTTTGCACGCTCCGCAAGCCCACCTTGCGCGCTTCGCAAGCCCACCTTGCGCGCTCCGCAAGCCCACCTTGCGCGCTCCGCAAGCCCACCTTGCGCGCTCCGCAAGCCCACCTTGCGCGCTCCGCAAGCCCACCTTGCGCGCTCCGCAAGCCCACCTTGCGCGCTTCGCAAGCCCACCTTGCGCGCTCCGCAAGCGCACTTCGCTCGCCAAGCAACAGCCAGCACTGTCGTGGCAGCGCCGCGTCCAGCCGCACGTACACGCCTGCTGCGCACCTTGCGCGGACCGATCTCTGCGCCAGCAAGCGCACCTCGTAACGTGACGTTCACTTCCAGCCTCACATTATTCTGTTCCTGGATTTATAACGAGATTGTGTGGAGTGTAGTTCTTTATCCAACTTCTGATGTCGGAGACAGCGACGGCAGGCAGAGCGGTAGGGTCGACAGCATCTTGGTGTAATGGTACAGGTTCCATTTCGTAGGTGAGTTTTGAGTTGAAGCACGACGTGTAGATATACCCTCCAATCTTCATAATAACAATTTGAATAGGCAAACCGACAGTTTTGGTTCGGAGATGTGCCTTGGTCCGCGTCTCGATGCAAAGTGCCCGTTCGACGAACCCCACTTTCCAAAGCGACTCCGTCCATGTGACGTCATCACAAAATAACGTCACAAGCGTTTGCCCCTCTACTACATAAATCAAATCAGCAACTTCTATTAAAATTATATCGACGATCTCCGACATATATATACAGTATGTTACAAAAACCCTGTCCGACCCGTGAAGGTGTTGTTAGGTATCGATAACTGATTCTACTAATGCATACAAAACCGGGCTAAATTAAAAAAAAAAAAAACGAGTGTGCTTCTGACCACACGACTGAAGTGAAACTTCTTTCGCACCATCTGTATGTATATATATATATATATATGTGTGTACAATATATGCATGTATACACATATACATATATTAATTTTCTATAAATATTTAAATTTATTTCATGCTTTCATTTATAAATTAATATTTTTACATAGACCTCCAATTAAAAAAAAAAAAAAAGAAAAAAAAAGTGGATTCCCTCGAGGCCAAAAGGTCGGGCTCTTCCTCCTGATTCACGGGACCCCAAACTCGGGTAGTCCACGACCTCTGGTTTCCGAGATAATCCACGGGGAGGTGAGGTAACTAAAGGGTGTGGGGGGGGGGAGGGGTAGTGGATTCCCACGGGGCCAAAAGTCGGGCTCTTCCTCGTGAATCAGGGGACCCCAAACTCGGGTAGTCCACGACCTCTGGTTCCCGAGATAATCCACGGGGGGGTGAGGTAATCAATGAGGGGGGTCGGGGGGTGTTCGCAGCGTCATGTTCTCGAAGAAATTCATAGTTCTTAATCAATCAAGGTACTTAGCTTAATAATTGAGCTTATGAGGCTCGAAAGCAATTTGTACTTTGTGTCCAATTATCGTATTGTGACGATATCTTCAAGCTTCTATACTTTCAATTATATCCGAAATGTTCAGCAAAAATATATAAAACAATATAAAGGCCAGAACCAGTGGCGTAACTACAACGTTCGAGGCTCGTGGCAAAATTCATCGGATGGGCCCGGTACCCCCCCCCCCCCAAATTACAAAAATCAAAACATTTTTCTATTTATTGTGTATGTGTTATAATTATGATAAATGTTGGGAATTGATATTTTCATCTGACCGGGGGCCCCTTCCGGCTGGGGGCCCGTGGCATTTTGCCGACTTGCCACCCTGTAGTTACGCCACTGGCCAGAACAGAACGAAATTTATAAATTATTTGTGCTCTTAGGTAATCAATTGTTAACAATTCTTAAAAAGATCCAAAAAATATATATTGCCTTCGGCGAGATGCGAACTCACAACTTCATACTCGACTCAATTGTTAACAAATCTTAAAAAGATCCAAAAAATATATATTGCCTTCGGCGAGATGCGAACTCACAACTTCATACTCGACATGTCATGCAATATTATATTATATTATATTCTTAACATACTGTATATATATATGTGTACAATATATACATGTATACATTGTACACATATATATATTAATATACTGTATATTAATTTTCTCTAAATATTTATATTTATTTCATGGTTTCATTGGTAAATTAATATTTTTGCATAGATCTTCTATTTTTATTGAAAAAAAAAAAACTCGTTGTAGACCTTGTAGTACCAAGCTCGCGCCACGGGTGCCTCTGTGCTTATATCCCCCACTTAACTTCCGTTCGCCTTGCCCGATCACTTTTCGTAAGGCTTACGTCACGCGTTCGCCAGCTTACTCCCCAAGTCAAGCGTGCGTAAAGAAGTTTCACTTCAAAAACGTCGTTGCTGCTTTCGCAGCCCAACTGCTTCTACACAAAAAGAATCTGGGCAGACGTGTGTTTCACAATTTCCCAAATTTATCAGTATCATGCAGTAACGACGAATTGTTTGCCTACTGCCTACATTTGGAAAACCTTCACATTGACTTCACCGAACGATACCAGGACATTTTGAACTTGGAAATACCAGACTGGGTGCTGGATCCGTTTTCAAATTTCGACACAGCAATGTCATCTCAGCTGGAAGAAGAACTTATAGAATTGACAACAAACGAGGAAATAAAAATCAAGTTCAAAAATGGTTACCAAGAATTTTGGCTACAAAAACCGATCCCAGTAGTTAAACGATTCTTGATAGCATTCCCATCGTCATATTTGTGTGAACGTGGATTTAGTGCTGTGAAAACACTGCTTACTAAACAGAGAAATCCAATCGAATCGTTCGAATCGAACGTGGCGACTTGCGACTGTTCTTGAGTAAATTGGAACCTGATATCAACCAACTTATTAAACAGCATCAGATTCATCCTTCACATTAGTTTTTTTAGAAGGATTTATCTTTTTAGTTATATTTTTGATAAAAGATACTCTGTTTTAATACTTTAAAGTTGCGTTTCAATAATCATTCTTATTGGCAAGTGGAGCCCGTAAGAGTTAACTTCAGACCAAAGCGCCGTTGTATGTTACTTATGGCGCTCAGGTTTCAAGTTGCGGGTTATAGTAAAAGTTGAAGTTATAGTGGCTTTTAAATAGGTGAAAAAATGGGGCCCCTTCCACAGGCTATCCACCAGTTGGGGGCCTTCCTACGCTGCGTCTTTCAGTACGTGGCTGCCACTCCAGAACCTTACTCTTATTCCATATTACAATACATTTCTAGACATTTTTCAAGTTTGTTGGGATCGGCTCCCAGTCAGTGAATATCAGTATTTACAAGGAGCGGACTATCTCAGACCTCCTTTCCTCCACAACCCAATTTCTGGATAATGTTTACCCCTTGATAAGACTGGTTATCGAATCTTCCTGGTTTGGGCTCGCTTCTTCAGCCGTGCGCACCCCTGACACTAACTAACCCTAACTGTAACTCGTACCTTTCTTTTGTTCCTTTTTGAAACATTCGGGAATGCCAGCATATACGGGCACCAAGGAATGAAACAGCAGATCTCTTCCACATGTATCATCATCATCATCATCATCAACCTTTTTAATCGTCCCACTGCTGGGCACAGGTCTCCTCTCATACAGAGAAGGATTGAGCGTAATCACCACGCTTGCTCAATGCGGGTTGGGTTCCACACATATATTGCGACTGAATTGTTGTAGAACAAGCTACGAACATTTTGTGGGTTTACCCTCATAAACTGATAAACACTTATAAACTAATATAATGTAGGTACTTTATTCCTCATACATCACACCTCACCACTTAATCTCTAGGCAGTTACAACTAAGATCTAATTTACTATATATATAATTGACTATGCTATTCGGAATCTAACCACAGATTTCCGGGTACGTTTGGATCGATTCACCGTCGGCGATATTACTGGGGACTCTGGGGAGTGACGTGTCTCTGACACAACTTGAGAGTCGCTAATACTTTCTTGCCTCTATTTTTCACCCTCACTAACCAGCTTCTGCTCCCTAAATCGACCCGTGCCTGAACGACATCATCCACCATTGACGTTTCAGCTGACAATGGTGGTGTGCTGTCTGAAACTGTACTATCAGAACTGATGAAGTCTGGATAACGGGACCTACGTTTCAAATGAATTGAAAATGTTCAAAGGCATGTTATTGTAAGAACACTGTCAATAATGTAGGTCTACCGTTGAGGATGCAGCATGAATGTTACCACTAATTATTTCTAAGACGCGACAATCTGTTCGATGTTAGAACAGAAAGTGAAGCTCTTAAGTCTAAATTATAACTAAATTAAATCGAACGATATAACGCAATCGGTGAATCACTGGTTGGACCCCACTGTATGATATTTCTCGGTAGCGCTCGATGTTCGGGAGGTCTTGCGATACAAGGCAGCGATGGTGGAAGCTTCATGGAACTGAATACATGGCGTGATTATTTCTTAACATGTCAATAAATACTTTCTTTCTAAAAGTTTACAATAACCTTGTTTATTTTAAATAATCAGTTGAAAAGTATTTCGGTAGCTTTCGTATGCTTTTCCTCGTGTCCCGGCATGATGTCTGGTGAAGCCGTACGGAGGACGAGTCTGAGCAATTGACCGAATTTTACCATCAACGATCGCATCACTGCTTACTATCAGGCGGGATTGCGGTAAAGCGCTAGTTTATAATTACTTAAAAAAACGTACAATGTCTTAGCTTATCTTATTTATTTTAATTTCAGATATCGTTTCAAATGTTATATAAAATGTGATTGTATTTCTCTATAATGTTTAATATGTTCCCCAATTTATTTTATTTTATTCACACTGTATGGATCTAGTTACCTAAACGAAATGATATATTTTTTCTGAAGCGCGGCTCATCATAGGAAATCGCAGAATTCTTAACATAAAAAAATTGTATGCTCAGTCGTCAACACATGAACGTACGACAATCTGTCAACATTTTTTATTAGATTTTCATCTTTATCGCTAAAACTTTTAAGGTCAAGTTTGGTTGGAAATATGTGATGGATTCGGGTAACTAGAACTTATTTTTTTGTCGTCTGTACATTACCACTTTAAGAGCAGTAGTTGGCCAGTGTAGTCAGCCACAATTTACGTGTAGTTCACAAGTTCGAACTTAGGTAGATTATTTGATTTCATCACCAATGTGGTGATGATGATTAAATTCATCACCAATGAGATGATCATTACATTCATCACCGATATGGTGATGATTAAATTCATCACCTTATTGGTGATGTTTAAATTCATCATCACATTGGTGATAAACTCCGTACACAATGGGTAAATCGCCACATCCTAGAATACACTAATTTTCTTCTTGAATCTTCATGTAAGTAAGTGTCGAAGCGATAAAGGATGTAATTACCTAGGTACCGACTTTTATTGTTGTTTACTTTATTCACGAATTTTTCGCATGAATCAAATACCAAATAAGTACAATCAAAATGTATTTTTCTATTGTGTTGGGGCTTGATGAAGTTTTTCAACTGGAAAAGGACAGTTTGAAAGTTGGATGGATGCAGTATTTTCCTGCAAGATTGAAATAAATTGACGGCAAAGGACATGATCCCGGGTTTTGTTTTGTTTGGGTACATTGGTGTCTCACCACCATCTTTGGGACTCAAGTCAACCCCACCTGCCAGACGGTGCACCTGCTGACTTACGGACGGGGCCCTGATGGCGGCTTCCCCTTCGGGGTTGAGTGGTCGGATGGCAGTCGCACTCGTAAAAGCGAAAAAACGCCAAGCATGAAGAGTGTGATGTATGAGGAAAAAATTACCTACATTACATTAGTTTAGAAGTGTTTATCAGTTTATGAGGGTAAACCCACAATATGTTCGTAGCTTGTTCTACAATATATATTGCGTTATGCATAGACAACATTTAGTTGTTTCAAACTTAAGTTAAAACTATTTCAATCACTGCAATATGTCATCAAAGCAGTCAATAAAATCCGCAACAGCTCTTTGAATGATAGATTATTTCATTAGCTTTGTATTACTAATGACGAGGATTTCAACCGTTTGTTGTTTCATATTGAAGTTCGTTGGCTATCAAGAGGCAATTGTCTGTCTCGATTTTACAACCTGTTTGACTCTGTTATAGAGTTCTTGGAAACTAAAGATACAGAATTGCACACACAAGCTCATAACATCAAAGAATGATATAGCTTACATGACAGACCTGTATAAATTGTTCAACGACATGAATCTCCAACTGCAAGGCGATAAACTAAATGTAATTAAAACAGAAAACGTCGTTGCTGCTTTCGCAGCCCAACTGCTTCTACACAAAAAGAATCTGGGCAGACGTGAGTTTCACAATTTCTCAAATTTATCAGTATCATGCAGTAACGACGAATTGTTTGCCTACTGCCAACATTTTGTTTCATATTGAAGTTAGTTGGCTATCAAGAGGCAATTGTCTGTCTCGATTTTACAACCTGTTTGACTCTGTTATAGAGTTCTTGGAAACTAAAGATACAGAATTGCACGACAAGCTCATAACATCAAAGAATGATATAGCTTACATGACAGACCTGTATAACCAATCATTACATAACCAGCATTAATCCTTATACAATGAAATACCTTAAATACATTATTGATTTAATATAGATCTTTCTTTCTTTCTTTATTTTATGGCTTCGCATGGTTTGTGCATTTAGCCAATGTCACGTAATGAATTGCTCATTTCGAAAAAGACGGCCGCGTGACCCGTCTTACGATTGAGGTTTGACACAAAGTCATGTTGTGGCCACTATAATAAATAATAATAAATATATATTATATATACGGACAAATCACACAGATTGAGCTAGCCCCAAAGTAAGTTCGAGACTTGTGTTATGGGATACTAACTCAACGATACTATATTTATAATAGACACATATATAGATAAACATCCAAGACCCAGGCCAATCAGGAAAAGATCGTTTTCCATCATGACCTGTAGGCCTAATATGAGTTTTCATTACGAAACTCGTTCGACGATATCGAGCGCGTTTGACTCAGCGATTGGTCCGCTTCAAGTTCGTAAGATCTCTCAACCAATGAGAGCGCCAAACGCGCTCGATACCAACGATCAAGTTTCGTATTGAAAACTCATACCAGGCCTACTGGCCGGGGATCGAACCCGGGGCCTCCACGTCGCAGGCAGGCGTGTTGACCGCTGTGCCACGGAGACCGACAAATCTATCGCACTATGCTGCGATATTTCACTGTTCTTTATGAATTATTTACTGAATGCACTTTTTGCTACATAAATCACACACTTTTATTTAGTAAACAACACTATAAATAATTTTAAAAGACCGATGAAAAATGAGCGTGACACTCAGCTTGACTTTCCCGCCAAAACTCTCTAATATAGATCTTTAACGCCCTTTACAGCACATGATATTAATGAATATTTTCGAATATATGACAGATTAAAAAATTGCGAGACGTTGTGTTTGCGGCGGTACCGGCAGCCCGGGGGCAGGAGCAACGGATCGCTATGTTTTTATATATGTTACCGGAAATGTATGAAACCTAGGAATTATATACAATTACTAGGAACTGTATACAATTCCGAAGCTATATAGGAAATGTGTAAAATATTATTCCAAACATTATTTAATACACACATGTCATGGGAAATGTATACATTTCCTAGAAATTGTATAAAATTCCTATATCGTATTAGGAAATGTATAAAACCATGCTTTCTATGAATAAAATTAATAAAACACGTTGTTAAACTTAGAAACAGATTTATTATTAAGACTCCGGTTGAAACAATTAGGTTTATGTTAGGTTAGGTTAGTTTTGTTATGGGGTGCAGTCGAAGAGCCTCCACGTGGCGCACCCTGGGCAACGCCAGCCCCAACTGCCCACCGCGTTCTGGTGGACTCTTGGGCCTGGCGGCTAATCTTCACACGGGGAAGGGTCAGGTTTCAATCACCGATCATCTTTGATGGTCGTTGATGGGAACCTGGCCTATGGGGATCAGCATGCGACCACTTCCCACTCTGTTTGCAGAGTATGGTAAGTGGTCGCATGCTGGGGGCATACCGTAATCCCTTCGGGGACCGGGGGCTGTCGGGGCATTTGTCCGGGCCGCGAGGGGACACCTCTATAAAACGGCCGAACCACGGGCGGCATATCCCGTTTAAGGTTACCGCGAACCTGACGGACTAATAACCGTCGAAAGTGCGATCTAGTAGGTCAGGTTTCAATCACCGATCATCTTTGATGGTCGTTGATGGGAACCTGGCCTATGGGGATCAGCATGCGACCGCTTCCCACTCTGTTTACAGAGTATGGTAAGTGGTCGCATGCCGGGGGCATACCGTAATCCCTTCGGGGACCGGGGGCTGTCGGGGCATTTGTCCGGGCCGCGAGGGGACACCTCTATAAAACGGCCGAACCACGGGCGGCATATCCTGTTTAAGGTTATCGCGAACCTGACGGACTAATAACCGTCGAAAGTGCGATCTAATCCTAAGTTTTGGGGGCTCGGCGAGAGGATGAATGGCTGGGGGATGTCCAGTCGTTAGAGCTCCCCACTGTGGATACCCTGCCGCCCTCCACAGTATGTAGGCTTCCCTGGGATACGACGCTCTGTCCTTGTGGTGACGACCCTTTACGCTAAGACTCGTGGGACTTGACTATGGATAAACTGAATTGCAAAACGAAAAAAACCGGACTCGAAACAAAAAAGAACAACGACAACAGGCGCGCTTTACTGGACACTGAAAGCACAACGGAAGGGAACGAAACGGTGAGGAGGATGAAGGAGCTTGATGCCACCGGTGCCACCGGACGATCGTCGGTGGTAACGGTGGAATCAAGCGAGGGGGCACGAGACACGACGTCTGCCCAAAGTGGCTCGGTGGGGGGAGGTCGGAAGGCCTCACGGAAACACTGGGGAGATAGCGGGTCTGAAGGTGAGGGGGCTGGATCCGGACCACTGGAGAGACCGGCCTCCAAGATCCTTAGGACGGGAGCTGGCAGGGGCGGGTCCCACCATTCGGTGGGGCTCGCCCAGGCTAGGCGGTTCCTAAAGGACGGGCCATCCGATTCGGAGAGCACACTGGCGGACTCCGACGTGGGATCTGCCCGTAGCGGCGGCAGCATTGGTCACCCGATGGCCGCGCCCCATGACCTTCAATCGAAGGCTGAGGAGGGGGCTGCGGTCATAGAAAGGGTGATCAAAAAGAGCAAGAACCTCAAAGGAACCTGCATCCGGGAGATCAGGGAGGCGTCCAACAAAATGCTTGACGCGGTCAGATCCCTGGCCTCCCGGAGGGAGAGCGAGGAGGTTCGCAAGCTGCAGGCTGACAACAAGCGCCTGCAGGGTCAGCTTGCAGCCTTGAGGCAGGAGGTGGCTGCACTGCGAAGGGCTTACTCCGAAAGGGGGAGCCCTCGCAGCAGCAAAAAGAAGCAGCCACAGAAACCGGCTCCAGAGCCGGTTCAGGAGAGGATGGCGGCGGCAACGAGCGGCATAACCCGGGACGACTTTGCCCGGGGCATGGAGGTCCTCCAGCGCGAGCTGATGAACTTCATGGGTGGTGCCATCACAGCGCGGCTGGAGGGCCTCGAAAAAGACGGTCGGCTCCTGCCGCCCAAGTCGCATCGCCCCGCCCTGGCGGCCGACAGGCGAGCGAGCCAATACCAGGAGGGGGAGAGGCGGGAGGCTGAGCCGGCAACTCTGATGCCGCCGGCTAACCTGCCAAAAGAGGCCAGGCCGGTCAAGGCCAAAGGAAAGAAGGGACCGAGCGGGCGCGGAGGGGCAGAGGCCCCCGCCCCTGAGCCAAAGCGGGCGCTGGTGCAGGTTGCTGGAGGCTCGAAGGAGATGCAGCCTCTGGTGCTGGAGGGCCGGGAGGGGGGGGAGTCGTGGGCTACGGTGGTCCGCAAGAAGAAGAAGAAGAAGGCCACCACTGCCCCGGCTCCCACTCCAGCCCAGAAGCCTAAGGGGCCCAAACAGGGGGCCCCAAAGAAGGCAGCCAAGAAGGCACCCAGGGCGCCGAAGAGGCCCGCCGTGCTGGTGGCCCTCAAGCCCGAGGCTCTAAGGGAGGGCGCCACGTACGTGGACGTCCTCCGGAAGGCGAGAGCGGCCATCAGCCTCACGGATCTTGGGGTTGGGCCGGGTAAGGTGAGGAGGTCCATGACGGGAGCTGTCCTAATGGAGCTCCCAAAAGAGACCTCCCCCTCCCAGGCCGACGCCTTGGCCAAGAAATTGGCTGAGGTGGTCGGGGAGGCGGCCGAAGTTACCCGGCCCACTAAAATGGCGGAGATCCGTGTGGCGGGCCTTGAAGAGTCCCTGACTGCGGAGGAGGTGAGAGGGGCCCTGGCCGAGGCGGCCAAGTGCCCTCCCGAACAATTCCGGGTGGGCACCATAGCCATGGGACCGCGGGGCACGGGCTCGTCACGGGTCTCGTGCCCCATAGAGGCTGCGAAGGGGCTGGCAGAGAGGGGCAAACTGGTGGTGGGCTGGAGCGTCGCCTCCATCAACCTGCTAGAGCAGCGCCCCATGCCCTGCCGCAGGTGCCTGGAGAGGGGGCATACTGCGGCGCTCTGCCCATCTACCAAGGACCGGAGCGGGCTGTGCTTCCGGTGTGGCAAGGAGGGCCATTTGGCCGCGGGCTGTAAGGCCTCTGTAAAGTGCGCACTATGCGCAGACAGGGGCTTGCCCAGCGGCCACAGAATGGCAGGTGGCTCCTGCAACGCGCCACCGGTTCGAGGCCGCCCCCTATTGGGACGACCAGCGGCCGGCTCTGCGACCACCGCAGCAGGGGGGGCACCGATGGATACTGCTAATGCCCAGTAGGTCCATCGGTGTCATCTTACAGGTCAACGTCAACCACTCCACCGGGTCGCAGGACCTGTTGTGCCAGGACATGGCGGAGTGGGGGGCGGATCTGGCGGTGGTTTCAGAGCCGCATCATATCCCGGCGTCTGCCAATTGGCTTCCCCAATCGCAGTCGGGCCGAGTTCGAGCGCTTCTTGGCAGCCGTCGAGGTGGCGGTCCTTAGGGCGGCTCCACGCCCCGTGTTGGTGGCGGGGGACTTCAACGCCAAGCATGGCGCGTGGGGGTCTCCCGTCACGAACGCTTTCGGTGAGGACCTGGCGGACTGGGCCCACTGCCTGGGTCTCCAGGTCCTCAACCGGGGCAACACTCCGACGTGCGTGAGGTGGCAGGGTGAGTCGATAGTGGATGTCACCCTGGCCACCTCAAACCTGGCCCCCCGGGTTCAGAACTGGCGGGTGGAGACAGCGGTGGAAATCTCGGATCACAGGTACGTCCGGTTTGAGATCTCCAAGGCGGGCCCTGCGGCCCCGCTCCACCTGGGTCCCGCGGCAGGCGCCTCCTCATTTCCGAGGTGGGCGCTTGCTCACCTCCGCAGGGATGTCGCCGAGGAGGCGGCGGTGTTCCGAGCGTGGGCCGAACCACCGGCCCACCTCACGGGAGACGCGGACGGCATGGCGGACCTCCTCGCTGAGGACCTGGAAGTGGTCTGCAGCGCCGCCATGCCGAGGGCCCGGGGGTACCGTCGGAGGAAGCAGACATACTGGTGGACGCAGGAACTCGCTCACCTGCGTGCCGCCAGTATGGCTGCACGGCGCGCCTACCAGAGGTGCAGGAGGCGCGCCGTAAGGGGGCCCGGCGAAGAGGACGGTCTTCGCCGGGCTTACAGGGAGGCTCATCGAGCCCTGCGTACCGCCATATGCAGGGCAAAGGTCGCTGCCGCTGAGGAGTTTCTGGCACTCCTCGACAGCGACCCCTGGGGAAGGCCGTACAGGATGGTGAGGGGGAAGCTGCAGGGAGCGGCACCCCCCACATCCTGTATGGAGCCGGGCCTATTGAGAAGGGTCCTGGAAACTCTGTTTCCGAACCCGGGACCCTTCACGCCCCCCAGGATGCCCGCCTCCAGTTCATCCACTCTGGAGGTGTGGACCGATGGGCCTCCCGTATCCGACGGTGAGTTGGACTCCGTCAGGGAGAGGCTCCGAGCCAAAACCAAGGCTCCGGGCCCGGACGGCGTCCCTGCGAAGGTGATGGCACTAGCCATGGAGCCCCTGGGGGACCGGTTCCACGCGGTCATGAATACATGCATCGCGACGGGCCGCTTCCCCAGGAGGTGGAGGGTGGGCAGGCTCTGCCTCCTTCGCAAGGACGGCCGTCCCGCCGACTCACCGTCGGGCTATAGGCCGGTCGTGCTCCTGGATGAGAGCGGAAAGTGCTTCGAGAGGATCATCGCCTCTCGCATCCAGGAGCACCTAGAAAGCCGCGGGCCGCAGTTGGCGGACTGCCAATACGGCTTTCGGACCGGCCGGTCCACGATGGACGCGGTGGCTCGCCTCAAGAGGTGGACTGAGGCGGCCACAGCGAGGGGTGAGGGTGTCGTCGCGGTGTCGTTAGACATCGCGAACGCGTTCAACACCCTCCCCCACGAATGCATAGAGGCGGCACTGAAATATCACGAAGTGCCCCTCTACCTCTGCGCCCTCGTGCGGGACTACCTCCGTGAGAGGAGGGTCCTGTACGAGGACGCAGAGGGTCGCGTCCAGTCGTGGACCGTATCTGTCGGAGTACCCCAGGGATCAGTGCTTGGTCCCCTGCTCTGGAACCTGGGGTACAATTGGGTTCTGCGGGGCGCGCTCTTGCCGCGGATGGACGTCGTCTGTTTCGCAGATGACACTCTAGTCGCGGCCAGGGCGCGCGAGTGGGAGGAGGCGGTCCACCTCGCGTCGGTCGGCACCTCCTTGGTCGTCCGGCGCATCCGCCTCCTGGGGCTGGAAGTGGCCCTCGAGAAAACGAGGGCCATGACCTTCCACGCCCCGCGACGCAGAACCCCACCGGGGCTTCGTATCCGAGTGGAGGGGGTCCAGGTTCCCGTCGAGGTGCACATCAAGTACCTCGGCCTGATCCTGGATCCCCGCTGGAAGTTCGAGGAGCACTTTAGGCTCCTCGCTCCGCGGCTGTGCTCTTTCGCAGCCGCACTCGGACGGCTCCTCCCCAATTTGGGGGGGCCGAATTCGGCGTGCCGTCGGCTGTACCAGGGAGTGGTGCGGTCGATGGCACTCTACGGAGCCCCGGTGTGGGCGGAGCGCCTTTCCCGGGCAACAGTGGCCCTGCTGCGGAGGCCGCAGAGGGTCATCGCGACACGGACCGTGCGGGCATACCGCACGGTCAGTCATGGGGCGGCCTGCGTGCTCGCGGGCACGCCCCCGTGGGAGGTCGATGCCCTGGTTCTGTCCCAGGTGCATCGACACCGTGTCGCGGCCCGGGAACGGGGGGAACGACCCGGCTTCGAGGAAGTAAAGCGGGTCCGATTAGCGGCTCAGGGGGAGGCCCTGAGCCGGTGGAGGGAGGCGCTCCGCTCCCCAGCTGCCGGCCACCGGACGATTGGAGCGATTCGTCCGGTGTTGGAGGGATGGGTTGGGCGCCGGCATGGCAGCCTTACCTTCCGCCTAGTGCAGGTACTGACCGGACATGGCTGCTTCGGTCACTACCTGCACCGGGTCGCCCGTCGGGAGGAGTCACCGCGGTGTCATCACTGCGACTCCCCCGACGACATGGCCGAGCACACCCTGGTGGAGTGCCCGGCCTGGCGAAACGAGCGCCGCGACCTCATTGCCGCGCTCGGAGGCGGACGCCTCTCCCTGGCAACCATGGTGCGAGCCATGGTTGAAAGGGAGAGTGCATGGGAGGCTGCCGCCTCCTTCTGCGAGACCGTCCTCTTGCAGAAGGAGGCTGCGGAGAGGGAGCGGGAAGAGGACGTACTTGCCGCTCCCCTCCGGCGTAGACGGGTGGGGCGAAGAAGGCGGGGGACGAACCCCCGTCTCCTTTAGCCCCAGGGTGTGACCAGCGCGTGCGGGTAGCTCCCGCACGTGCATTGCACAACGGTCACCACGTCTGGGGATTATTCCGTTACCGGGTAATCCCCCTTTGGCGCGGAAACCGGCCCTACAGGGGAGGGCCGACAAGCCCTGAGAGTGGCACGGAGTACTTGGCCTTCGGGTCGGCCCCGTGACACTCTCAACACAGGGCCCGACGGTAACCGGGTGGTTTTAGTGGGTATTCCCGGCTTCGGCCGGGCGAGTCCCACACACGCTCGTCGCCTAGCTAGCGACGGGTATGGTGCGTAAAGGCATTTCCACTCGTTAAAAAAAAAAAAAAAAAAAAGGTTAGTTTTGTTATAATCCCCGCATACTAATGGACATCTTGAAAGTAATACATTTCCGGTAGCTATTTAGGAAATGTATAGATTTACTAGGAAATGTGTGTTATAAAATTTATTTCACCCTTTTCCGAGCAAATTTAGGAATTATATAAATTTCCTAGGAATTGTATACAATGACGCATTACATACATTTCCATTAACATATACAAGGCGAATTTTTAGTCACCGTACAAATTTCGATATATTAATCTTTGGCTAAAATCATTGAATACGTATTTTTTCTTTTAGATCACTCAATACAAAAATATTGAGATATCACATTACACAGTTATCTATACAAAGTCGATATTTGTTGACATCGCGCTCGGTTACTGCGTGGGCCCCCCTCCCGCCACCGAAGTCCGTAAGTTTGCGCGCCAGGGTAGTATTATTCAGTGACCACGCAGAGCGGATAATTCTATCAAGAAAAAGATTTAATATGAAAATTTTACATATCGATTTTTTTTTTTTCGAAAATTGAATTAGTGGAATGATACCTAATGCCTAGAAAAATTTGGACGGTGATTAAAAAATCAAACTGTATATATATAAAACGTTAACAGTTTTTCTGTAGTGTAATTAATATCAGCACAGCACCCTTGCGAAGTCGGTCGCTAGTAATTGCATAGTCAAGTGTTTTTTATCTGAACAGACAGCTGTGCTGCTGGGGAGTTTGTTCTGCCACTTGTTCTTACCAGCGAAGGCACTAGGAAGTGGCAAAGGGCGGGCGTTTTGGGGGGACTGTCTTATGTAATATTGACGTTCAAAAGTGCTGATACTAATTCTTGTTACCTAATTTGAATAAATAACTTTCGTTTTGATTTTTACAGAAATATCAAGTTTCTTTGTTTTTTTAATTATAATATGGTACTTGACTGCAACCTTGCCTGATGAGCAGTGATGCAATCGCTGATGGTAAAGCGCGCTAGTTTATTAAGAGCCTTTTCACTCAAAAAAACGTAAGTGAGTAGGAAAGAAGACGGCAGTTCAGCGAGGTGATGCAATGTTATACCCAACAACACGACCAACGATGCTGCGCCAAAAGGAGATTGATCTGAAGACCCTCCACGACCAAACTCCCAACACAACAACATTTTTTTTTATTCTAATTTATTTATGGAGGGGTTTAATCTATATAGATTATGCCACCCTCATCATTACAACTCCACCTTACTGACTAATGTACAACTACAACTTACATTCTTACATTAGCTCTGCGATGGATACCAATATCCACGAGCTTGTACAGCATCCTGGCTGCTTCCGAAGTAGGAGCAGCAAGGACGCTGTTACATACCCCAGTTTCGCACATATTATTAATAGCTATAAATAGATCTTGTCTTTCCGGCTCATTCCGGACACATTCCATGATTATATGGTAAACATCTTCAGTCACGTTGCATTCCACACTATTTGGTGACTCGACTTTACCCATTAAAAAAGCAAATTTATTTAGGGGTATGTGTCCGGAGCGAAGTCGCAGAGCAGTTGTGATTGTCTGCCTTCCCATATTGGCACTGTCTATCCATGTAGTTTTGAGGATGTTCGGTTGTATAGTGGCGTACCATATACCTTTACTGCGGCTCCTTTCATTAAAGTATTCTTGCCAGCTGTCATAACCCAGGCATTTTATCTTCCAGTAAAGTTCAGTATAATACGGGAGACAGGAATACTTTTCACCGTCGGTTGATGCCTCTTTAGCGAACTGATCGACCATCTCATTACCTTTAATGCCAATGTGAGAAGGCACCCATTGTATGACAACATTTTTATTCTTGCTTTTGAGTTTGTACATTAAATCTATTATAACATAGGCAATGGACATCCCTCGTTTGGGTAAGGTGCATCGTCTTAGTAACTGTAAGGCACTGCGACAGTCCGTTAAAATTAGAAACTCAGAACATGCTATTGAGTCTAAATAACACAGTGCCTCTAAAATTGCTATTAATTCAGCGTGCATTATTGAAATCACAGAATCCACTTTAAGTTTAATCGAGGTGTTTAAATGTGAATCAAAAAACGCAACCCCAGTTTCATTATTAGACATTAACGCATCAGTATAAATTGTATATAAACCGGTATAATTTGTTTGTAGATATCTAACACACAGGGATTTTAAATGAGTCATGTTATAATATTTTTTGGCTTGATCAATACCCTCAATGGTTGGAACACAACAACATTGGTGTATCGTACCTGGCACACATCGCAACACAACTGCTCAGACCCGTCCTCCGTACGGCTTCACCAGACATCATACCGAAACACAACAAATCGCTTGGCGACAAGGCTTTGTCTGGTGCGTGGTAACTTCTCCCAGCGGCCGATGTTATGGCCTACCACCGAGAAAATGTCAAACGTCAATCATGTGGCTGAAATGACGATGATGATGAGTAAGTAGAAGGAAAAGAGTATTTTGCCATAGTTAGCAACGGGCGTCGTTGGATTTAGGGTTTCGTTGCCTATAGAAGTGGAAGGCCAAAAATGATGAACTGTGTGAACAAGTAATGATAACACTAGTCAACAGTCAAAATTTCCCGGGGGAAATACATATCATATTTTGTAGATAATCATTCACCTAATATCATAAAAATAATTATTTATTTCTATCACGTATAGAAAATGAGATTTTGGTTTTTTTAAATTGTCACTTTTTGTATCAATTTAAGAGGGTAGCTCGAAATTTTTCGTAGAAACGATCGCAATAATATTTTGAAGTAACAATATACACTTCGTTCTTTCACCATGTCTCGCTGTTGTGTCAATTCTCCGGATTTATTTTGTTTTATTTGCGGTTTATATTCGCCGAAGAGTAAAAAAAAACGCATAACGCCTTTGATTACTAAGTGCTATCGTGCATATTTTGGTTTAGATATTCGCAACCAAGACAAATATTGGTTGCCACATATGTGCTGTTACTCATGTCACAAGAATTTGACTAACTGGTTCAACGGGAAACCAACAAAGATGCCTTTTGGTCAACCTATGATTTGGCGAGAACCTAAGGATCATGTGAGTGACTTTTATTTTTGTCTTACGGATGTCAATGGATTTTCTAAGAAATCAAAGCACACAGTAAATTACCCAGAGGTGTCTTCCGTGACAAAACCAATACCTCATTCGGAAGATCTTCCAGTACCTACGCCGCCAAGTCACGTTGAACACTCAAGTACCACTTCAGGTTCTGATGATGAATTTGAGGACATTCAAGTGGCAAGTACTTCTGAATCACCACATTTGATCAACCAAGCTGAGCTCGACGACCTTGTTAGAGACTTGGACTTGCCTAAGGAAAAATCTGAACTGTTAGGTTCAAGATTAAAACAATGGAATCTGCTTCAACACGACGTTCGCGTTACTGCATACCGTAAACGACATGTTTCCTATGTTGATTTCTATTCTAAAGATGGAGATTTAATTTATTGCAACGATGTTGTTGGTTTATTGGCTAAATTGGATCACCAGCATTCACCAGATGAATGGAGGCTGTTTATAGATTCATCTAAAACTAGCTTGAAAGCCGTGCTTCTTCACAACGGAAACCAATATCCATCCATTCCAGTGGCGCATGGTGCTCATTTTAAAGAAACTTACGACGTCTTAAAGCATTTATTGAATAAAACAGAATATAGTAAACATCATTGGACAATATGTGCTGACTTAAAAGTGGTTGCTTTACTTTTAGGATTGCAAACTGGGTACACAAAATACTGTTGTTTTTTATGTGAGTGGGATAGCCGTGCAAGAGCTGAGCATTATGTTAGAAAAACTTGGCCACTGAGAACTTCTTATGATCCAGGTCAGAAAAATGTCAAAAATTACCCATTAGTAGATCCAAAAAAAGTACTTTTACCACCATTACATATTAAACTAGGGTTAATCAAAAACTTTGTGAAAGCAATGAACAAAGATGGCTCAGGCTTTAAGTTCCTAAAAGAAAAATTTCCTGCTTTAAGTGATGCAAAATTAAAAGAAGGTGTTTTTATTGGCCCAGACATTAGAAAATTAATTAAAGATCCGTTGTTCATTTCTAGCTTAAACGATAAAGAAAAGAATGCTTGGTTGGCATTTGTTGAAGTCACAGAAAAATTTTTGGGAAACAAACGATCGCCTCAATATGAAAACCTTATAAATCAAATGTTAAATGCTTATAAAGAATTGGGCTGCAATATGTCCTTAAAGACACACTTTCTGCACTCGCACCTAGATTTTTTTAAAGAAAATCTCGGTGCTGTGAGTGATGAGCACGGTGAGCGCTTTCACCAAGAAATCGCTTCAATAGAAAAGCGTTACCAGGGGAAATGGACCACTGCAATGCTTGCAGACTACTGTTGGTTTTTAGTTAGAGAGACTCCAACCTCTTCTTACAAGAGACAAGCCAAAAGAACAAAAACAATTTTATTTTTTATGTCTAAATAATATATTTACTTCAAAATAGATATCAAAAATTTTAAAATTAAAAATAAATTTCTCTTAAAAACTATACGTGACTGAGATATTTTATTTACTGTTCTAAGTTCCCTACAGCATGGTGATTCCGAATTACATAATCAGATCTCTGGGAAAAAATAAAACTTTTTTTTTGTTGCCTAGTGTAATTAGTAAGGGGAAACTACCAAAATGACGACTAATGGAAAAGTACTAGCAGCGCCCCGTGGTTTGTCTCGCATAACTTATGATCCCATGGAAATATCAAGATAAAAAGTTTTCTTCTAGTTAATCCCGTTTATAAACCATTTCTGTCCCAAATTTCATGCGAAGCCATTCAGTAGTCATTGCGTGAAAGAGGAGCAAACATACATCCGTACATCGTACGAATTATTCCTGTATTGTGGGTGCATTTACAAATATTTTAAAGTCACATACAAAAACAGCCAAAGCCTGAACAACTACCTGCAAACCATAGAAATATTTGTTCCATGCGGGAATCGAACCCGCGACACACAGCGTAGCAGTCGATCGCTCAGCCACTGCATCAACCGTGTCGTGAAATCCAAATAATATGGGAGGGACCATCAGCTTCTTAGTATGTTTCCAACTATATTGGGATCAGCTTCCAATCTAGCCGAATTCCGCTGAGTACCAGGAAAATGATGTATCACAGCTAGATGGACAGCCTCCGTGGCGTAGCCGTAGCAAATGTGGCCGCTACAAGGAGACGCGGGTTCGATCCCCAACGCAATGAAAATATTTGTTTGCATGAATATGAATATTTGCACTGGTCTGGTCGTGCCTCGGAAAGCACGTTAAACCGTTGGTCCCGGTTGCCATACGAACATCTAATGGCAGTCTTTACGGGTTGTTGGAGCCCTCAAAAGTTGAACAATTGATCTAACTGCAATGCTTCGATATCACCTTCGGCTTGTGGAGGTCATACAGCAGTCACTTCACGGAAAATATCGAAGTTTAGCCAAAATCAGCAATTAAACTGGTAAAGCGGACCTCAGATTCCAAAACTGAAAAAGCCTCGGATGCGACTGGGATTAAAGCTGGACTGATGATGACCAGGAAAATGATGTACGGCCTAGTGTATGGTCATGACTCTGTCATCTCTTAACCTTGGAAAAAACCACGAACATGTTTCATTCGAAGTATTAGTACAACTGCATCAATATATTAGTGCACCAGCACGAGCTAGAACCCGGCAAAAAGTCAAGGTCACTGCTGCACATGTCGGTACATACATTATTCATATATCTCTTAATTGTTTACGGGCATTCATAAAACTATTATGTATCATCTTTCTTGCAGATTGATTAGACTCGTGATGACTTTAATAAATGCGAAATATGATATCTATACCTATTCATTTATTTCCTCGTCTTTAAAGGAGTTTCCTAATTCAATAATATGTCCATAGTTACAGGTTTATTTACCATAACATATGTAAACAACATTATATTTTGTTTTTACGAAACCCGAATCACGTGTCCAGTATTTTTATATTACAAAATTTCAACCAGATATCATGAAAACCACAAAGTTATGAGCTTGCTATTCTACTTGGTTGTCCCAACAAAAATATGGTCAAAGTTCCGACCGTGCGGCGCGCGCAGTGCTTTGACCTCTGGCATCAGCTGTAGTGCGCGACGCAAGTACTATGATCTATCGTAACCGCTCGTTAAACACTTCCTAATGTATTGTAAAAATGATTGGAAATATTTTAAACGTTGCTTCACACTATGTTTTACTCCTGCACCCACGGCGTTTACAAATATTCAAACTCACTTGCACAAATAACCAGACCCGGAACAACTACCTAACTGTCATTCCAACACGATTCCATTGTCATTTCATTATCATTGTGCTTAAAAATTCGTAATCTGCATATAACAATTTTCTCAACCGTCTCGTAATGGAATGGTGATAAAATGAAATTGCCGTTATTACCATTATTATAAAAAAAGATAGTAGAAATGATTTTCTAAAGACTACTACTTAATTTTACCAAGTATTTGTTTCGTGCGAGATTTGAAACCGCGGCACATAACGCAGCGGACCATCGCTGATAGCCACTGCATTAGTTTAGTTTGTGAGGGCAATTGGCGCCATTGTTTTTAAGCTATTGCATAGCTTCTATCGCGGGCCTTGAGCGCGGGGACCGAATCCAGAAATTCCGTAACGAAAAAACCTCACGCTCCCCACTCCGACGGGCACGGAGGTGTGGCTTGAAGGCCGTACATCGTCTAACGTCGTTTCAGTTCGGCAGTCTTCGGTACGGTATGTTTGTGTGCGTGCGACTACATCTTTTGAAAACAATTTATAGATTTTCAAAAAGAGCATGCATATTGCAGGGCTCGAACTCAGTTCTACACACTTGCCATGTCACTGATAGTCGCGATGTGCTAAACTTGCGATTAATTTTTTCTCTGAAATAGGTCTTCTATAGAGATATGTCATAGACGTCATCGACGTTGTCATGGCTACCTTAAAAACTTTTCATATAATTAATTATTAAGTACTTTTATTCAAATTAATTTAGTAGTGTTTTTATAAAATAGCTTTTTTTTTAACGGAAAAGCTAAGATGAATGTCACGCTAATTTTTCATTGGACTTTTAAATTATTTATAGTGTTGTTTACTAAATAAAAGCGCGTGATTTTATAGAGTAAAAAGTGCTCACGCGGCCGTTTTTTCAACTGTGATTGGCGATATCCGCCATTATTTATTTAATAAAAGAAAAATTTGTTTTCTTATCGGTCACCGCGCTCAAAAAGTGTAACTTGAATTAATATCAAAGAAAAAGAAATAATGCATAAATAAAATAAATAAATAATTATAATTGCATAAATTGATACAAAATGCTATGCAATAGCTTTACCGCGGCAGTCCCCGAGTGCCACACGTCTTTTTTTTTTTAATACATTATGACGTGTTAAACGCAGAGGGCCTTGTTTTTAGTCAGTTCATTTAATATTCTAATTGCATTTTATTTTGATCTTCCTTGTTGTCGATCATGGTCTGCGCCTAATGCTAAAAAGTGACTTCATTTAAATTGATTATCTCGTTCGTCTGTTTTTTCTTTTTTTTAAATAAAATCCAGGTCCAACAATAAACAATATTGGAGCCTATTCTCATCAGTTCTCATTCGTTCTAGTTCTCACATTGATTCTTCTCGGACTTTCATCCTTCATACGTGATCTTTCTTTCATTCAATGTCCTCATTCACATCTTTTCTGGGTGGGTTGCCCAGCTAATATTAATATGTGTAGCTATCTACCTCTCTAACTTTTTATATGTATTTATTTCTTCGGGTGCACTCAATAAGCGGGAAGCCAAAATCTTTATTCATATAACTTTTTTTTCATTTATACTATTCGACATTTCTTATTTTAAATCTTATTAATAAAGTTCGTCTAAAATTGTCAAATTCGACTTTTAGTGACTAAAACCCACACATGTTCCTGCACTTGCCCGTGCACCATAGCTACGGTTTTTTGTAACCAACCCGCAACCCTGACCCAGGAGGCATCGGTCTTCGTGGACCCCGTCACGATGTGCTGACATCTCTTTGAGGCGCGCGTGAAACACGACGCGCCGTCGACTCGGGCCTGGTCCTTACCGGGCGGTGAGCTGTCCACTGCTCACCGCCCGCAGGCCCGCGCCTTCGGTGGCTGGGAGTTAGGTGTCGTCTCCCGACCGGGGCGTCTACTGCGGCGGCTAGTGGCGTGAGGGCGCTGGGATTCCCGTTGTCTCACGCGCAAGAGGTGACCGCCTGCTATGCACTCTCGCTCAAGACCATGGCCGGTCGCGAGAGATCGCCTCCACGAGGACACGGCGGTGCTCTACCCAAGCTGGGCAGACATCCACCGTATGCTCCACCTTGTCCTCAGGGCGATCCCCACAGTGGTGACACCCTGGCGTTTCTTACAGCCTTATCCGGAACAGAAGTCCGTGTCTGGTGAAGACCACTCCTCAAAAAGGGGACTTACCGCCGCTGTCAACGAGCCCCTCAAATATAATCCGTAGGTCTAATAAACAACACAAGAGACAGATTCAAATGTTTTATTTAGGCAGTTTAGTATTCAAATTGCATTTAGTGTAAGATCTTCCTCGATATCAATCATTGTGTGAATGTAATACTAATTCACGGTTACTTCTGTTGCGTAAATACAGCTGTTGGCGTTTGAATTTACAATATAATACTCTTAGTTTCGGTTGCTGGTTTAGATTTATATGTCTTCTTCTTATTCTTTAGCCTATAGAGGCCCACTGCTGGACAATGGCCTCACCGAAGGCTTTCATAACTTTGGGGGTTGGCAGACGGGTTGGGAATCGCAGTAATTTGATGTTCCATAGGAAAAGCGCTGCTGCCCGCTTTAGTGATGAGAGATTGGTAGACTTACATATGGTAGAAGATATTTATACCATATGTCACGAACGCCTGAAAAGAGCAAATAATATAATAATAATAATATTTTTTTATTCAAAAAACTTTTCAGGATAAATTGGGTTGTATCCTAAAAAATAATTTAATGTTCATCAGATAGATTTTTAAAAAATATGCCACACGTACTTTTTATTTTTTCTTTCATTCAAATAGTTAAGAAGATATATTGAATTGAAATGTCGCATAACGTCACGCCGTGGTACAAAATATACAACGGCGTGACGTAATTAGCCCCCACTCTGTAACTTTAATACCCTTGATCTCGGTAGTTTTTGGTAATTTCAACAAAATAAAAAATACGGGTTTCAATTTTTTTATTATCTATAAGACGGCTTAATTATTTTTTGATTTTCATACCTTGGATACATCCTTATTACATAGAGTCTTAAATATATGCTTAAATCCAAGTCTTACTGAACTAGGATATACTGTGTTTCAGGCGAAAAGAGCTACTTAAAACAATTTAAAATTAACAAATAATCAAAATTATTCTTAACAATACAAATGTGTAAACGATCTATAAACGTGGGCAAGTTGTCGTATACTATTCTAATATTACCAAAGCTTAACTTCTATGTTCTTAATTTACAAGATAGTTATTCTAAAAATTGTATAAAAATTCAAAATATAATTATAATTATAAATGTGCTCTGTGTGACTAAGGAGAGTTAAGGCAGTGGCCTTAACTCACCAAAATTTCAAACCACTGCAACACATCTGATTATAGTCCTGAAGACTGATCGCAGAATGTAAACAAGTAAAAAAAAAATATGTCACGAACAAAAGTATGTTACATGTTTTATTCAAAAGCGATTTACTCCTTTATTTCGGAATGAAAATTTATGTTGTTACGAACATTTTTATATCGCGTTCATCGAGGGACTGGAACAATTGCCGGCGGCGGTGTTTCCGTCACACTACAATTTGAGTGTCTTCAAGACTAGAGTGAATAGGCTCTTAATAAACTAGCACGCTTTACCATCAACAATCGCATCACTGCTTACCATCAGGCGGGACTGCGATAAAAAAAACATAGCCTTTTCAAACACATAGGTTTATGTATGTAATGTGTTATAGGTCCTCCGTGGCGCAGCGGTCAACACACCTGCCTGCGACGTGGAGGCCCCGGGTTCGATCCCCGGCCAGGTTATGATGGAAAACGATCTTTTCCTGATTGGCCTGGGTCTTGGATGTTTATCTATATATGTATCTATTACAAATATAGTATCGTTGAGTTAGTATCCCATAACACAACTCTCGAACTTACTTTGGGGCTAGCTCAATCTGTGTGATTTGTCCGTATATATATATTAGTTTTGTTTGTTTGTTGCATTCAATATTTTAATTTTTTTTTATAATTATATACTGGTAAGCAGTGAAGCAATTGTTGACTATAAAGCGCGCTAGTTTATTAAGAGCCTATTCACTCTTGCCTACAAAAAAAAAACAGAATGAATAGGAAGAAATACTGCAGTTGAGCGAGGTGATGCAATGTTAAACCCAACAACACGACCAACGATGCTGCGCCATTGGTCCGTATGTTCGAAAATGTGTCTGCTCAACAATGTAAATTACTCAATGGATGTTGTTGAACTGGCAATAAAAAAAATAGAATGTTACGCAATTATCGTGCTAGTTCAATTAGCTGTTTAGTTAACCGCCTGGCCTTTGAAAGTAATGCATAATACGTCATATGTTTTGTTTCTCGACCGATATCAGAGACCAAAACAGATAATGATATAATTATAAGTAATATTATTTATTTTTAGAATAAATGACTTGATTAAGGTAAGCTAGTGATTGAATAATAACAGCAGCACAGGCCCACCTATTAGGTTAAGCTACGCTTGCCTAAGTGGGGCTGTGGATGGGTGACCACAATTACATACCGAGGTCCTTCCGTGCCTCGGAAAGCACGGTTCTCTTCTTCAGAAACTACTATATTTTTTTTATATAAACTAGCGCTTGACGGCAACCCCGCCTGATGATAAACAGTGACGCAATCGTTGATGGTAAAGCGCACTAGTTTATTAAGAGCCTATTCACTCTAGCCTTGAAAACACTCAAATTGTAGTCCGACGGAAACACCGCCGCTGGCAAATTGTTCCAGTCCCTCGATGTACGCGGTATAAAGGAGGAGGCGAAACGCTTCGTCCGGATCGTAGTGGTGTTAACAACGTAAGGGTGGAAACTCGCCGTACGACGGGTCGTCCGATGGTGGAACGGAGATAGGGGAATTAAATCATGCAATCCCCAAAATGCATCCTATAAAACACCGAAACGCTGGCTACTCTACGCCTGTACTCTAGGCTTAGGAGACCGTCTCGAGTTAAATCCTAAGCCTAGAGCACAGGCGTAGAGTAGCCAGCCTTTCGGTGTACTATAGGCTGCATTTTAAGTTAAGTGCACCTTTTTCCTTCTATTTCATTTAGAATAGATTAGAAGATAACAATTTAGTTTAATCCTGTCAAATTAAGATATTCCATAGACAGTTTAGACGCGATTATAAATATGCGACCAAAAATATATCAATTACGTCAGACGCGGACTTGTTTGACAGATGAAAAGTAGGTAACATACAGGCTGTATCTGACATCGTAATGCAAACTTCGCGAAAAGGGTACACCGCATGCCACTAACAAAATTATGATAGTTATTTATGTCGTTATTGAGCGGTTACAGAAATAACTGTGTTTAAAAAAAAGTGTCGACTCGGCCTTTGAACGTTGCAGGCGTGCCGCCGTGCGCGTTTGTAGGTATGACGTTGATCCCTGATGCGAACTCTATTAAATCAGCTGATAGGATAGTTTTTCTAGTATTGTTCACATTGCACTTTTTTGAGTAATTAACGAATTAATTAATTTTTACTTTAAAATCTTATTGGGTTCTAAAAGTATAGTCATTATGAACGTTCTAAAGTGAAAAAAACTGCATATTATTATTTTTTTTTAATCAAGAAAAAGCCGATGCAAAATTCCACCACTAGGGGGTTCAGAATCATGTACTTACTGGATCTATGGTACTCGTTTGTGCGTCGATGTCAGATACACCCTTTATGTATGCACTGATTTTAAATTTATTCTGTATCGTATTACCCAGTAACTAGGTTGTGGAGGTCAGATAGGCAGTCGTACCATATAAAATACTGGTATTCAGCTGAATCTGGTTAGACTGGAAGCTGACCGGCATCCCCACATGCAAGCGTATACTGTCGAAAACTATGCCTTAGCATGCTACAACGTTCTTAAAGATGACGAGGCGTCCTTTATTATATTTTATTTAGTATTTTTTTTTTTTAATAATTATAAACTAGCGCTTGACCGCAATCCCGCCTGATGGTAAGCAGTGATGCGATCGTTGATGGTAAAGTGCGTTAGTTTATTAAGAGCCTATTCACTCAGAAAAACCGAGCGAATAGGAAGGAAGACGGCAGTTGAGCGAGGTGATGCAATGTTAAACCCAACAACACGACCAACGATGCTGCGCCAAAGGGAGATTGATGTGAAGACCCTCCACGACCAAACTCCCAACACAACATCATTAGGCGCATCGTACTCGGCACACATCGCAACACAACTGCTCAGACCCGTCCTCCGTACGGCTTCACCAGACATCATGCCGGAATACGACAAATCGCTTGGCGGCAAGACTTTGTCTGGTGGGTGGTAACTTCTGCCGGCGGCCGATGTTATGGCCTACCACCGAGACATTTGACATTTATTTGGGACAAAAACAGTTATAAGTATGTTACAATATTAATAGTCGGCTAAGGTATAATAAAACATAGTAAACGTCCACGGAATCATATTGATTTTATAAGAAATAAGGAAACGGATGTATACAGAAGGGGACAGTGAGAAAATAACTAATGATACAATTAAACCCTGAAAATCACACAAACCAATCAAGATAGCGTGCCCCATGCCCCATCCAGATATGGTCTATGGACACAACCACGTCACGCCATAATATCAGCAAGAAATTTACTTTCTGGTAATCCTTAACTATTGCAGTAATAGTTAAGGATTGGGAAACCTCATTGTTCGTCAATCGTGGTGGCCTAGTGGTTAAAACACCAGCCTCTCAAGTATGAGTGCGCGGGTTCGATTCCAGGTCAGGCAAGTACCAATGTAACTTTTCTAAAGTTATATGTACTTTCTAAGTCTATCTTGGACACCAATGACTGAAGGTGAAGGAAAACATCTTGAGGAAACCTGGACTTTATAAGTCAGAAATCGCCAACCCGCATTGAGCAAGCGTGGTGATTACGCTCAACCCTTCTCTGTATGAGAGGAGACCTGTGCCCAGCAGTGCGACGATAAAAAGGTTGATGATGGTGGTGATGATGATTGTTCGTCAAGAAAAAACGAGTGTGCATTTTTAATAGGTACCTTTAGGTAGTGAGTTAAAAAGTTTTACTCCCTCATGTATAAGTAACTGTTGTTTTCTAGTTCTAGTACTTGGAATGTGTAAGTCTTGTGCTCGCCTCAGAAGACGTTTTCGCACCTGCATATTTTTTGGGACTGTGATTTGTATGTGTAAGTCCCTGGAAAGAATTTTACGAACTAAGACACATGTATTATAAAAATATATGTCAGAGATGTTGAAAAGCTTTGTTTCTTTATAAATTTTGTATGTAGGGGTCAAATAGTGATAGTGAAATAGATCTTTTATAATTCTGTTTTGCGCTCTTTGTAGCTTTTCTAAATTAGTTTTAGCTGCTGAACCCCACAGTTCTATAAGGTATTCGATGTGCGGTTTCACCTGCAGTGAATTGTAAATAGTGTGGGTAAAATGACCGTGTTTGGTTTAAGGGACGTGTCAGTAACCATTCAGATGAATTACGAGTCAGTCGACGTCAAGGAGCAGATCAAATCATGGTCTGGGCGGCGGTGTCAGAAAAAAATTGTTCTCCACTCTTTTTTCCGCCAATAGGTCGCAACCAAGTCAAAATAAACCCACCAGACAAAGCCTTGCCGCCAAGCGATTTGTCGTGTTCCGGCATGATGTCTGGTGAAGCCGTTCGGAGGACGGATCTGAGCAGTTGTGTTGCGATGTGTGCCGGGTACGATGCGCCTAACGTTGTTGTGTTGGGAGTTTGGTCGTAGAGGGTCTTCAGATCAATCTCCCTTTGGCGCAGCATCGTTGATCGTGTTGTTGGGTTTAACATTGCATCACCTCGCTCAACTGCCGTCTTCCTTCCTATTCGCTCAGTTTTTCTGAGTGAATAGGCTCTTAATAAACTTGCCCGCTTTACCATCAACGATCGCATCACACCATCAGGCGGGAATGCGGTCAAGTGCTAGTTTATAATTATAAAAAAAAAAAACAAATCTATTGAGACAAAGTCTTATTACCGGGGCTATATACCGTGGGCACGCTACACATTTGATTCTGAGCGTTGGACTTTCCAGCAAGACTCGGCACCATCGCACAGACCAATTCAAAGGCAAAATTGGTTAAAAGTGAACGTTCCGATGCTGATCGCTCGAGATATGTGGCCGTCGTCATCGCCCGACTTGAATCCGCTAGACTTTTGTATATGGGGTGCTTTACAGGTCAAGGCTTGTGCTAAAAAACACACGTCGGTGGAAGCGCTCAAAGCTACCCTTACGCTAGAATGGAACTGTTTAAGTAATGATGTCGTTCGGGCAGCGTGCGCTTCTTACAGAGACTCAAGCTTGCATTGCAGGCTAATTGCGGCTGTATTCCATCGGAATAAGCCATAATAAAACTTTCAACCTTCTATTTTCACATTCTAAAATTGTATAAATAAATATTGAAAATTAACATAAATATTTCATTTTCGCATACGGACAGTTCAATTGCCACACCCGGTAGATAAATATCCAAGACCCAGGCCAATCAGGAAAAGCTCATGACCTGGCCGCGAACGAACCCGAGGCACGATCCGCTGCGCCACGGAGGAGAACAAAAGTCTTTAAAATATATTTATCTTTTAATATACTTTGTACAACAAGCATAATAATTATCTAAATAGATAAATAAACAGCTTATTACTGGCATATGACTAAATAATATTACGCATGTTCCCCGAAAGGCTATAGGTCCCCAGTATGGGCGATAACGTGTCCTCGTGACCGTAGCAATGTCAAAGTCAAGTACATAACTGGGTTGTGGTGGTCAGGTAGGTAGTCCTGCTCTGGTAGTCAGTCATGCTCAGTTAGACTGGAAGCTGACCCCAAGATACTTAGTTGAAAAAAGACTATGTAGATACTTGGCGTTAACGCAAAGGTCCGGCGGTACTTCACACCAGGACAGTTTCTAATGTTATACAAAGCAGAGGCCCGTTCGTGTGTGGAGTACTGCAGCCTCATTTGGGCTGCTGCTGCAAAATGCCACCTGGCTACTTTGGATTAAGTGGAGAGGCGTGCGAATTTAAGAGGCTGAGGCGTACGGAGGACGGGTCTGAGCAGTTGTGTTGCGATGTGTGCCGGGTACGATGCGCCAAATGTTGTTGTGTTGAGAGAATGGCCGTGGAAGGTCTTCAGATCAATCTCCCTTTGGCGCAGCATTGTTGCTCGTGTTTTTGGGTTTAACATTGCATCACCTCGCTCAACTGCCGTCCTCCTTCCTATACGCTCAGTTTTTCTGAGTGAATAGGCTCTTAATAAACTAGCGCGCTTTACTATCAACGATCGCAACACTGCTTACCATCAGGCGGGATAGCGGTCAAACACTAGTTTATAATTATTTAAAAAAATTGGTTGTCTGTAGAACTCCGTCTACTGCCGATATTTGAACGTGACAACGTCTATTCGCTCTAGGGGTGGGGGTAAAGTAGGCGTGGACTCTGTGTGGCGTCAGATTCGGCCGTTACGGTGTTTTCGAGAATGACTCCTCCGTACCAATTTAATAGACGTTGTCACGTCAACTCCTACAGTTTTGTGATACCCTGGTACTTTGCACGTCCACAAACTATGCACAATAAAACCTCTTTCATGTATTATGGTGATTTGATAATGATGAATGAGCTTTTTTATTGTTTCGATTTCTCCTACACTTTTATGCTACCCTGGTACCTTGCACGTCAAAAAAAGTAGGCGTGGACTCCGTGTGGCGTCAGATTCGGCCGTTACGGTGTTTTCGAGAATGACTCCTCCGTACCAATTTAATAGACGTTGTCACGTCAAAAAAAATGTTAGTAAAAAGACTTTTATTTTTTTATTTCGCATCTTTGCATCTTTTTGTTTCTATTTCATTAAGAAAAGGACAGAAGATAACATTTTAGTTTAATCCTGTCAAATTAAGATACTCCATAGACAGTTTAGACGCGATTATAAACATGGCGACTAAAAATAGATCAGTTCACGTCAGGCGTGGACTAATTTAACAGGTCTAAACTAACATATAATCTTCTGTCCTTTTCTTAATGAACTGAAGTTTGTGAACAAAAAAATCAGCGCCAATGTGTATGTAATAAATGTGTTTTTGTTAATTTTGCCGCGAACAGAAGCTGGTAAAAAATAAGTTACACGGTGCCCAGTGGCCAGTGCGCATGCGCATCCTTCGTTTAGAATTAGACACGCGTGCAGCGCGCGCGCCGAATTACAACATACGACATCAATCATCCGGACAGGTGACACCAAACGTTAAACCTAGATTAGTTTGTTGTTTATTTGTTGTTTTAAATAATAAAAATACGAGTGTGCTTATGACCACACGACTGAAGTGAAACTTCTTTCGCTCCATCTGTATGAATATATATGTCGGAGATCGTCGATTAATTTTAATAGAAGTTGCTGATTTGATTTACGTAGTAGAGGGGCGAACGCTTGTGACGTTATTTTGTGATGACGTCACATGGACAGAGTCGCTTTGGAAAGTGGGGTTCGTCGAACGAGGACTTTGCATCGAGACGCGGACCAAGGCACATCTCCGAACCGAAACTGTCGGTTTGCCTATTCAAATTGTAATTATGAAGATTGGAGGGTATATCTACACGTCGTGCTTTAATTCAAAACTCACCTACGAAACGGAACCTGTACCACCACACCAAGATGATGTCGACCCTACCGCTCTGCCGTCGCTGTCTCCGACATCAGAAGTTGGATGAAGAACTACACTGCTCACAATCTCGTTATAAATCATTATCAGAATAACAGTCACTTTCTGCCAATATTTTTATAGTACTGGTGTGATTACTTGTGTGGTAGTTGTTCATTGCCTTTGTATGAGCTGGATGCTGGATGTCCTGGCAGCGAGGCTGGAAGTGAACGTCACGTTACGAGGTGCGCTCAATTGCTGACATAGAAGAGATCACTCCGCGTGATAGTGCGCTGCAGGCGTGCAAGTGCCGGCTGGACGCGGCGCTATCGCGACAGTGCTGGCTGTTGCTTGGCGCGCGACAGTGCTGGCTGTTGCTTGGCGCGCGACAGTGCTGGCTGTTGCTTGGCGCGCGACAGTGCTGGCTGTTGCTTGGCGCGCGACAGTGCTGGCTGTTGCTTGGCGCGCGACAGTGCTGGCTGTTGCTTGGCGCGCGACAGTGCTGGCTGTTGCTTGGCGAGCAAGGTGCGCCTGCGGAGCGGGCAAGGTGCGCTTGCGGAGCGCACTTCTAGCTGCTTGGTGAATCGCATCAATGGCGTGTGGCGCTGCTGGAGCTGCGCGTGCGGCGCAGCCGGAGCTGCGTGCGTTTTGCTGAACGCCCAAGGTTTCAAGACTTGAGCATCTACTCTGCAGGCGATGAGAAGGTTTCAAAATACCCAAAACGTTTGTGGTAACGTAATGGGATTTTATGAGAGCTCCGAGATGTCTGGTGTGCAACGGTTGATAACTGCCAAGTGGCAGGGGTTTGCCAGAAATTGCCATAATCCGGTGAGTCGTATTATTTTTATTTTGATTTCGGTGCTGAATGTTCTCTTGTCAAGCTATCTGTAATTTCATTGGTATACGTAACACGCGACAGTACGTATACAGGGTATGGGTAGTACCAGCTTTGTTTGTGTACTGAACCATTTCTTTACGACATGATAATAAGAGATATTTTTGCAAATTTTATTTCTTGTACTACCCGATTATTATTTGTAATAATGGGCTGAGAAATTTTAAAATCAGGGTTTTAAAATTATGATGACTGGTTTGTCTTTATTTCAAAACTAAAGTTCACTGTAGCCTATAGTTACGAGCTCACTTGAGCTTCTGATAGTATGTGTGGCTAGACTATTAAATCTTCTCAAGAGAACAAGCGGTAACAAACATAGAAATAAGTGCTATTTTACGAAAGATCTAAATTTGATAGAAGTGTGCTAAAGTAATGAAATTTAATAATGGTGAGTTGTTTGATGGCGATAATGGCGATCGTTACCTATTGAAATCGTTGATTGGAAACAGAACTTATAAGTACCCCACGATCCCATAAGTACGAAAGATTTTTCCAAGTAATGTCTGCTGAGTTAGATTTTCAAAATGTAGAAGATGGTGAGGAGGGTGCCTCCGCCAGCAAATAGAACACGTATCATGGCTGAGTGGTCGCGCTGCACGCACTAGTCTGTAGTCGTAACTGCAACCCAATGAGGGGTTGTTCAGAGCGCGATGGGCAGCTAGTGGTGTGGCGGGGACACTAGTAGGTATGGTCGCACTGCATGCACTAGGCTGTAGTCGTAACTGCAACTCGGTGAGGAGTTGTTCAGGGCGCGATGGGCAGCTAGTGATGTGGCGGGGACTTTGGTAGATATGGTCGCACTGCATGCACTAGTCTGTAGTCGTAACTGCAACTCAGTGAGGAGTTGTTCAGGGGGCGATGGGCAGCTAGTGATGTGGCGGGGACTTTGGTAGATATGGTCGCACTGCATGCACTAGTCTGTAGTCGTAACTGCAACTCAGTGAGGAGTTGTTCAGGGGGCGATGGGCAGCTAGTGATGTGGCGGGGACCTGGGTCTCAGAGGAGACTATTAGTTGTACGGTCATGTGTTGACCTGAGAGTCGTGAACTCTAGAGTTGGTCGTATCACAAGAGGTGATGACGATATGAGTGTCAACTATGAGTTGTCACTAGCTACTGTGGTAGCGAACCATGGTGTGTTTTCTTTTTGATGATTATGATTTTGATTTGATAATTATGAGGCTTGGAGGAACCTTTTGTTTTCTTTTTGAAATTTGATAATTATGAGGCTTGAAGGAAGCTTTCGCGTTTAAGTTGCTAAAATGATTAAGCTTGTTTGGTTTTCTAATAGTCAATGTAACTAAACGTGACGTGTGACGGTCAGGTTGGCCGAGTTCTAAAAAAATGCTTCAAAGTCTGTTTTCTGTGCTTTTTTTAAATTTGTTACAGACATGCACGAGGATGTGCAACGGGAAATATCGAAGTTTGGCCGGAATCGGAAGTTGGAGTGGTGAAGCGGACCCCGGACTCCGAGGCTGAGGGAGCTTCGAGTGCGACTGGGAGTGCCGCTGGGATGATGAAGATGCACGAGGACGTGCAACTCGTCAGGCTGGCCGTGTCGGAGATCGTCGATTAATTTTAATAGAAGTTGCTGATTTGATTTACGTAGTAGAGGGGCGAACGCTTGTGACGTTATTTTGTGATGACGTCACATGGACAGAGTCGCTTTGGAAAGTGGGGTTCGTCGAACGAGGACTTTGCATCGAGACGCGGACCAAGGCACATCTCCGAACCGAAACTGTCGGTTTGCCTATTCAAATTGTAATTATGAAGATTGGAGGGTATATCTACACGTCGTGCTTTAATTCAAAACTCACCTACGAAACGGAACCTGTACCACCACACCAAGATGATGTCGACCCTACCGCTCTGCCGTCGCTGTCTCCGACATATATATATATATATATATATGTGTGTGTACAATATATACATGTATACACATATACATATATTAATTTTCTATAAATATTTATATTTATTTCATGGTTTCATTGGTAAATTAATATTTTTGCATTGATCTTCTATTTTTATTGACAAAAAAAAAAAAAACTCTTTGTAGACCTTGTAGTACCAAGCTCGCGCCAAGGGCGCCTCTGTGCTTATATCCCCCACTTAACTTCCGTTCGCCTTGCCCGATCACTTTTCGTAACGCTTACGTCACGCGTTCGCCAGCTTACTCCCCAAGTCAAGCGTGCGTAAAGAAGTTTCACTTCAAAAATCGTCCGTGTCTTACCGGGCTTAGATTAGTACCAACTGGTACCAACCCATATCCTCCCGTGGGTGTCGTAAGAGTTGACTAAGGGAACTCTCACGAGGGAAGCGGGCGGCAGCGCTACTCCTGTGGAAAATCAAATTTATTACGTTGCCCAATGTAATGGAAAAGCATGGGGGAGGCCTTTGTCCAGCAGTGAACTTCTATAGGCCAACAGACAAAGTCTTACCGCCAAGCGATTTGTCGTGTTCCGGCATGATGTCTGGTGAAGCCGTACGGAGGATGAGTCTGTGCAGTTGTGTTGCGATGTGTGCCGGGTACGATGCGCCAAATGTTGTTGTATCGGGAGTTTGGTCGTAGAAGGTCTCCAGTAGGCCGAGTATGAGTTTTCAATACGAAACTCGATCGTCAATATCGAGCGCGTTTGGGGCTCTCATTGGTTGAGAGTTCTTACGACCTTGAAGCATTCGATATCGACGATCGAGTTTCGTAATGAAAACTCATACTGATGCATGATGTCTGGTGAAGCCGTACGGAGGAC